>NW_011627202.1:124756-172677 GCF_000204515.1 Acromyrmex echinatior
CCACCCCCGCGCGCCCACACACACACACACACACACACACACAAGCACGAGCCCATGTACAGCTGGTCACAGAAAGATTGCAATATATTTTTCAATGGATTTTGTAATGCAACTTGCTCACCGAGCGATTGGTTCTTATTCATGGATCCATAAATAAAAACCAATCGCTCGGTGAGTAGACTGCATTCGAAATCCATCGAAAAAAAAAGTTGCAATATTCGCAATACATACAGAGAAAGTTGCGAGTGTTGCAACGTTTCCGTGACCGGCTGTACATGTGCTTTCGACACGCCGAAAGCGAGTACATGCGCTTTCGACACGCCGAAAGCGAGCACATGTATGTATGTACACTGCACTGTACATGGGCTCGTGCTTACAGCGCCTCGCTACGATAAATGGCTGAATTTATAGGTGTGAAAAAGTGATGTTCTGACGAAATTTGTGTTGCATGCCATTTCGTTATTATTTGCTTAATTATGAAAATGTGATTTGTTTCGTACTTATCAAAGTCATAATTATCGACGAAAAGTAAAATTATCTTGAAATTTTATATGTAGAAGCGTATTTTTCACTCGTTTCAATAGGTGTCAGACCGTGTGTTTCTGCCCGAGATAACTTGTTTTATGTGCCTTTTACGATTGTCAAGGGAGAAAAGAACAGTTTTCGTCGATTTTTATGTTTTTAAGCGATCTCGTTATTTAGACAAATTGTATTTATTTACAAATGGCATGCAACATAAATTACCATAGGCACAAAGCCTAAATTAAGTGTCATTTTCTCACTTCTGATGTCACGACTCTAACTGGCCGCAGTAACTATTCAGGAGCCTTAATGTCTCAAAATCAAGAGATTTTAGATAACAATACGCCATTCACTCTCATCCTCACTCTCACTCTATCCTCCCCCCCCCCCACACACACACGCCCGCGCGCGCAATTTTATGAAAAAGTGGCATAAAAATCGAAGTAAATATTTTATAATCATGTAGTTAGATTCTGCTAGATTTTAGTTCTCTCACACATATCGTTTGAATTCCCTAACCTCTCACGTTCAAAGTGCTTGATTATCACGAATCACAACTCGAATGTTGTTTCCGTGCGTGAAGCACCGTGTGCAAAAATATCGGATGCTTGCTGAAGTGCCATAACAACACAGGATAGAGAATTCTTTTTCCTCTTTTCTTTATTTTTTTTGTGGATCTCAAACGTGAGAAGCAAGGGGGCTCACGAAAATCAACTCCAAAGGAATGAAACGTCTATCACGTCCACGTCATTCATTTTGGATAATTATGAGAATGGGCGAAAAACTAAAATCATAAATGTACTATTGATACATACACATATGCGCAACCACACGCACACGCACACACGCACGCACAAAAGCGTAATAAAAAAAAGATTTACTTCGACTTTTATGCACCTTTTTTTTATATAAAAATAAGTGCGCAAGCGTATATGGGAGTGGGAAGAGAGGGAGGGAATGAGGGTGAGGGTGATGAAAGTGGATGGCATATTGTTATCTAAAATCTCTTGATTTATTACAGAAATTTGATTTGATGCATTAACAAAATAAAATTTTAAATGGCTATAACAAAACTAGTCATTTTCAAGCTTTGTATCTACACTTTTGATTAATGAATCAAGAACTGTAACATAAAGTTTCAGCCAATTTCACCGAGGATCAAAATCCAATAATTTTGTGTGGCATTCTTTGTGCTTTTTAATATTAGTTTCAGAGAACATTTTATGATGTTAAAAAGTAAAAAAGGGCTTGTTATTTATTTATTAATGATGTTAAAAATTTAAATTTTCCAAACTAAAATTATATCGCAACATTATGAACAAGATAAAATAATATTCTGTGTTTTTGAAACTTCGAGATGCAACGCTCAAATTGCATTTCAAAATTTATTAACATGAACCGAATGATATTTTAATATGTTCAAATATATTTTGAATTGTCAAAAAAAAATCATCGATCACTGAGCATTACTTCTTAATTTCTTTGAATGTGTTGTTCTGTTGAAGTGAAAAGTCTTTTAGAGAGATCCTCGTCTTCAACGAGCTTGTGGCTTCTTTGAACATTTTATATCTCGAAAATTGTCCTTGTTTTTGACATATATTCATCACCAAAATACTTCCATAATGAAATTTCGTTCCGAAAACAAAATTTTATGCAAATTCTTTGCTCAGCAAAATTCAATATATTAAAAATTGCCGGAAGTATTTTTTCTCAGTTAAGCGTTTACTAGGTGGGGTGAAAAGTAACCTCCTTGGGAATGAAAAACATTTTTTTCTTATGCAGAATCTCGCCCAAAATATGGCGTGTTCGCTCAGTACTAATCTTTGTAGCATCTGCTAGCTCGCGCACCTTCACTTTCCGGTCAGCCAACACCATTTCATGTATTTTTTTGACATTTTCCTCGGTAACCGCATCGGAGGGCCTGCCGCTGCGGACTTCATCGGTAGTGGAGTTGCGGCCACCACGAAACCAATATTTGACGGTGTAATCTGACGGAGTATTAGCCACATAATATTTATCCAACTTTTCTTTTGTTTCCTTCGCCGTTTTGCCTCTCAAAAAATAATGTTTTATGAGAGAACGAAAATCGTTTTCGCAAACACGTCAACAACAATCAGCTCTCAAAACAAAACTAAGGGCAGTATCGCACTGCCACTTGGCATGTCTGCCTAAATATGAACGGACTACAAGGCACCATAAACTTTTTTGCAGTAGTGGCGCATTCTGGCGGTCAAGGAGGTTACTTTTCACCCCATCTAGTATTGTTAAACTAAGCGTTAATTTCAAAACAAGCATTATATTTATTTCTGAATTAAGAAAAGTAATTAAGTTAAATTTTAAACAGAGATTAGAATTTTATCAATCTAAAAAAAAAATGTTTCCTCGATATGTTCAAAGCATGCAGTTTAAATAAGCTATTATAATACTTTTTTATCACAGATAATATGCTTCGCATCTAATATAAATTTAATTTAATCAAATGTCATTTATTATATGTTTAAGATAAATGAACTGTACCGATAAAAAAACTTTGCACTGTCTATTACTATAAAAAAATATTAAAAATCTGAAATACTTATTTTTCGCATTAAGAAAAATCTTTTAAATTTTTGCATTTTTACCGTATACCCCAAGGGCTGAAATATATGTATAAATATAGGTAAATATAATCATAGGCGTAGGATGTATGACTCATGAAAAATTTACAAATAATGTTTAGAAATGGAGCTTTTAAGGTTTATAGATATTATTTTCAAAGATACCATAGAAAGATAACCCGTGATTTGCCATATTTTCATCCATTGCTAATGCCAACGTTTCATAAACCTCGCCTTCAATTTATCAGAGCGAGGAGTGCACTGATACTGAGTTGCTCCTCCGGAGAACTCCCTCTATAGACGTAGAGAAGGACGATGGTATGTCAAGAAAGGGGGAGGGGAATTTCCTTGACTTGTCTAGAGAGCAATCTTCCACTCTATATTTACATTATAATCTGAGACCCTATTAAAATTGTTTGTTATGTTTCTATATTTCTGTAGCCTCTCTGTACTTCCTCAGAAAATATGACATCATTGTAGCTATAGTAACTGTTTTATCGAATAGTATTTAATGTCTCAACGCTGTGTTCTGCCAATACTGATTGTATGATATATTTCAGCCCTTGACATCCCGTTGATGATCCTTCATGCGCACGTTGACTATTCTTTCGGTTTCATCGATATATACTTTCCCGCAAGAGTAAGATATTTTGAGTACTCTAATGAGTGGAGAGCTTTAATTTCGAGGATTTCTTAAGATTTGCTCGATTTTCTTTGAAAGCTTGAAAATGGTTCGGATGTTGTGTTTGTTCAAAATCCTGCCGAGATTCGGTCTATTATTCCTTTTATACAAAAAAAGAATAGAGAAAGAATAGAGAAGCTTCTTTTGTTTAATTCTTTCTGTGGTTGTTATCTGAGTTGTTCTTTGTCTCGTTATGTTTGCTGATTATCCTGTCCACATTCTTCTATTGTATCCGTACTGCTGTAAGATTTGTTTCAAATGGTTGAGTTATTTACAGATGATTAGACTACAGAACGAAGATGGAGACTCTCGTTTCGAAAAAAATATATACAAGGCTTGATAGACAAACAGGAAAATTAGCATTTTAATAAAAAAAAAATGGACTCCTCAGCAAAGCAATATTGAAACACGAATTCTCTTCCACTATATGGTCTGCCAAAATAAATTACAATATAAATTCAATATACAATATACAATAATATACAATATAAATTCAATATCCCTCTCAAACCAATTGTCAGCACCATAAAATCTCGGACATATAACCTCTCACGCTCTTAGCTCGCGATTACAACCTCTGATAGGGAGGATTGAATCACATATCACCAATTCGATGGATTTCATACGGAAAATCCAAAAACTTCGTCTGCATCCTGAAGATATATTGGTGAGTTTCAATGTAGAGTCATTTTTCATAAACATTCCAATAAAAGAAATTTTAGATATAATTAAAACCTTACATATTCCCAATAATATCTTCCTTTTATTGGGTCATCTAAAAAGTATCCACCGTTTTTTGTCACTAGATGTGTGTTGATGATCATATATTTAGTGACAAAGTACCGCGGATACTTTTTAGATGACCTAATAATTGAGCATTTCCTAATAACTACATGGTTTCCTACAACGACCGAATTCTACGAAAGACAGACTGGAGCGACTATGAACTCCCATCTCTTCTGTAATTGCAAACTCTGATAGTAAAACCTGCGGAGACAGATTTTGAGCAAAGCTTACTGCCAATTTTTGATTGCAAAAAGGCAATAAATTGTACACAGAGTTTGTACTATCAGACATTATCAGCAAACTGCTGGCAAAACATGTCAGCAGGCTGTGTTGACAAATCTATACATAGCTAAAGACACAGATGGCTATAGTTTTGTAATCAAAATCTGATCGTTTGCTGCCAATTTGCGCAAATTGCTAATACAGGGTTGGCCATATTCGACGGAAAGATCTGGCAACAACTTTTGACAGAGATGTTAGATCGAGTAACGACGTTTCCCATGATTGAAAAAAAAAACATCTTTCTGTCGAATATGGCCAACCCTGTACTTTGGTATCAGGGAACATCTTGGAATACTTCGAGAAAGAGGTCCTTCGTAAGGTGACCAATAAACCGGAAGTTTAGTTTCGTATATAGACGACACATTCGTAATCTGAAGATCAATGTGCGCACGAAGGAACATCAATGGTAGTGATGAATTTCATAAATTCTTAAACTTTCTCAACATCCCAATATTCGATTCCTTTCTAAATGTTCTTCATTGTTCTGATTGTTCTGTTTGCTTGCCGCAAACAAGGCTGACAATATCCTGGATCATTATATGTACAAGAAACCAACACACACTGACCGATACTTACATACCGAATCACACCACCACTTAGCACAAAAACAGTCGACAATACACTCACTTGTGCATAGAGCATTCAGTATCTCTGATAAAGTACATCTACAAACAGAACTTAATTATTTGAAACAAACTTTACAGCGGAACAAATACAAGAAGGATGTAGAACAGAAAAAAGAACAAGACACATAACAAGGAACAGGAAGAAGCCTCTCTTTCATGTGTAAAAATAACAACAGACCGAATCTCGGCAGGATTTTGAACAAACACAACATCCGAACCATTTTCAAGCTTCCAAAGAAGATCGAACAAATCTTGAGAAATCCTCAAGCTCAAAGACTTCTATTCAGTGGAGTACAAAATATACTTACTTATTCTTGCGGGAAAGTATACATCGGTGAAACCGAAAGAATGGTCAACATGCGCATGAAGGAACATCAACGGGCTGTTCATGTCAGGCTGGAACATGTCATTCAATCAGCATTGGCAAAACAGCGTTGAGGACATTAAATATTATTCGAAAATAATTATTCGAATAAAATGGCTACTATAGCTATAACGATGTCATATTTTCCGAGGAAATACAAAGAGGCTTTAAAAATACAGAAACATCTAGGCAATTTGAATAGAGTTTCAGATTATAATGTAAGTAGGAAATGAAAAACTATTCTCTTGACAAGCCAAGAATTCCTTCCCCCTCTTTCCTTATCATATCCTCGCCCTTCTACATAAAGGGAATTTTCCGGAGAAGCAACTCAGTATTAGTGTATTTCTCTGATGAAGTGAATGGTAACGTTCTGGAAAAGCTGGTATTAGCAATGGATGAAAACACGGCGATGTTTAGACCCGCAATGTTTAGAAAAAAACATAAAATGACACAGTAACTTATAAAATATATTTACAAAGACTTGTGAAGAGAAATAAGAATGATAGATATACATTGCTAAAAAAAAATGGATAATACTTTTGACACGCTCAAAATTGCACAATTTTCAATCATAAAACTTGATGAAAAATCATCGCAGATAAAAAAATAAAAAAAGCATTTTAAAGCTTGAAATTTGTACTTTGGCTGTTCTTTTGGCTGTTCTTTAAAAAATTCTTTAGTTCTATGTCTTAATAAAGCTTACGTTTTAAATAAAAAGAATCTTATTCGAAATAGATCTTAGTAGCTTAAATATATACATTATACTTTTTGTGTGAATTTATATATTCCAATTCTGCATACCACGCGTCAAAATATTTTTCCGGACTTAAATCGCATTCATAAGCAGAATCCAACAAGCGGGAGATTTGGGTTCGATTTCCGGCCGAGGTAATATTTTTCGCAATAAATTATTCATAGTTTTTAAATTTCATTAACATATGACATATTGTTAAAAAAGATGCTTATTAGCATCAAAAAATTATTAAATTGCTTTTACATTGTAATTTAATAAGTGATATTTCTGTTTCCGCTCATGAATGCGTTTTAAGTTCAAAAAACTGTTTCAACGCATAACATGCAGAATTAAAATGTATATAACTTCACATAAGAAATATAATATATGTCTCTTAAAAATATAAAGATACCAGATTTACGCATAGTAAAAACATGAAGAAAGAACAGACATGTACATATACACATATGGAATTATATGCATTAAAGAATTAAATATATTTCTTATATTGATCAATTTGTTTACTAAATTCAGTTGCAATGGTGCGAAAATGGAATTTAAATGAGGTTGCATGTCCAAGCAGCGTCTCTAAAATAAAAAAACCGCTTATATATACTTTTTTAACGCTTTGTGTGCTACTTGGGTGTGTGCTATGTAAATACAATATCCAGTGTTCTCTTAAGAAAACGCAGTATACATCTCCACATTAAATTATTTCCTATTAATTTTTAATATTATTTACTCTGTCTATGTGTGTGTGTGTGTGTGTGTGTGTGTGTGTGCGCGCGCGCGCGCACACACACACACACACTTATTGTTTCACGCACACACACGAGCACGCACACACATTAACATATACTCATATTATATTATTATTAGGTGTTGGAATTAATTCGTAGCGTTTTACAAGTGATGGGAAGTACTTTCATTAATGTATTTTTTAATGCTCATGTGAAATAAATAACATTCTTTCATTAAAAAACGCTACGAATTAATTCCAACACCTAATATATTATTTCCATATTATTTCTTATTTTTTGTAGCTGCTTCCTCAACAAAACACCATTTAACTATGTCAAATAAGTAACGAGAATACGTCATGACATGAAGAAAACATGACGGACGCTCTGTTCTAGAACTTACATGAAAGTGAAACTTAAAAACACCGACAACGGACGACTCACTAATCGACGTTCTAGAAACGAACTGAGGTTTCTTTTATGAAGTATGTCTTCAGTATTAAGCTGGTGCGAGAAAGAATACTCATTGAAACTTTTAAAGTGAAAGGACAGCCTGCGGGATTTAGAATTGAGGTCACCAGCAGTCAAACTAAGTATCAATATTCGCTTTTATAACTAAAATCTTTTTTTTGTGCACACAAATTTCACACACGATCATAATTTAAAGATTAATGCTACCACAATAAATAGTCACTGAATCGTGGCCTCGTTAATTTATTATTAATAAACGGCAAGACAAGGATATCGTTTCACGATGTGCGAGTTACGGATACATTTTAAATAATAACTATTAGAGAATTACACTGGGAAATGACAACTTAAATAATATACGTTCAATATGATTCTACATAATGAAAACTTTCTACTTCGAGTAATAGTCGAGATAAACGTAGATTAGCGTATGTCATAAATCGTACATACATATAATAATAGAATGTAGTACAATTCAGTTGTTTTCCCACTTATAAAGAGTGTCTCACTTTAACTATTATGCATTGTGTATAAAAGTATTAGGATATAAATATTTATCAAAAAATTAATTGTTTGCAAGATTTTTATGTTAAAATATACTACTAGAATAAAGTATAAAATACATGATTATAAATTATTAATTTTACAATATCTATTAGGGATGCACCGAATCGTAAAATTACTGGATATTGGATATCTAAAAAGAATGTGATACCGAATATCCGATCTGGATATCGGATATTTTCCAGATATGCAATACAAACTCAAAATTTATTCCTATATTTACTTTGTTATTTTTTGGTTAGTTTTTTGAACATGTATTTTTAATTGTATTATAAAATGTTATATGATGCATTTAAACTCAAAATTCTTTAATAAAAAAAATTTAAGAATATGATCATATAAATAATATACATTAATATGAGAGAGAACGCCAATAATCGATCAAAGTTAGATGTTATGAATACAATATATTCTTAATTTAACTTTAATTTAAATTACATCTGAGAAATTAAATTTAAGAATTAAATTAAGAATTAAATTTAAATTAAGAATATCTTATATCTCGTTTTTGGATATGCGTGTTGTCTGGGTGGTCCTCGAATCCTTCGTTGTTTAGCAAATATCGATCGTTAAAGTCAATAAAATATTTTTGTATGTCATTTATATATTACAACAGAGACAAATTTGTAGTAAATCAATTAAAAAATTAAAATAGATTAAAATGGAGATTAACAATAAAATTTACGTATGAATTATAAAGCCATCATATCTAGATGTTAGCAACGACAAATTTAAATAAGAAAAATAACGCTATAAGGACAGACCAAAGAGCTCGATATTTATTATTGCTACTAATTATAAGACTAATAAAGAAGAATGAGACTCATTAAGTCTCTCTGTATTTCTTTGTGAATTGCTACTCTCTGTTTGCTCTTTAATATGTAACATTTCAGAAATTTTCTTTTTATTATAATTACTTCCTATATCTTGAATCTTGGTACCTTCTCAATCAATAGAATAATTATAGTTCAAAATGTGTTGAGTAATAACCGAGTGTTTCAACGAATCACACTTAATATTACCTCCATGTTACCGCTATGTTTATTTTTATATCAATTCCAAATTCCCTCATTATCAATCCCACGAAACCTTGCAATCGATGCAAATTATTTTATGGACGTTTTGAAAATTTATCCCGTTTATCCTTGTGTATGTACTACTTTTATGAAGGAACTTAACTTGTTTAAACATCTATATTCGGTTATAAAAATGGGTTTATTAATAAAAGACGTGATGATATTTAATACGTTAGGTAAAAATGATAAAGTATTATAAAAAAATTTGTTATGGGATTATAGAATTCGTATTACACACACTGATATCTTCCTATATAGCATCGATTATTGCGGAAAATGTTCAAAAATGTTTCAACCTTCCATTAATTTCATGTGCAATAATTTTGAAAGGATTTTGCAATATGAAATATTTCTAAAATCTATCATATGCAATAAATTGAAAAACATAGGATCGATCTCATCAACTCCGATTAATTTTATCGATCGATTATTATATTGAAATGGACCATTTGTTGTTCAGTAGAATTGACCACGGTTGACACTTAATTGATCAAGCTCAATCGAAGTTTGTGAGACCGGGCCATATTTACATAGAACAAAAAATCATCATGATGTTAAAATGTCTTCAAAACCCTGCAAACGAGAATAGATTAAAATGGATTGAAATTTTTTTCTATCCGAATGCGTATTTTAAATAGTGAATACTTTTTTTTGGATTTAATTGGATTCAATTAGATTCAATTGGATGCAATTGGATTGAAAAACTGCATTTCCTATTCAAAATTTTGAATTGAACACTATTCACAATGTGTGTATTGTGCACAGAAAAAGCTAATATTATTTTTAGATTGAAAAGCATAGAGATATGCTCCAATTCCTATGAATGAATAAAAATGCATTCAGGATTGAAAAGCATTCATTTTAACATTCGTGAATCAATATTTCTGAAAATCTAAATTCATTTGAATTCATTTCAATTCATTCTCGTTTGCTGGTTTTCTGCTTTAAAATGGTTTTTAAGTAAAATGACGAAAATTTGAGGTGCCTCACCAGGGCCTACCCAAAATTACAAATATTTGCATAATTTGGATAAAATATTAAAACTACATGTATAGCTTAATGAAATAATATAGAACATACGATAGTAAATCAAGAGCTGTATCTTCATCGAACGAAAACAAGATGAGATGTTTATTTTTCGAGATTATTCAATCAGTAGACAATGATTTCAAAAATGTTTTAAAAAATATTTAAAAAATATTTTTAAAAACATTTTTTAAATCATTAAAAATAATGGGTTAAATCCGAGGGGGTAACCACTCAAAAAATAGGTGTACACTCGGACTTCGGACTTCAAGACTTCACCGGACTTCACCGGATTATCGAACTTCGAGGAATTCCTCGGACTTCTGATTGTATCGGAATTCGAAAGTGATTACTCCCTCGCTTGAGTCTCCTTTTTTTAATAAAAAAAAATGTTTATTGTAACGTTTGAAGAAACATTTCTTTAACGTTTAAAAATCGTTTATTTAACGTTTGAAGAAACATTTCTTTAACATTAAAAAAACGTCTTTTATGTAAAACTATTTGAACAAAATTAGAAAAAATATAGAATAATATAGAATCTTTTTTTAATTTATTTTTTATCAACAGTGCCTAAACCTTAGATAACTAATTTTATTAATTAATTTTAATTATATTTCAATCTTTTTCACTTATCGGCTTAGGTCCTCAGAGTTATGAGTCTTGTATTAGGTGTTGGAATTAATTCGTAGCGTTTTACAAGTGATGGGAAGTACTTTCATTAATGTATTTTTTAATGCTCATGTGAAATAAATAACATTCTTTCATTAAAAAACGCTACGAATTAATTCCAACACCTAATACTTTATTTGTCACGCCACTTATAACCATAGACAACATAGGCCGGAATCCATAGTTTCTTAATTTCAAGCAATATCTTAAGATACTAATATGGCTCTCTGATTGGTTCATGCAATAGCTTAAGGGAGTATTCTAGAAGTCGAATTTTTATGCTATTTTTGCGAATTTTTTAAAAATATAAGATAAAGTTTTTTTAGGACAGGATTTTTCTCTACATATTTGCACATATTTGAAAAACAGAAGTTTTTTGTTAAAAAATAATTGTTAAAATGCGTTGTATAAAATATTAAGTAACGTAGTGAAAAATAAAATTAGGTCTATGGCTCCCAGCTCTTTTGCTCATCTGAAACAAAAAAATCAAAGAAATTCTTAATTAGTATAAATCTGGCTATAACAGGTACTAGAACAAAGAAAAAATATTGAAAATGTTATAACAAATTTAAAAAATGTTATAACAAAAATTAAGTTTTGATTTTTGCTTTTTTTCCACCAAAATAATTGTAAAAATTACAAAAATATATATTTCGACTTGATCCTAGTACGGGCTATAGCCATATATGTGCTAAAGATGCACATGCCCGACTCGATTGGTTTTCGAGATATCATGGGAGCCAATTTGAAAAACATAGTTTCGAGAAAAACGCGTTTAAAATTTTTCGTATTGATTATATAGATAATTTTACTTACGATCAATCAGTTCGAATCCTCTTTTTTTTTCATGTTCTGTCGCTAGGAACTGTTAAAATGTATTGCAACATTTTCAGCTTCTTCATTCTTGTTCTTCTTATCATCATATTCTTTTGAAATAGGAAAGTTGATTTTTTCGAATTTCGCAGTTTTTTTGTGAAAACGAGTCGAAGATCGCTCCCTACCAGGTGCAATAACTTTATCAATTTTGCGAATTGAGCTAATTCCTTACAGACATATTTTTTATACCAAATACTTGTAAAATA
The DNA here is from genome assembly GCF_000204515.1 of Acromyrmex echinatior. The sequence continues at coordinate 136,977 of NW_011627202.1, forward strand.
TATTTTTAAAAAATCGATTTTTTTTACCTGCTAGACTAGAATACCCTCTTAAGATCATCTCGAATCTTGAGCAACTATGGATTTTGCTTATAGTATTTCTAAACTGAGTACTGTCTTGAACGAAAAAAGATTCAGTACCAACTTCACGATGCAAAACAGGTCGGTATTCATAGTTGATTCTTACATTTAAGACTACCTTAAGTTAATCTTAAAATGTCAAATCAATCCGAGGACTATATTAATATCTTAAGACATTATATATTATTTAAGACTGTTTTAAAATAAAAACGGACTATAAATACGGCCCCATGTTTTCGCGTTCACAGTTATAGACTTTATATATCATGAAGATCCATAGACAGAGAGGGCAGAGAATTACAGAAAGACGCTTGCAAACTGAGCATACCATGGGTGCTTCCTCATATAAGTATCGTTCTATCTTTATCACTCTCTGAATGTCAACAAGAATAGAACGACGCTTGTATCGAGTTGTGTCATCAAATGGAAAGCACCCTATATAATCTTTCCACCATGCGAACTTGTACACACCATGTAATACTTTCACCATATGGTTACACCGCTTCAACTTCTTAATTAAAAAGATAATTTTCAGTTAACGGAATACAACCTTCGATCATCTAACAATCTTTCATTTTAATTAAATTACCATACATATATTATACAAGGAGCTCAAAACCCATACAAAAATGGATAAGAGTCTTTCTTTTATAAAGTGATACATAGAATACAAACTATACAAATTAAACTAGATAGTAACAAAATCGTTTATTTAACATTTATCAATTTGTGATGTTGAGAAAATATTAGGAAAATCATACTACTTATGTTCTAAACTTTTTAAAAAGAGGATGCTTATTTGCCGTCGATGAACCAGGAGCTTTCTTATATTCGTAATAAACAGTATCATCCGCTCCCGATATTGACATCATCGTGCCAGCTTTACGTATAATCTGAGAAAAAATTCATTATTACTTTGATAATGATATATAGATAATATGATAAAAGAAGTTATAATAGTCATTGACTTTAGGGGATACCCTTCCATGATCTTGACATATTTTGTCACAAAAAGAATTGTGTGTAGCATCCAGAAAGTTTTAGCCATCGCTTGTCATTCGTTAAAAAGTTATTAATTATTAATGAATAAAAATTAATGGTAAAAAGAATAAATATTTCTCTTTACACAGTCAGCCCTAAATTATTTGGGAGACAAAATGAGTTTAAAACATGATGAATTTCATGTTTTTATTAATAAAACGATTTTTTACATTTAATATTACATAATAATTAATAATTATAATCGTAATTGTTAGTTATTAGCACTTTGAGTAATTCCATATTACTAAAAAATAATCTATGTAACTTTAATTCGATTTAATAATCGGAAATTATGCCCGTCACTATTTTAAATTTTATATAAATCATTAAATTTTGAAGTCATTCATTATTTTGAAATCCGTATTTATTGCTAAGCCTGCAGTCGAGTTGCACATTTTGACCGATTTTCCTTACCATCATCTCTACTTCTTTCGTTTCATAGTACTTAGACTGCGCATGGAGACATAGAACGATCGAGTTCAAGAACAATATTAGCTATAAAGTGGGGAGCGCAGACTCTTGCATAATGCATATCACATGAGGTACAAGAAAATGAATCAATCATAGTCCTTTATTTCCTTCCTTTCCGTGAAATAAAGGATTTATTGATTTTCTTATGCCTCATATTTTATGCGTTATGCAAGTGTCTGTGCTCCCCGCTTAAATCATACAGAGCACTGGACTTTGAAAGAGCTATAGGACTTTGAAACATATTGCCCCACGTTTACGGTTTACAAAGTTTTATTATTATTAATATTATTTGGATGTTAGAAAATCAAAAGTAACACTTCAAAATAGAACAGGTATGTTGACTAATTTTAAGTATTTAAAATTTTTTTTTTCAATTAAAATTTTTTTGAAATTAAGATTTTTTTTTAGTTACACACTTAGTTAACATATCTGTTCTATTTTAAAGTGTTACTTTTGATTATAAAGATTTTAGATTTTTATTTTTGATTTTCTGTATTTTGATTTACAGCTAATATCATCCTTACTCGATTGTTCTATGTCTCCGCAGTGCTATGAAATAAAAGAAATAGAGATGATAGACAAAAAATTGATTGAAATATGCAATCTGGCTCCAGATCTGTTACACTATTGTCATTATTCCAGATGTTTTTTTTCAACAAGATAATATTTCCTTCCAAAATTATATTCAGATTCTCACTCAAGTATCATCCAGATGTATCATTTTATTCTGTTAAACAATAAAATGAACGATACTCGTAACGTAACACAGTTACGGAATTACTAATGATTAACTTCAAGATTTAATGAAAGAATCTAACTAAAAGAATTAATTTATACGAAATTTGAAACAACTACCGGCACGATTTTCAATTATTAAAATAAATTAAAACTTTATAATTTTTAATAAATTACACAAGCCGACAAAATTTGGGGGGGTGGGGTCTTGTGCTTTGAACTTTGAAAGTACAAGACCCCCCCCCCCAAATTTTGAAAGATGTTTCCGTAGGATTTTGAAAGCGATTATGTTGTTCATTTTTTCGCATTACCCTCCGTTTTTTAAATAATCACAAAAACAGTTTTTTCCGCAAGTAATTTTTTTATGAATTTTTTTCGGCTAAACAAGAAATAATATCGAGATCTATTTTATAACATTTAACTCAGAAATGTATACAACAATATTAAAAATATTTTTTTGATTCTTATAAAAATGTTTTATGCAAACTACAAACAAAAAATTTTGGAAAAGTAAAAAACCGGAAAAAATTGACAAATTTTAAAATATAAAACTAAATAATTCGAAAGAAAAAATCGTAAAAAACATCTGACAATTTATACTTATAGCTTTTAATATTGTTAGAACATTTCTGAGTTAAATGCCATAAAACAGACCTCGATATCATTTTTTGTCGGAAAAAATTAATAAAAAATAACTTCCGGAAAAAACTGTTTTTGCAATTATTTAAAAAACGGAGGATAATGAGAAAAAATGGACAACATAGTCGCTTTCAACGCATCAAAATTTATGTCTTGCGATAGACGGTGCTGACATATGTTAGTTAAGGACAGATGCGTTTGAGTAAGACAGAACGATATGTAATATAGTGTAATGAGTCAAAGATGTTACTATTATCGAATTTGAAATTTAAAGTCTGTACTATCGACCTCAATCAAGTTTGGTAATCTCAAGTTTAGCATCCCCTAAACTCTAATGATATGTAACATTTGTCTAACAGATATTACTTGCATGCATGCACGCACGCACCCAGGTATTTTTCATTTTAATTAATACACTCGATTAGCTTGAACAAAAAGCACTTCCAAAAAAAATATTTCATATAAAAATTGTAAAATTTTAAGTGCTCATTTCACAGTAACATTAGTGTGACTTTAGATTTATTCATTATATCCGACTTTGACAACTTTTCAAAACACTATAATAAAATTCTTTTTTATAAAGTACTTTGCGAGTTATGAGACTTGAAAATCACAATACTTCCGACATTAGCATTGTCCGAAATGTTCGATGGTTAAAACTTTTTGAATGTTGTTCAGAGCACCGACAAAATATTATTAAAGACCGACAGCCTTACGGCAGTAAGTTCGCGTTCTTGTGAATATTGAAGTGATTAAGAGTTAAAAATTGATAATATTGTACTCATTTTGTGATTTATTATTATAGTTTAATAGATGTATATTTATGCATTTAAAACTCAATAATACTCGATTTTTCTTTAAAATTGTGATTTTAGTGTATCGTTAAAGTTCGATTATCAACAGAAATAACTGTTGAAAAAAAATTGTAATTTTTCTGCAATATATAATATATATAATATATAGGATATTATAGTTTTACAAATATGCATATTTATTTATGGAACATTCATGTAATAAAAAATCATGAATTTAATAATGTACGAGGCAAATATATATGTTAATAATAGCAAATTTATATCAATTGTCGATAATGTCAACGTTCTCCACTAAGCCCTTGAGGCCCTTTTTATATCGCCGAAAATTTGCCCAGAGTTGACGGTCTTTAATAATATCTCGTCGGTGTTCAGAGTCATGACCTTGACATTACTAACATATGTCAAGATTAAGGACATTGTTCCCCTTATATTTATTCTGCATAAAAATGAAATGTACGCATAGAAATCTTTTTAATTACACTTCACAAAAGTCTTTCACATAAAATACAAATAACTTTATAAAGAAATTGTTTAAAGATATATCCACACAAACTTGCATAGCCGCATAAATGTATACACAAAAAAAATTATCCAATCACATTTTACGTGCGTCTTTATAGGAGAAATGGGATTGAATAATTTTTTCTTTATGCATATGTTTATGCGGCTATGCAAGTTTGTGTGGATGTATCCTTACTCTCGACATGTCTACAGCCTCTACTGCTACATTGTAGATTGCTTTCATTGTAGACGACGCTTTAAAGAACATTTTCAGCTAAGTTCATATGAATAGTACTCACTGGTTTTGATCCTTCGCCTGGTATTCTTTCTTCATCCGCATCAGTATCGCTAGCTGTTAACACCTGCTGCAATAATTGACCTTGCTCGTCTCGATTTCCATACATCAAATCTGGCTCCTAGAAAAATTACAATCATAATCGTATTCTATTGTTGAAAAATTTATATACATTATATTTACTTCTATCCTGATGAATTACTGAGCAAAAATGTTTCAAATAAACGTTTTACTGTCTGAAGGGAGAATAGCGATAAAATCAATTTCCTTTTTTCATCAATTCGCGAGCAGGTTAAATGCCGATCGGCGCGCAAGTTGGTGAAGCAAAGGATAGGAACAAAGTTGAAAAAGGCCGAAATGTGCAAATAAGTCTCAGCATTGAATTATATTATCGTTTATACTTTAATTATGGAAAAAGATTTTTTAATCTGTGTGTGTGTGTGTGTGTGTGTGTGTGTGTGGTGTGTAAAGGCAGTTAGAAAAATACTTTGAAAAATAGTCGGTAAAACACACACACGACTTTACGAACCCCTTAAATAATATACTATGTATAAAAATAAAAAAAGAAAACATTGCAACATTGCACAATCATTTTATCAACCATGTCGTTACCTCATCCATGCCTGCAAGTTTCGTGATAACTTTGTACGCATAACCTTGATTCACGAGAAACCGTTGACGTTTTCTGGAGTAATTCATTTCCATCGTATCCTGCGATACGAGCGTGTAAAAAAATGCGTTATATTCCTCCGCAATTGCACCTAAATGATGAAAATGTTAATAACGAACTTAATAACTCCGAAATAAATAAATTATACCTTTTTTAGCTCTAAGAATACGCCCTAATCGTTGTGCTTCTTGCCTTCTAGACCCACCATGGGATGAAATTTGAATCAAGACGTTAGCCTCTGGTAAATCAAAAGAAGTATCAGCTACTTTACTGACAAATATTGTATTCACTTTCATGTTAAATTTAAAATTTTGCAAGATTTGTATCCTTTCACTCTGAAAATTATTATGAGAAAGAAATAGTTACAAAATATAATTTCGCATACTCTAAAATCATTATTGTGTATTATTATATACGATTAATTTAATTAAATCAATGAATGTTTACCTGACTAGTAGGACCATAAATATATGGCTTATTCATTTTAATAGCATAATGTTTCAATGCGAATACGTTGTCAGAGAAAACGATTGTTTTATCGCCACGTCTTTCATGATATTGAATTAAATATTGGCAACAACGAAATTTATTTGGATTCATTACATATAGTAACTAAAATAATAAAGAAATATAATATGCAGGGATACAATATAGATTAAAATTATAAATTATGTAGATATAATAAAATTTAACCAGTTTTCGACTCATCTTGCAAACAAGATACTCCTTGTAAAATTCTGATGTCATAGGACACCAAACTTCTGCACATTGTACTCTTGCAATAAATCCTCTTTTTTGCAATTCCAACCAGTTAGCTTCGTATAATTTAGGACCAATTAAAAAATTTAGATCAGCAATTTTATCATCCTCTCGTAAGAGTGTAGCCGTTAAACCTAACTTGCAGTGAGACTGAACAATTGTTAATACTCTACGGAACATTTTTGCAGGAATAGTATGCACCTCTAAATAAAAATCATATTTGTTACATGAAAATAAATATTATTTTGCTAAATAATTAGAATAAAATTTACCATCCAAAACCATAATACCCCATTCCTGTTCTTGAAGCCAACGCATCGTTTGTTCAGCTTCCCATGAACGTTTCTGAGTATGTGTTATCATAGAATATGTAGTTATTAATATTCCACAACCCATAGGTTTATCCTTCACTTCGCTAGTGAAACGACAAATCATGGAATCGTCGGCAGTAGACCACATTTTAAATTGTTGCTTCCATTGTTCTACAGATACACCAGAATTACATAGCACTAGGGCACGTTTACGTACTGTACAACAAGCTGTTACTCCGACTAAACTTTTACCAGCGCCTGCGTTTGAGAAGATCCAAAATCGTTTACAGATATACTGTTATAGTTCTTCTGTCTACATCATATTTGAAATGGATTTTATCATGCGCACTTACCGCAAGGTAAGACTATTACTCCAGATCTAGCTCGTCCATTACCAAACATTTTTCTCAAACTTTTTTCTTGATAAGGTCTTAATACTGCTGATGGCTTCAAATCAATGCTAATAATAAGATATTAGACGTTCATTTAAATTTATATTTATTTATTTGAATAAGAATTACTTTTCAAAATACATTAATTTCATTGATTTACTTACTTTATATCAGGATTTATGCTATCATTGCGAAAATCATATTCTGCCAATAAAGGATGCTCCAATTCGATGCATCGTTTTTGTATAACTTCAATTTTCTCCTTTTTACCATAATAATGTAGGTAATGTTGATATAAATATATTATATTATATTTTATATAAACGTAAAATAACAGATATATATATATACCTGATTCACTTCAAAACTAACTGTTTTTAATTCCTGATCTTCTTCTTCATCTTCATCCTCCTTGTCGATTTTATCGTAAAAAGCAGTTATATCTTCTGGAATGGTAGCTATTTCTGTTAATATTGGATTAGTTTCAGTCTCTGAATTCGTCTTATTAGGTACAGATGCATTTACAAGTGTTTTTGATCCAAACTATATTCAAACAAAGGAATAAACATGTATCTTATCCTACTATCAAAATTATTTGATAAATTATTATATACGAATATTTCAATAGACCTGTGGAATTTTTATTTTCGCTTGAATATTCGTAACAATATCATTGGTTTCATCTTCCACAAGCTTTCTTAACCGACATTCTTGAATTACTGGATCCTTTAGTAATCGTTGCAACACTTCAGGAAATGGTGATTCAATGAAATATTTATTATGTTTTAGGACAAGTTTAACCTGCATGTAAAATATATAATATGTAATATTTTATTAAGCTAATTTTTTTCTCGACAATATTAAATATTTATCAAAAATTGTTTTTCTACTCACTTTTCCATAAGACAATGTACACAGTTTGATAAATTCAATTATACCATCAGGAATACTAGTCTTACTCAATCTTTTTAAATATTCAATTATATCTTGTGTTTGTAGGCCTACACTAACTGCAGCGTAAAGCGAATATGCAGTTAATTTATACTATAAAATAAAAGTATCTTATGTATTGTACAATCATGGATGGAATAGTTTCAATAATTTTTTCAATGGATTTTGCAATGCAATTTGTTTACCGAGAGTAATTGATTCTTATTTATAGAACTGTAAATAAAAGATCAATCGCTCTCGATAAGCAAATTGTATTCCAAAATCCATTGAAAGTATTGCAACTAATCTATTCAAAACTGTATATCACTTGTTCTCTTTTTAATGAAATTTAGAATTTTCTAGTTTTCGAATTTTTAATCTTACTTCGTGAATATGTTCAGGTCGACATACAGGTTCTGATATAGCTATTAAAAAATCATGAGCATGTTTATACACAGGAGAAAAGGATTCCAAAAAAATATGTCCATTTGGCGCCTAAGAAAATACGAAGATATTAAATTCAAACTTATGCTTTTGATTTAGTCTATTTAGAACTTAATTAGTTCATAATTCCAATAATCACATGACATATAAAATGTACACTTGATATCCAAGACATTATTATGTCTCTTAATTTTTTAATTTATTTTATAATAGTTTTAAAAAATAAATTTAATTCTTTCACCAAATTTTAAAAATGGATACTTACTACCCATAATGGTCTAGATGAACAATCTGATTTTAAAATCATTTGTGAACGATAATCTTTTGCACCAAATTCATCCTCGATCGCGCATTCATCTTGTTTTTCTACGTCATTTTTTGCTGCATCTGGTATACCATCTGTCTCACTACTGTCTATCGAATCATCATCATTGTATTCATCATAATCGTCCTTGCGCTTCTTCAATTTACCTTTATTCAGTGCAACAGTAAATAAAAACAAAACGTGCACATAATTACTTTTCTTTTTGTATAAATGTATATAATATATTAGTATATGAATACATTAAAAAATTACATGAATATAATACTAATATAAAAACAATTATGTAAAATTAAGAAATGTAATCAAATAATTGAACAAAATACATATGTAGGTTATATACTGTTATCTTTTTTGAAGCGCTTTGGCGGACCCATTATACAAAAATTTAAAATTCAGTTAATTAATAGATTACAATTTCTTCTTTTATTCTTCTTTGATATAAATGTCCCCTTTGAGACATCATCCCTTTTACTCCACCAAAATTTTCAATCTCACGGCACGGAGAAAGAGATTAAACTCAAGCAACCGGTCACAAAAAAAATAGACTCGAGACCATAGTATATGAGTACGGACATTGAGTGGCACCTTTGATGTAATGAGTTTGCGGTCACATGACTCGCCGCCATGTTGTGGATTGGAAAGGCGCTTATAAATTTGAAATTTAATAAAGCTACAGAATGATTTTTCTAAAAAAAAAGACATAATTCGGTCGTGTCATGAAAATTGTTTATAGCGAGTATATTTTTAAATCAGAATTATATAATAATATAACGTTAACGAACTCATTATATAAAGATAATATTCACATTAATAATAATAACATCACCGATGAGATATTATTAGATTATCAACCTTAGGCAAATTTTCGGCGGTATAAAAAGAGCCCGGAGCGTCCGGAGGTAATTGAAGAACGCTATTTAAGAACATTATTTCGACAATTGATATAAATTTGCTATTATTGACATTATTTGGCTTATGCATTATTAAATTCAAGATTTTTTATTATATAAATGTTTCATAAATAAATGTGCATACTTGTAAAACTATAATATCCTATATATTGCAAAAAAATTACAATTTTTTTTCTGCAGTTATCATCTCTATTAATAATCAAACTTTGGCGATAACACTGAAATCACAATTTTAAAGAAAAATCGAGTATTATTGAATGCTAAATGCATAAATACATCTACTAAACTAATAAATCATAAAAATACAATATTATCAATTTTTAACTCTTAATCACTTCAATATTCTCAAGGACGCGAACTCCCGTAAAGATGTCGGTCTTTAATAGTATCTCGTCGATGATAATAATAAGTAAATAATAATAAGTAAATTAAAAATAATAATTAAATATTATGTGAAAATTGTAATTGAATAATTATGTTAAAATGTTAAAAAATAAAAAACAAATTATGTTAAAAAATAATTATGTATAAAAAAATAATATATTGCATGAAAATTGTAATTAAATTTGAACTTATAATTTAATATACATACACATACACACACATACACATACACACACATACACACACCACACACACACACACACACACACATAGGCGTGCGAGCGTTGATCATACTTTATTACAAGAATACTTCATGGTATACAAATATAACAGTCTACACAATATAGTGTATCCAAAAAAATTTAATTTAATTTTTTAGTAAAACTTAATTTTATTAACCCTTTACTCTATTTTTCTCTTACAAATTAAAAAAAAATTAAGCTTTGCACAAACGACGTACTATGGTTTTCACTTGTATAAACTAGTATAAGTTGCATAAATCGAGAGATATTTGGTTCATATAATCCTTAATCTCGACAAATATTAATATTCGTATTCATAGTCCTTCCTTGAGGAATGAGGATTCCTTGTTCCTTTCATATTTTATAAACTTTCCTTAATCAAATAAGAAGCTTTATTCTAGTTCCCTTTTCTCAAGGGAGGTTACAAGTTTCCTTAAGGAGGAGGTGCAGTTTTCATAACCAAGCAAATCTCCAAATTTATTTTGTCACACATCTTTTTACTTTGGATAACTTTTAATTTAGATCTGTCGCATCGATAATTATTTTCGATAGCTTTTTTTTCGGAAATAAATTGTGCCAAAAGCATTTTCTCCTTCTTCGTATAATAAGCATTATGGCGAATTCGACTGGAAACGTGGAAACACTGATGCATATTAAAACCGTTGTACACTGATTTAAATTTTAGTATAAAAATGAAATATAAATATTTCGAATTATGAAATACATATTTTACCTAATTGTGCAATAAAATGCACGATTTAATCGATTTTTATGATTATTTATAAATAATCAAACATATATTTACGTTATTTTGTGCATGTACAGTTTTAATGTGCATCAGTGCACTTAGTGCATCCAATCGAATTCGCTATTAGTTTTATTTTTGTCCATTATTGTTGCAAAATGCTTAATTGCAATTTTATTTAATCAACAATGCCTTTATAATCTTTATTATTCGTAATTCACGATATTAGATTTGCATATATTATATATTGTATTATGACATGCTTCTTCAGTACGTTACTAAATCTCTAAAATATTCCTTCCTTCGGGAAGGCAGACTTGAGATCAGTTATGAAACAAGGAGGCCTTGAAGAATTGAGGAATCTTTCATGGAGGCTTCCTCCACTCTTAAAATAAGGAGAGACTATGAATACAGGTGTGAATCTTTCTGATTAAATGCTACCAACGCTACGCTAGGTTCATGCAACTTGCTAATGCTATCGCGCTATTGGCTCCACGAATAGTGTTGGTAGCGTTTGCACCCATAGCATGAATATCTCCCCGAACTCACTCCTTGATTGCGGTCGATTTGGACGCCCACATGCTTGAAGCACTTGTAATCATCATTCTGTCTTTATCGTTCATTACACGCAAAATAAGAATAAAAGTATTGAAAAGCGTCTAAATCAATCACAGCCCTTTATATATTTTCATCATGATTTTAACTTTTAAGTAAACAATGAGTAATAACTAAAATCTTATTTTAAAAATAACTTGGAATCATGTCAAAATTATAAGAATAAGAACAAAATTAAGAATATTGAATCTGAAGCTCCATTTATACTTGGAGTTTTCTTTAAAAGATATTTCCATAGTATAACAGAGTCAAAAATTAAATGAGACAGGGAGATTTATCTAGATATTTTATTCGTCTTATCTTGCAATGACATTAACAAATTTTTATATACAGGGTTGGCCATATTCGACGGAAAGATGTTTTTTTTTCAATCATGGGAAAAACACATTTTTTGCTGTTCATTTTAAAAATCATTTAATAGGGTTCAAGGATCTTTCCGTCGAATATGGCCAACCCTATATATCAAATATTTAAAATCTAGTATCTTCAATAAAATTACATTTTCTTAAAAAACATGATTTTCTTAAAGAACTTTATAACACCATATTTCAGAGAATTTATCTTCATAATCAAGTAAGAAAGGAAATTTATTAAAATCTGGTTTTTTAAAAGGTTTTAACCACTTTTCTATCGAAATTCCGATTAATAGAATTTTAAAAGTTGTTTCGACAGATGGACGAGTAACAAGCAGCGTTCCTGGTTTTATTGCAGTTCTCAAAAATTTCCATATATCTATTTCTACATCTCTCGATAAATAAAATTCAAATGCATTATTAATGATAATAACATCACTTTGCTCGATTATCTCTGGAACCTCTTCTATTCTTTTGTGCAAGATAGATATACGATTGTCCATTTTAAATTTACATACAATTTCATTTTGGAGGTTGCAAAATTCTCCGTTCATTTCAACACCAATAATTCTTCTAGCATCTGTATATACATACGCCTGTAAAACAAAAACATCAATATGATCAAAAAATTGCTGTAAACAAAAACTTTCTTATTGCTTATTCAGCAATTAATTTATTAATAATATTATCAGTTATGTGTACAATAATACATATTTCTAAATAATATTCTTACTCCATAAAGAACTGCACCTAATCTTGATCCTATATCAAGTATAGTTTTGTTTTCCAAAGTAGGTAGTAGTACTTTAAATATAAAGTACAATCCATCCTGTGACATGGAGTGTGATAAATAAACTAAAATTATAAATATATTTACATAACATAAATCATATAAAAAATAAAGAAAAAAATTATTTTAATTTTACTTACTCAATGGTTGTATATTTCTAGATCTACAATCAGTGCAATAGTATCTTTCTAATTGATTACTATCTATGAGCTTATCAATATCTTCATCATTATAAAGGAACTCATCCATATGCAATGTGATACTAGGATCGCAATCTGAATTCTAAGATAAAAAATATGTTTAATGTTATTTTGATATTTTTCAAAAATTAAACAGTTATTCTTTATATTCATTTATGATAAAACATACCTCTCCTGTTAAAGGAGTGATAAAATTTTCAGATGACAATATAGCATTAAATGGAATCTTTTGTTTAATATCAGAAGCAATAGAATTTAAAATAGACGTTGACTCATCCATTAATTTTTTATTATTACACGCATCATCCCCTATTAATAATAATTTTAATAGGAAAAATTAATTTATTTTGATTGTGGGATTATTATATCAAATAAAATAATTTTATTATTTTTAGTTTGATTATAAGATGTTCATGTACTTTATCATAATCGTAACAAAGAAGCTAAAAATTAATCAAAATTGAGTATAAAGAAAAATATAATTCATTAATTTATTTTCATCGTTTTATTTTATAACAAAATATAACAAATTTATATTTGTACATATAAAAAAAATTATAACAAACCTGAATCATAAGCCATAGATGGTTTAAGTTTCCATTCCTTCATAATAAATACTAAAAATTTTTGTTGATCAGTTGCATTCAACGATCGCATCAATTCAACAAAACTTTGTTTTGCGTCATTTAAATCAATTGGTTTTTTACTCATTTTTTGTTTCACAAAAAGTAGTTTTAAAATTTTTCACCTATATATCTGCATATAAAATTTTTGTTATAATAATAATTTAAATCCAATATACTTGTATGCCTTCATAAAATATAAAACGTCTCAAATTATTATTTACACACATTATTATTAAAACACGTATTCTTCTTGAAGTTTTTCTTTCGGCAGAAAAGAATTTGCGTTCTGGACCTTGTCTTTATGTCATATAATACAATTTCTGTTGTATCTATATATCGCGCTATGTGTTGTTGGGGTTGTCTTAGCACCGAGACACCATCGTGTCCCCTGATTAAAACATGTAATGTTTGTTTGCCTTTCGGATAAAGACAGTTTGAAATATTTTCAACTTTCTTTGTTCGCACTCAAATATGCTCCTATTTATGACAATACACTCCAATAGTTCGCGTCACCGCCCCATGGTGGAAGCAGAGAAAGAGAAGGTTTCTCTCTGGTGGAAATATAATAGGTGTGTTCTGTGCCACTGACGAAATCATAAACTGCATTTACACGGTACACTTAGGATCGGTTTCACCAATGCCAATTAATTTAATCGGCCGTTAACTAATCAATCACATTTCCTGTTTAATAGAATTGATAGACCAATTAGGGTTAATAATTAATCCCGATTAGACTTAATCGGTGTTGGTAAACCAGCTCTAATCGTTTAATAACATCCATAGTTATAAAATTGGCCAATCACTGACCTAGTTTCCACCGAGGGTTTAAATCAGATCAGAATATAAGAACCAACCAACTATAATCGAGTATTTCTCTGTTACAGTCGAACAACAGGGGAATGCTCGATTGTAGTTGGTTGGTTCTTACATTCTGATCCGGATTAAACCCTCGGTGGAAACTAGACCATTGCGAAATTTGTGTACCGCAACTCTTAAGCCGGTTCTACATTAGTTGCAAGCTGATCGCAAATTTGTTGCGATAGTCAATACGAAGCGTTGATTTCAAAATGCAAGCTTCATATTGATATTGCTGTCGCAACAAACTTGCGATCGGCTTACAACTAAGGGACTCCACACAATAAAAGGAATAGGGGGTCGATTTTATATCTTCAAACAAGATGAAAATTACAAAAGTGAACAAATTTACTAGGTGTTGACCAATTCAGTATTCTAGTAAATTCGCTCACTTTTGTAATTTTCACTTCGTTTGAAGATACAGAATCGATCCTCAGAGAACAGAGAACAGAAAATAAGAATTTCAACCTATCAGAAACTGTATATTTCACAATACATGATTTCTAATAGGTTAAAATTTTTATTTGTTCTCTGTTTCCTGTTCCTTTTATTGTGTGGAGTCCCTAATGTAGAACCGGCTTTAGCCGCGCATGTGTCAGAAAGCGGCTGGTCCGGTTCACAACGCTGCCGATTGAAGCCTACTTTTCATTCCCGAATTCAATCTCCTGCTTTCTTATTCTGTGGGCAATACGGTAGCCTTATTTGTCTATATTCATTTTAATGCAAAAAATGGCGGATTGTGAGGGTGCGTTTTGTATTTCTCTAGACTCAGTTGCATGTGTGTTGTGTGCTTGGAAGTGAAATAATATCGATTAAATATTAAAAATATTCTGTATTACATGATATAACATCATATGACATATAATACAGAACGTTTTTCAATGATATTTCCACTTATGTTAAAAAATCGACGAGCCATTCATGATAATGATTTTTAAACTTTGTTTCTGTTTCATTTTTAGAGGGCATAGAGGATATCGATCATCCATCACTTGTTCTGAAGGTTGATCCACCTGACGAGTTACTGGAAGATTTTACCGAAGATTCAACGATTAACAATTCAGCAACACCAACTGATCAGGATGCACATGGTTATGATTATTCTAAAATATTTATATAATTTCTCATATAATTGTCTCATTGGCAAATGCGCATAACAATTAAAAATAATTATTTATCATATAATGAGATATTTAGTCATAGAATATGATAAATTCATGGATTTTGCAGATGAAACAAAACACTGTACAGCAGAGACTAATGACCAAGAATCTACTTCAGCAGCTGTTAAGTCTCTTAATAAGAAACATTGTAAGTTTATATGATTTGAAAAGAAAATGTAATGCGATATTTTCATTATGTATTAGTATATATTATATGTTTGTAGGTTCTGTGCTAGCTGTTTCAAAACTAGAAAATTCATTTGGTATTAATGAATCTTTGAATCCTGTAACTAGCAAATCAAAGTCGTCTATACTGAGACCGTCACAATTAAGTGTGATAACCAATAATTCTACGGGTACTACTGACAAAACTGTTTTACAACCTGCAAAATTTCGCAATCCATTTACAAAAACTAGTGACAATTCTGTAGGTGAGGATGAGTCCATAACGAAGAGCAATAAAACCGAAACAACTAAAGATTTTAAAAGTGAAGAAAAATCTACTGAAGATGTAAAATTGAAATTTTTGCCTTTGGGTGCAAGCACTAAGGAGAATGAAAATAATATAAATAATTCTGTGGCATCCAGTACATCCACTCCTAGTTTTGTATTTGGTCAGAATTTGAAAGAACGTGTTACTGTTTCAAATGATATAGAAAGTTCAAATAATTCAGAGAAAAATGAAATGAGAAGTGAAGAAAGTCATGAAAATGGATCTGAACTTCTATTCTCAAATGCAGCTGCAAGTTGCCGTACCATGGTAAGGCCAGGTTTAACATTGACTCAAGCAGCACAGGTATTGGAAGAAGCTAATCGTGCAAACAAAAGAAAATATAATCAAGTAACATTATTAACTGGTGAAGAAGGAGAAACAAATGTTCTTCAGATAAATTGCAAATTATTTGCCTTTGATAAGGTATGTAGATTTCGAGAATAATACATTTTTTAATATTTGTAATTTGTATTGAAGTTTAAATTAAATTTTACAAACTCAAATGAATTGTAATGGTACAAGTCTCTACTGAATATAAAATTTTAATTGGTATAAAACAAATTTGAATTTTATATTCAGTAGGATCTATATTCAGTTGTATCCTATAGACTATTCCAGCTAATACTAATAGATTATTCCAATGCTGAATGTCAATTATTGATGAAAAAGAAAAAGAAAATCAATATGTCATTCTTCAAATTTAATTAAATTTTATAAATAATGAATACTCAATATAAATTGTATTACATATGTATTATACTAATTTAATACTAATTTCATAGTTGCTATATGTTGTAGAGTACGAGCAGTTGGCAGGAAAGGGGGAGAGGTATGTTAAGACTCAATGATCGAGATGAAGAATCTCGTTTAGTCGGCCGTACTGCTGGAACACAACGTTTGATCTTGAATACAAAAGTATGGCCGGGTATGACTGCAGAACGTGCTGGATCTAAATCATTAAGATTAACTGCTATGGATGTTCACGGGGATATTCGAATCTTTATTGTACAAGCGGCACCTAAAGAAGTTGATCAACTGCACAGTCTTTTACTACAGCGACTTAAACGCGCGCAAGAACGCCATCCTAAGAAATTGGCAACGGACCATTGACAGCCATTGACAATTCTGGCGAGGCATTAAGCATCAGCTTAATTTGTGCAACATAGAGGTCATTAAGATATGAAAGGAGTTAAATTCTTCAGGAATATTAATAAGACTATTTAGTATGCGCAATAGAATGGCTATGATTTGTGCCTTCCTCCAGAAGTTGCAGCTTTCAGTAGTTGCACCAGTATTTATTAAGAGGAGATTAAGTTGTGGCACTTAATATGAAGTTTGACGCTCTTGTACACATCAATTTTTTTTTTTTTTTTTTTAAGAATATAAAACTTGTTTATATCCTTTTCAATCGATATATTCCCTTTTTTTATTTTAAATTTAATGTCATTTTAAATAAAAGGGCGTTATAAAAAAAAACAGATTAAAGCACATAATATTAATTCTATATGTTATAACAAATCTTAAAATAAATTACAATTAGTAATTACGATTCTTTAAAAAAATCTCAAGAATTTTAAAGTATTTATATATATAGGGTGTTCAGCATAACAGTTCGCATGATTTTTCAGATACTTCCAACAGTTAAAAAAAAAGTTGAAAGATGAATATTCATCTATTTTATGCAGACTACAGCATGCGATAAAAGAATTAAAAGAATTTTTTTTTAAATCAAAATCATCTTGAATTTTTTAAGTAGCATCATACAATTTTTTTTCCATAATATTGTATAGGTCTTCAGGACAAATTGAAATTACTATCGAAGTGTCACTTTTATTGATGTTTTATTGATTTTATTGCTTATTTTATTACATAAGTACATAATGTGTATGTATCATAAATATCCATTAGCAAAGGATATTGTAAACATAATAAAAAAAAGATGTAACTTATGTAAGCAAATATTCAAATTGCTTGTCTCCTTAAACTTCTGCTTCTCGTTTCCAAAAATTATTATGCACAGCAGTTATTATACTATTTTGATCCGAAGTTGCACAATCTATAATTATTGTTTTTCAAGGATCTTAAGCATTATTTATTGGTGTTTGATATACAAAAAAACATTTTAGATGTGCCCATGAGAAAAATTCCATAGGGGATAAATCTAGTGTGCCAGCTATTGGACTAGTCCATATATACTTATAATACGATTATGCAAAGATATCTTGAAGATTTTGAACTATTAATTATTCATGTATTATGAGCTGGATCATTTTCTTAACTGTCGGAAGTGTCTGAAAAATCATGCAGATCATTACAATGAACACTACGTGCGTATGTATATACAGGATGTATCTGAAATAACGCCCACTAATCATAGTGCTATTCCTAATAAAAAAACCAAATCAAACCATTTTACATTTTTCGCAATACTTTTTTTAGTTATCCAATGAGCAAAATGTTTAAATCGATGTATAAGACAATTTCAAGATATCCAAAGTTATCTTTAAGAGGATCCTAAAGTCCTATTTTATCATGATTATGATATTTTAGGAAAAATCTCCGAATTAGTTTCATGGATTGCAAAATTTTTTTTTACAGAATTAAAGAACGTACGAAAAGAAATTTCGGAAAACACGATTTCACAAGAAAATCGAAAAAAAAATTAAAATTACTTTTTTTAGCATGTACAGCTGTCATCTAAGGTTAACATTTGCTTGAATATAAGTTTTACAACTTATCGATTGAAAATAAGCATGAAGCGGTATTCAGATTACTTGAACGAACAATACTGAGTTTGTGGAATTAAGATTCAAAGCGCAGAAAAAAATATTTCTCCTAAAATGAAATTACATGCTTTGCAAGAACAACTTATTTTTTTTCCTCTTTTATAGATTCGGAAATTTTTTTCAAAATTAAAGTATACATATTAATCCATGTCTGTGAGGTGTAATTTATTCCGAGAACGACAAATAAATTTCGAAATTGAAATCTTAAGAAAAATTTTTTTCATTTTCGGTATAAATTCCACTTCATAGGCATATATATACTTTAATATATACTTTAATCCTAGAAATTTCAAATCTAAAAAAAGAGAAAAAAATAATTATTATAAAATGTAAAAAAGAAAAAAATAATTGTTATACAAAAATTATAATTAATCGGTAATACAGACTTTAGAATCCCTAAGACCCCCTTAAGAAATATCTTTATAAAATATCTTCACAAAAAATACTGAAAGATATCTTAAAATTGTCTTATACATCGCGCGCGCGTGATTTCATTTATTCGGCAATCTTTAGAAATTAATATCTCGTTAATTATTGTGAAAATTGTAAAATAGTAGAGGACTTTTTGACTCTGTTTTTTATTAGGAATAGCACCATATGATTGTGGGTGTTATTTCAGATACATCCTGTATACAGGGTGTTCTCGACCTACTGAATCGCCTCTCGTGAGCAGATAGAGTGGACTGAACTGAATTGAAAAGTCGTGTACCATTTTGCAATTTTCGCAATACTTTGGAGACATTAATTTTTAAAGATCATTAATAAACTTGTATTCGTTCAGGCTATCGCGAAGTATATACCTATTGGCCGCTTGTTGCTCGGGGAAGAAGAACTGCTTGGTAGGCGCGCTGATTGAATTATAATGCTTAGTGCACGCCTATCAATCTCCGCGCGACGAACGACTGCGATCAATGAACGTATACTTGGTGATAGTCCGTGCGAATACATGTTTATTTAATGATCTTTAAAAATTAATATCTCCTAAAGTAATATAAAAATAGCAAAACAATAAAGAATTTTTCTACTCAGTTTAGTTCGCTCTACTTGCTTATGAAAGATAATCCCGTAGATTCTCAGCAAACGAGAATGGATTGAAATGAATTGAAATGGATTCAGATTTTCAGAAATATTTATTCACGAATATTAAAATGAATGCTTTTCGATCCTGAATGTATTTTTATTCATTTATAGGAATTGCATGGAACATATCTCTATGCCTTTCAATCTAAAAATAATATTAGATTTTTTAATTACTTTTTCTGTGCAATTGTGAATACTGTTAAATTCAAAATTTTGTGAATAGGAAATGTAGTTTTTCAATCCAATTAAATTCAATTAAATCCAAAAAAAAGTAGTATTCGCTATTTAAAATATGCATTCGGATAAAAAAAAATTTCAATCCATTTTAATCCATTCTCGTTTACTGGGTTGAAGATCCTGAATATATTATTAGATTATGCATAATTACAGGCATCGTTTTCGTTCAGCATGGGTAATTTGTTACATTAACTGTACATTTAAATAAATGATTTAAATATGTATAATTTATCATTAAAAAGTATATGAGAACGGTTGGGTATGAGTTATAGTATTTGTAGGATATAATATTGCCATTACTTGTACTTTGATTTATATTTAAAAGTTTGTGGAAATGTACAATATAACGGCATTATTATTATTTATATTATAATTATTATAAGTACATATTTTATTTTACATGTAAATAAAATCCTCATTGTAGTTCTAATTGTTTCCTAATTTTATTCTTTGCGCTACAGGTTCTAGCAATTTGGGCTGGGATGCACTAATATACTACACTACACTAGGGCTGAATTCGGAGAGCGATTAGCGCTATTTGTCACTGTCATTCTATCTTCATCGTCCATTAAATGTAAACCAAGGATAGTATGGCTGGTATTCATAGTCGGTTCTTAATTTAAAATCATCTTAAATAATGTCTTGAATCGCTAATGTGGCCATCTGATTGGTTCATGATATTTTATAACTGTACTTAAGGTCTTAAATATAAGGTCCAACTATGAATACCGGCCTATGATACAAATAGCGCTGATAACGCGCTCCCCGAACGCAGCCTAAGTAGGTATTCTTATTCGCCATCTTGGTTCCTCTTGATTGATGGATTATTAGGGGCTTCGCACAATAAAAGTAACAGAGAACAGAGAATAAGAATTTCAATCTATTAGAAACTGTGTATTGAAAAATACACAGAAAAATACATGAAAATACAGGGGTCTATAATTTGTACCGTTCCATATAGGTTTCGACTGGTTTCGATTTTCCACGTGATGCAAGATGGTTCCATCACGTTTTAGCGTAACAACAAAATGGCGTAAAAAGCATAAAATAACTAGGCAAAAATTGATGTTCAAGTGAAACGATATGATTGGTTGGTGCAAGTTACGCTTATGCAAATTACGCCGCATATAACAACACCCTAAATGTTTTGTTTCAGATCAGCAGAAAAGCTGGAATCGTGGAAGCCATGGACCTATCTTTTTTTCATCACTTTATTTAATATTTTATATGGCGCATATTTATAATTATTTTTTAATAAAAAAACCATACTTTAAATATATGTAGGAAAAAACTCTGTTTCAAAAAACTTTATATTATATTTTAAAAAATTTACAAAAATAGCATAAAAATTCAGCTTTTAGAATATCCTCCTTAAATAAAGTGATCCAACAAACGAAAAATTATTGAAAAATCTTGAAAATTATTAATTAAAGTGACGTCGAATCAAGTTTTTGAATTTTTTTAAATCTGGTTTCTATCCATAATCTTGAATCAGTAATCACGAATTAATTATTTGCTTTCTGTATCTCACCCAATAGAAATGAAACGTGCGACCAATTCAATTGAATCCATAATTACATATTGATAATTTACTTTTGGTATTTTATTCAATGTTCAACGCAATGAACGTGCAACTAATTCGCTTGAATTTAACGTGCGTTTGAAGAATTGTCTATAGTAACATTCATCATTTCTTTCTCTGTCCCTTTCTGTTCTATCTTTTATCTCTCTCTCTCTCTCTCTCTCTCTCTTTCTCTCTCTCTCTCTCTCTCTTCTTCTCTCAAGTATTTCTGAAAAATAATGGACCATTGAAAAGTATTTCGCTAATCAGAGTATAACTCTGATTAGAGCGTCTCTAGCAAGCCATAAGTTGTAAAAAATTAACTAATTATAGTTAATGGGCGCATTCAAATCTGAACAAATCTGCTAGCTTGCTCGCCGAGCGATTGAATGTGATTGGTTGGATCTATAAGTAATAACCAATCATATTCATTTGCTCGGCTAGCCGACTTTGTCGACTTGAACGCGTCCAATTATTTTCCTCACATTTCCTAATCGGTATTGCCGAAAGGAGGTAACAAGTGTATATCAATTGCACACAAGTCAATTATGAATAAGCTAATTTCTTTTTTAGCTCACAGAAATCAGAAAGAAGAACAAAAAAATCTCCTTATGCAGAAGTCGCTATGATTGGCAGTACATACAACAGTGTGTGAGTGGACCACTTCCAGGGTAGAGAGCAACAATACTTTGATATATATATTCGACTATCAACTTAAAATCTTAATTCTTTTTTAGAAAGAATATTAGAATGTAGAACTCAGCTCTTCAATTCACTTTTATTATTTTTAATTGTTTATTTATTGAACCTAGAAATTGTATTTTTATTTAAAAAATTTTTTAAATTATTAATATTGAAGAATTCCTTGATATTTAACAATATAAAGACTAAAATGTAAGGGGAAGTAGGAGTCAGTACTCGGTGCGCAAGTATAATAATGGAAATATTTATATGTCCATTTTTAATATAAAAGTATGAAAATATAAAATGGTTAGTACAAAATCTGTATGCGTTTCGATTTACTTCGAGTCATTCTCAACGGTATTAATATAATTTTCAGCATAAGTAGTGCCTCAACCATAGTGCCAATCATACAAAGAGTTTTCTTAGTTTTATCCAAGTTTACAAGTCAAAAGGCCTGTAACCAAGAATTCTTATAAAATGAAAAATATTAGCAATATGGTATCCAAAATTGCATTTTATAGTATCAATAAACTTTGCAGTCTAATCTAAGTGCAGAAAGATCCTTTACCAACCAGTGCATAGAGAAACGTCGTATATAAAGATTGCCTGCAAAGACTGCAAAGACAAACTTCTTATGTGGGACAAACTAGTCGTCAACTACATACATGCATTTCTGAACACCGAAATCACATTAGAAGAAAGACGTCTTCTTATTCAGTCATTACAGATTACAGATTGCAATTTGACCATGAATTCGATTAGGACAGAGTTTAGATATAGAAAATTTTAGAAATAGAAAGGAATTACAACAAAAGATTAACTTCTGAAATGTTGCATATAAAAACATAAAAAAGAAGTTTAAACCTCTAAAGATACTGAATTTTTAGACCTATACGTCAATTCTGAATTCTATTTAAAAATTAATGTTACAATTATGTTTTTGATTGTTTCGAGTTAACGCTTGTATCGACTATGATACATGTTATTTGTCTCCGTGTGAACCGAAGAGTGAACAACTACATTTACATTTCATTCTTTTCATTTGATGAAAAAATTATTTGGATCACTCTTGGTTACTTCATCTAATTGTCAAAATTAATATTATATTCTACTGGTTGACTATTGTATATGTACGCACAAGTTGCATCAATTCGGTGAGTGTCAATTTGCATTCTCCTTGTCGATTCTTTTTAAAAATAATTTCACATATATCTGTGACATTCTCATTTTTATTATAGCTTTACTTTATAAGAATTCTTGTTTCTTTCTGGCCTGTAAACTGGGATGAAGCTAAGGACCTCTTTGTAATATTGGATGATAGGCACCATGGTTGATGCACTACTTCTGCTGAATTAAAATTATATTAATACCGTTGTGAATGATTTGAAGTCGAAATGCGTACGGATTTTATACCACCATTTTATATTTTCATACTTTTATATTAAAAATGGGCATATAAACATTTCCATTATTATGCTTGCTCACCGAATATCGTGCTAATTCCTACTTCCCCTTACGTTCCAGTCTTTATATTTTTAAATTGTACCAGAAAAAGAATAAATTTTCCTATCCCAGATAGCATACAATATTTATAAAATATTTTCAAAATATTTATAAATATTTATAAGACTTATTTTAAATATTTTGTAAATATTTTTGTGGTTTTAGATTGGGCATAAATCATAAACGTTTATTATAAATTTTATAAAATATTTATTGTAAATTTTGTAGTAAATCCTATGGAAATACTTAATGAGACATAATTATACTTCAAATAAAAAATACTCAACAAAAATATTTATTTATATACTTATCATAAAATTACATTAAAATAAAAAAAATAAAATTAAATATTTAATTTCTTTAAATAATATTTCGCGAATAAAGCTTTATATAAAATATTTATATAACATTTCAAAAAAATAAATAATAATAAATATTTATCATAAATATTCTGTGCTGTCTGGGATATTATACAGGGTAGGTATTCCAGAATGATCGCCAAATATTTCGTTCGCATTTTGAAAAAATTTTCTATGAGAAGAAAATAAGCAATTTTTGTCTTTTGCTATTTTCCTGTAAAGTTGATAATATTTGAATAAAAAATAACTGAAAACGAATAGTCGGCGATTTTTAATAATTGGTATTTTGTTAATTATTGCGAAAATTGCAAAATGGTAGAGAACTTTTCGACTCATTTTAGTTTGCTCTACTTGTGCACGAAATATTTGGCAGTCAATCTGGGACATCTTGTATAAGCATTACAATGTATTGAATCATTTAAAAAGTATCCGCGGTACTTTGTCACTAGATATATGACCATCAACACATCTAGTGACAAAAAACCACGGATACTTTTTAGATGATCCAATATATAGAAAAATTATGTCTTTTCTTATAATTAGTAATAAAATCAAGATAAGCCTTAAGGCCATTGTACGTAAAAGTCGTAATCGTAATCGTAAGACCACAAAAAGCTATACATTGATTGGCTACTGAGTTGGAATCAATTATTGCCGCGTCTTCTAAACAGAAACAACACAAATGAAACGTCATAACCTCAAAGCCGTAATTATAATTGCAAGTTTTCGTCAAAAGATTGCGATTAACGCGTCTTATCCTTATGACCAATCAACGGGAAGACATAATTATATAATTTATCACTTACCTCATTACCAATCAATTTATCGCCTTTTAGAATTTTATGTTTTTTAGGATTAAAATTTTTACATGCAATGGCCTTTAAATCTTTTAGAACGAAAAAGAGATAAGAGAGAGTATTATGAAGAAATATGAGGTTTATATTAACTAACAACACGAGCGGATAATTCTAATATTTAACTAAAATGAAGAAAAACATCAATTATTTGTTTATGTCTCAAGAATATAACGAAACTGAATTGGTTTAAAATCATAAAAAATTCGCTTAAAAGGCTACAAGTCGCACAGGATAATAATCATTAACAATAAAAATTCATAAAAATCAAATAAATATACAAACGTTTCGATTCTTATCGGGTCATCTTCAGTGTCGTACAAAATTCGTTCACAATTCAGCAATTCTACCAGTATTATAATCTTCACATTATCCAACAATTACAATCTTTATAGATGGTATAGCTTGATGAACAAGAAGGCGCTTCATTGCAACTATATACGTCTATAATTATTAGTATCAAATTACTCAGGTCTATAGAACATTGTTTATTCCAATACTTAAGTCATATATAAGAACTAAATGATTTAAGTAGCCTTTTATGTTAATTTTTTAATTGTTTGAGTCTTAGTTTATATTATTATTTAAAATCATAGTTTAATTTATTCCTGATTCATTCTATACATCCAAAAAATATTAAAAAATATAAAAAGAGGGAGAAACAAGAGAATAAAATAAAAATAGACAGAGAAAGGAAGGGAGAAAGGAGAAAGAGAAAGAGAGAGACATTCTTGAATATATCTAATCTGATATAGAAATCACATTTAAAATGGTTATAAATAAATGAGGTATAAAGTTTAATGGAAAGCATGCCTCTTATTCGACATTATGATTAATACGGAGTATGCGTACACAGGGCCGCATAATCTTTCCACATAAAACAAAAACGTGATGTCGATCATATAAATAGAACCGTTCGTCTGCACGGAGATGCGGTCCTATATAGAAGGAGTTATTTTTGAGAGTCATATCGTGACTCGTTACAGTTCTGCGTTCAGTTCTATAAGGTTTCGGTCGCGGCAAGCAGTGCAAATGGTTTCATGCATTATATACAGAACAAAGAAACCAAGGCATAATTCATTTAATACGTGAGCAAAAGTTATTGATTATGCCAGTATTTAATTTCTTATTCGCGTTGCTGTTCTTTTCCCGCTAGATAAAAGGTTTATTTTTTCTAATTAAGCTGATGCATCAGAGAATCGATACATATTCGGGTGTGCGTACGCTGATGAGTTCTTCCTTTCAATATTTAATAAATTTTCCAAAGCTGATATGAAAGCTATGATAATAAAAAAACATATACATGCTCATATATTACGCATATGCGTATGGATGTGTTTTATTCCCATAAACATGTCAGCTTTTGTAAATTTATTATATTAGTCAACAAAAAATGCATAAGATCGAAGGTAATTAATTCTCGTAGTTTTTTGAGCAATGAATATGATCTTATTTACCAAATTGTTCTATTTCGTCACAATTTTAAAATATTTAATTTACAGTTAAAATTACAAGAAAGGCTTTTATAAATGTATTTTGGTATATTATATTTTCGATATGTGATATATTGGAGAAATTTTATTGAAATAAAAATTAAATATGTTAGAATTTTTTATTTTTGAAAGGTATTTGTTATATCAATAATTATATTAAGAAAAGAATTCTTATTACAGTATAATTTACACATGTCATTAAGAATATATTAAAAAAATATTTTTTAATTACATTATTTAAATTTAAGGATTTTTTGAAATCGCTGAATATTTAATATCAAAATTGATAAATTTAATATCAAAATTGATAAATTCAAAATGTCAGAATAAATATTTTTGGAATGTTTCATGTATAGGAATTTTTTTTTTATGTAATTTAAATTAAGTTTATCAATCTAACATCATATTTGTATTTAAAAAAATTAAAAAAACTTTATATGCTGGAAAATTTAAATTTAAATAATATAATTTAAAAAATGTTTGGTAAATATATCCCAGTAAACACCAATTAATTAATAATACAATACAAATGCAACATAACACATGTGTTATATTGCATTTATATTGTTGAGTGGGAAATTATAACATAATTTGTATTACTGTTAATTGGTGTTTACTGGGATTAACCTTAATAACCCGGGAAAAAACATTTTATATACAATTACAATATATATTAGGTGTTGGAATTAATTCGTAGCGTTTTACAAGTGATGAGAAGTACTTTCATTAATGTATTTTTTAATGCTCATGTGAAATAAATAAAAATTATAAAAAGTTATATATAATTATATAAAGAGTTGACATATTTTATATACAATTATATAATATACAATTATATATAATTATATACCCTGATAGCAAAATGTTAGCACACAATTTGGAGCCAAATTGGCAACAAATTCGATCAGATTTTGCCTACAAAATCATATAATCTTCTTATACTCTCTTCATGCTATTAACCTTGCTGCAAGTGCTGAAATCCGCATCACTCATACTTCACATATGAAATATTGGGCTGCTTGTATTCTTTCCCATGTGATTCTTATTTATGGATAATGCATCTCTGCCGTGATCCTTTGTCGGCGGAGATAATGCTCGCGGATGAGTGATTTCGATAACATTTTGTTAGCAATGAACTACAATGGCATCGATTAAAAAACTTCATAGCTTATACAAGACATATACGTAACGGATGGATATCGTTATTTATGTTTTGTTGCCGTCATATTTTCGTCATAATGTTCAAGATGGAATAATTAATCATTCCTTGCTGTTATATTATTGTCATCTTGCTGATAACGTACTCAGACGTCACACAATATTTATAAAATATTTACAAAATATTTCTAATATTTAAAAGACTTATTTTGTAAAATAAATATTTTGTAAATATTTTTGTGGTCTTAGATTGAAGCACAGATCATAAACATTTATTATAAATATTATGTAATATTATGTAATATTTATTATAAGTCTTGTAGTAAATGTTATAGAAATACTTAATAAGACATAATTCAAATAACAAATATTTAATGGAAATATATTTATCATAAATATTATATTAAATATTTAGTCTATCTTTTAATATTTCGAATAAAGCTTTATATAAAATATGTATAAAATATTTATATAACATTAAAAAAAACGAATAATAATAAATATTTATCATAAATATTCTATGTCTGGGTACCGCTATTGCTGACCATTTGTTTTTGAAATTTCGTCAACTGATTGCATGCATAACCATTCATTGTTGCATTTGAAACGTATCCTATTTTAATGCCAGTAAATGTATGTCAGTAAATGATGCCAATAAGTGATGCCAGTAAATATAAGACAAACATATAATGCATCAGTTTACTCAATATGCACTCTGATAGCAAAGCCTGCGGAGACAGATTTTGAGCAGAGCTTGCTACCAATTTTTGATTGCAGAAAGGCAATGCTGCCAGGTTATGTGATATAACTTACGTCAACAGACTCTGCTCGGTTTTTGCTTGCAATCTGCTGTCAGATTATGTCAGCAGACTCTCGGGTTTTATCAGTAATTTGGCAAAACATGTCAGGAGGTTTTGTTGACAAATTCATAGTCAAGTGCGGACACAGATGTTATGATTTTGTAGTCAAAATCTGATCGAATTTGCTGCCAATTTGCGCGTAAATTGACAGCAAACTCGATCAGATTTTGATTAAAAAACCATCTGTGTCCGCATTTGTCTGTGGATTTTTACCGTGTAACGTACATATAGCGTTGTTTGATTAAAAAGCCAAAAAATCCTCCTTCCTTAAACAATGCTGTTCTACGTCGATTCCATTACGAATATGTACGAAAAACTAAGAATTTTTGAGACAAACAAATCTCACTCTACGTCTTAACATAAATATTTATGAAAAATTAAGAATTTCTAAGATCTTGTCTCAATCTAGTTTTTCTGTACTTTGTTCTTAAAATTTTTTTTCCGCTGGATCGGACCATTTTGCATTCTAAAATCATAAAAAATAGCTATTTATCCATTTTACATTTAAAATGAATTCGATAAACCTATTTTGCATTTTGCATTTTAAATATACTTTTATAAAGTATTAGGTGTTGGAATTAATTCGTAGCGTTTTACAAGTGATGGGAAGTACTTTCATTAATGTATTTTTTAATGCTCATGTGAAATAAATAACATTCTTTCATTAAAAACGCTACGAATTAATTCCAACACCTAATATATTTTATAATTAGTATTTTAAATGGAATTCGAAAGGCATTTTACCCAGCCCTGGTAAGTCGGGCGCCTATAATAGCAGGCTCTACTCAAAATCTGTCTCCGCAGGTTTTGCTATCAGGATATAAAATATGTCCATATATATAACATTTTTCCTAGACATAGGTGATACAAGACCCTATATT
Organism: Acromyrmex echinatior; assembly: GCF_000204515.1. Next base: position 166,216 of record NW_011627202.1, read on the forward strand.
AATTGTGAATATCTTTTAATTATAATCAACGCAGTAAATTCCTCTTAAGAACTAAAGCTAATATATTCGTAGTCAATTTTTATATTTAATTTTTATATTTTAAGTATATTTTTAAGATGCTATAAATCAATCATATTCTGGTGAAAATAATTCAAATAGCACAGGATATTTATGAAAAATATAAATTTTATTTCTATTTATTTTTTAAAAAATATTATATAAATATTTTAATATAATCAAGTAATGCCGATTAGAGCCAATACAGGATATCAATGTGAAATTTGATTTATTTAAAATAAAATAATTTCAATCGTAAACGATTTAATTTCGATTTCTTCGGATTCTCAATGCTCACATATTAAATATTAACAGAAATTAGTTAGCTAGTGATGTAACGGCGATGTCATTGCACTTCCTAGTACACTACAATAATTTATCGAATCGTTATATAATAAAACATAAGCAAAATTTTTTCGTAACTTACATGATTATCGAAACGTTATTAAGCTGTAATGCGCCGAATGTCGAGTCTCATTTGACGAGACAACAAGAAAAGACACATAGTACAAATATTTAAATTATAAAAAACAAAGGAAGGCCGTCATTTAAACATAACTATACTATCATATGTTTTATCCAATAATTCAGTATCGTACTGAGTTTCTGTAAATTTAATCCATTAGTTTATTGTTTGATAAAAATTATTTCTGAGATGAATCTCTTATTCAATATTTTTTTTCTCATTTAAGATGCGTATGTTGTCTCAATCAAATTCAATGAAAATATTCTAATCGATGTTCCTTAATAACCAAATACTGTATGGTATTCCAGTTGATATAGTTTCTGTGTTTACTAATGGAAGATTTTAACCTATCTGCCTGATTCACATATGTGGCATCATAGTCCTTATAATTAATTTTATACACAAGAGTGTGCCATCAGGGGAAACTTGTCCTAATGAATCTTTATGAAACTACACAATTTATTGATTTCCTTGTAAGCTATGCGGACTATGTTACTTTTCTTTAAGAAATTTTTCATTTTTTTGAGATGCTCGTCACTATAAAATAAATTCTTTTATTTTGTCTGGGATTGTAGCTTGAACTTCGTCGTTTCCAAATATTAAATTTTTTTGTGTGATGACGGAAAAAATTAATTTTAGCGAATCGCTTTACAATAAATTTTGATGATCAAAAATTTTTAGTATGGAATGAGAGATGTGATAGACAAAGAACCCTCAATCAAGCCTAATGATTCCAATTTTCTGACACAAGAGGTGTTGTGAGAAGTAATTAAGGTACCATCCTTCTGATATCAGTCATTAGTAATGTTCATTCCTTTTTATCAATGTTACAGCTAGAAAATTAAGTCTAGCACCATCTTCTTCCACGTGAATTTTTCAATTGTGGGCGGTAATTATTAAATACTTCAACAAGTTCATTGATGCTTTATCTGTCAATTGCGAGAGCAATGTCGTCAACATACTGCACATAAAATGGTAAATCAATTGTCAATTTATTAAAACCAGTTCCAAGTTTTGTAAAACTATGTTCGCGATTATTAGGAATAAACCTGTGAGGTGACCTCACTATTTCAAATGTCTGTAAAACTTGTCATTAAATGTAAAAAATGTGGAATTCAAAACTATTTTTATTGCATCAATGAACTCTGCTTTAGACAAACACGTATTGTCTTGGATAAGTTGCCATCTATTATTAATACCATCAATCAATATAAAATTTTATATAATTATATATAAAATTATATTAAATTATACATAAAATTATATACAGGATGTTTCATTTTAAGTGATATGATTGATTGTCTCGCGAATTGATGATTTTATTGAAAAATTTTTCGAACGAAAGTTGCATGACTTGAAGGAGGACACATGATGGAAATATGGACTTGACTTTGAGTGACCTTGTTAAAATCAGGTTAATGTCATTAATGTTTTTTTAAATGGAAATCCCCCCCGCCTATTTTTTATTACATATTATTGTAGCTTATCTCGAGAGCTTTCCAAAACACTATAATAAAATACTTTTCGTTAAGTACTTGTTAAGTTATAAGGCAAGACCAATCACTGATTCGACCGATTAATGCCTATTTCCACCAATGTAAATTAACTTTAACCTCGATTCAACTTATTCTTTGTCTTTTTCTAATCTTTAAATGTCGTCTAAATGGATACCTATTGCGATACAATTTTTCTGTTCTGCAATAATTTTGTCCAGCTTCACCAAGCACAAGAATAATATCAACAATTTCATTTGAACTGTAAGCTTTTTGAAAAAAGCTTTGAAAAAGCCAACTAATATAAAAAAATTGAAAGAAAAAGCTATACAAAAAAAAGAGGAAAGTTAAATTGTTCAATTGGGAAGGATTGGACTCAATTCTATGCGCGTGAGCGTATGTCAAGCAATGTAGATAGATCGCGGAGACGCGCGGTAAGAATCCCGCTCACACGCGCATGCGTACATGGATAACGCCGGTACTGTAACTTTCAAGTTCCATAACTTGAAAAGTACTCAATGAAACGTAGCTTTATTATACAGGGTGCGTCACCGGATCCGGACAAATTTCAATTTAAATTTTCCGCTATATTGTGTCTCCGCCAGAGGTTATTATTGGCGTTCGAGAAAGTCTGATGCTTTTAGTAAACAGTCATATTCTCAAAATGGCAGTGATGTTGAAAGTGCAGAGTATAATCGAAGAGCCACGATCATCGAAGGCCTCCGCGCTAGATATTCAGCAACGGAAATAATTCGGTTCTTTGGATACTGAGATCAACGTTTATGACGTTGTGGCAAAATAGACGGCTTTAGAACAGTCCAACGAAGATTCCTGTATGCCAGCGAGGAAGAGTTACTCGAAAGAAGGCACCGCGTGGACTCTCGCAGTCGTTGAAAGGGCTCAAGCACTGATTTCGTATAACCCAAGGCAATCGTTGCGAAAATTAGCATCTAGATTGTTGGTGTAAGCGAGCCAACAATGCGTCGAATTGCCGAAAAGGACCTTACACAAGATACACATTAAAAATATGACAGACGCTCTCTGAGGCTGCTAGGACAAGGCGAGTTGCTCGCCTCGGCTCTCTCTGACCTCTTAACCATTCTGACAGCCCAGATTTAAATCCCTTGGACTACTACGTATGAAGCGTAGTTGAAAGGATCACAAACAAGTCTCGGCATCCCAATGTGACATCATTAAGGACCGCTATTGAGGCAACATTCGTCGGCATGGACAGCGTGTGTGCTTCGAACGCTTCAGACCGAGAATAGAGGCTGTCATTCAAGCTAATGCGGGATACATCGAATAATTGTGCTCTACAGGGATTCCCCAAGTGGCATGTAAAAGGATTTTTTGTAATATTTAATTTTTCATTAAAAACATTTTATTTAAAGAAATTGTTTGATTTATCCGGATTTTGGTGACGCACCCTGTAGTGTTTTGGAAAGCTCTCAATAAGAATATGTAATAAAAAATAGGAGTTTCCATTTAAAAAAATATTAATGACCTTGACCTGATTTTGACAACGTCACTCAAGGTCAAGTCCACATTTCCATGCGTCCCTCTTTAAGCATGCAACTTTCGTTCGAAAAATTTTTCAATAAAATCATCGATTCGCGAGATAATCGACTATATCACTTAAAAAAAAAATGAAACATTCTTATAATTATATAGAATTATATATAATTATATATAAAATATGTCCATCTATATACAAATATATAAAATTGTATATAATTTTATATAATTTTGTATAATTACATATAAAATATTTTCCTGGGATATTCGGTTTTGTTCATAACAATCGTCACATTGTCCTTATTTGCATGTGTGAATAATATATTCGAATTATTTTTAATGAAATTTTTTCTTGTCGAATACATAGACCAGATTTTATCTCCAATTACCGTTTTATTTCGTTTGATGTTAATAAATATTTTATACATATTTATAAAATTTATTCAAAATGTTATTAAAATACAGACTAAATATTTTATATAATGTTCATAGTAAATATAAATAAATATTTCTAAAATATTTGCTGAGAACTTCATCTGTTTTATCAATACAAACTAACACATAAGGCCATATACATGTATATCTATTAATAAAACGAATGCTTATTTCGCAACTGTTGCAAGTTTCTTTGTTGAAATAGAACTATTTTAGAACGAGAATGGATTAAAATTTTTTTAATGTGCATTTTAAATCCATGAAAATAGATTGAATAGATTGAAATGAATTGGCTGACATCAGTTTAATATTTAAAAAAAAAACATTCATATTTAAGGATTACAAATTTTATTCCTAAGACATTTTTATAACACCTAATCATTTTTATAATAATTATACCTGACATTAATCACTTCTCTTAGTATTAAAAATACACTTTAGTGGGATTCGAACCTGGGACCTCGGGATTATGAATTTTCTATGTTACCCACTACACCTCTTCTTCAATTGGTAAATGTGTTATTCATTCTCTACTTCAATTACAACCAGGTAAACTAGTAACGAAATTATATAGATATAATAAAAATATCATCATTTAACAGATATAATAAAATAAAAACAATTTATATTATTATGAGACAACATTGAATAAGTGTCAGATAATTCCAGGCCAATCACGGCACGCAATTAGCTTAATATATGGACTGGTTCGACTTGATTTGTGAATGTTCACATTGATCATTCATTTTATTTCTAATCAAAGAGAAACAAAAGAACATGGCTCAATTATTTTTACAACTTTTTTTAACTTAGTTGTATTAAAATGAAAAATTTTCTACTTATAATTTTGAATAATTTAAATAGCATTTATGGTCCATTTTTGGATAAAAACTTTTTTTATTCATTTAGATTAAAAAACTGCATTTTATATTCAGAATCTTGAATTGAACAGTATTCACGTTGCACAGAAATTGCTGATATTATTTTTGAATTTAACTAAATTAAAAAAACAGTACTTCCTATTCACAATTCTGAATTGAATAGTATTCACCATCTGCACAGAAAATGCTAATATTATAATATTTTTAGATTGAAAGGCATAGAGATATGTTCTATGCAATCTCTATAAACGAATAAAAATACATTCAGGATTGAAAAGGATTCACTTTAACATTCATGAATCCGTATTTCTGAAAATCTGAATTCATTTTAATCCATTTCAATCCATTCTCGTTTACTGGGAGTGATTTAAAAAAAATTCATTTTTAAATGAAATTTCAACAAATTTTCATTAATTTCTGAAATATGAAATAATTTCAGCAAAATTTTTCCACCAGGAAAAACATATTTTTTTAACACTGTGTGTTCCATTTTTTTGACATTCATGTTGTTCCGATACAATGATGGGCTAAATGGTTATTTTTTATAAATGGTTATAATAGTTACTTTAAAATAACCAGCAGTCGAAAGAGTGAATCTTTACCTTCAATTTCCTTTTTCATTGAGTGTTGTACGATTTCTTTTCATCGAGTTATTGAACGTTGAAGCAAAAGTGATCATTTTTATGAAGTGCATAGACTGCATGTATGCATCAAACGTATCAACTGTCTCAAGTCAAAATCATGGTAGAAATATAATATAAGGGTATTCTCATCCCATGGACGAATTTAGAACTCTATTGCGCATCAGCTTGATGACGTCACATTAATGCAGACTCGGTACTTTTCGGAGCGCTTCGCTTCAATATAATATAGCTGTCCACTGTCATAAACGTGACTGCTTGATATTGGATGCTTTCTATTTGATGACACAAATCGACACAAGTGTTGTTCTATCTTTGTAACTCTCTAAATGTCAAAAAGGACTTGTGTCGACTTGTGTCGATTTGTGTCATCAAATGGAAAGCATTCATTGTTATGAGATTGTTGTGGATATTTGATAATGAGTCTGCTTTGATAAGTTTTCCACGTTTTTTTTATTTATACGTAATCTTCCTCTCAAAATTCCTCAAAATTTTACTTCATTATCTCCATTACTTCCATTATCAAATATAAAACTATCCTCTCAAAAATTTTTATACTTAATAAATACAACATTTTACACTTAATACAATACATTAATATATTACAATTGTATGTGCAAAATCTTTTATTTTTTACACATTTACGTGAAAATATAAAGATTGAAATTTTTTACATAAAAACTCTTTAAAATATTGATCGACTTTAAAATGTCACTTTGCAAATTTTGTCCTTTAATATTTTTTAATATAAATACTCAAAATTTCTTATTATCTATTTGTAAATAACAACAAAAATTAATTTCCATCTTAAAATATGCACTTTTCCATAATTTTAATATCAAATTGCACATAATTCATTAATGTTGCTTAGTGATAATGCAGTCAAGCTGCAATTCTCATTAGCTGAGTATACGCAAGAGAAAACCTTTATATTTCTACCATGGTCAAAATAGAAGCAGTCAATGCACTGGAAA
>NW_011627202.1:177313-199200 GCF_000204515.1 Acromyrmex echinatior
AGCAAAAACGGTCGGAATACTTCGAAAGACACGATAAAGTCATCTTGCTGCACGACAATGCTCGCCCACACGTTGCAAAACCGGTAAAAACATACCTGGAAACACTTAAATGGGAAGTGCTACCGCACCCGCCGTATTCTCCTGATATTGCACCTAGCGACTACCACTTGTTTCGATCATTAGCTCATAGCTTGTGCGAGCAGAAGTTCACATCTTACGAAGATTGTACAAAATGGTTCGATTCCTGGATTTCATCTAAAGATGAACAGTTCTTCCGACGCGGTATTCATTCACTGCCCGAAAGATGGTCAAAAGTAGTAGAAAGTGATGAGAAGTACTTTCATTAATGTATTTTTTAATGCTCATGTGAAATAAATAACATTCTTTCATTAAAAAAACGCTACGAATTAATTCCAACACCTAATATATTTCCATATAGTACAGAAGATTGAAACAATATTGCTTCTTCTGTATGGCAGTATATAACAATGTAATAAACGTTAATTGTAACTGTTGATTGTAACATTGCAGAGATATTACAGAAATGTAAATTAACAATGCCTGCAATATGTCAGTAATATGCAGGTAATATTCAGAAATATTACAAAACTGTAATTCTTTAATTATTACTATAATAATATAAAAATAAAATTTTTTATAATATTTATGTAATGTAGTCTTTTAGTTTAACAGTCGTTTTTATGATATAATAATTAATATAATCCATTTTTATATTTCAAATAAAAAAATTTATTAATCTATTATTTGATAGCCATTAGCTAAATTTTGTGTTTATTTTGAATATGAAATGAAAAGATTGTATATCGAGTCTGGATACAATCAATTATCGGATAAGATGATAAGCAATTAAGTTACTGAAAATGATTTATCGAAATATTAATTATGTGACCGATGATATATTTATGCCCAATGTGCACGCAGGAAATAAACCAGCGCCCGAACTTTATTGATAAATTTCATACCGTCATTTTTTAATCGATTTCAATTGACTCGGAGTGGCTTCGAATTGAAAAGAATCACTACAATTAACTTAATTCATGATTAACTTATCAAGCGACTATATTATTATATTAATGTGAATAATATTTATAGTTAATAATATTTGCTCGGGGTACGCACATACATACTTTATCCTTGGGAATAAATTTATCCTTCAGAATTAATACTACATTTATGAAATATTTTATAGTTTTATCATAACAAATTGCTTTTGAAAAGCACATAGAAATGCGATTTGTAGAAAAATTGAAGTGAGATATATGAACAGAAAATAGTTTTCATTTTAGAGTTTTCGTAAAAAATTTATCCAAATACATTACATTGCAATATTGCTGGAACGTTTCGTTGCAATATTACAAAAAGCGGACATCTTAACATTGCTGGAATCTTGCAGCAATGATTCAGCAACGTTTCGCAACCACCATGCAATATTGTAATGTTTCAGAGAAGTCATTCTGCAATGTTTCTGTGCTGTATGGGATTTATTATATATAACTGTAATTTACAGTGAGTGGGAAAGTACAATTAACTTATATATTACATGTAATCAACACATATTTATATTACCTGTTACATTCTATTTTATTACATCAACATAACAATTATATAATTGTTTGCTGAGCATACATTTATGCATAGTCATAAATTATCATTAAATTATCGTTTTTTAACTTATCGAAAAAACTTTGAAATTAAAAAGAATAAAAACAGGATTTGAACGGTAACTTTCTTTCTCAGAATATATTATACACATGAAAATACACAAATTTACAGAATTACAGGAAAATGAAAAGAAAAATATTTATCAAATCCTCTAAGTTGACAGTATTTCTGACAGAAGCGTTTAAATTTGTTCTTCCATACAGCGTTTTTCTGATACCGTGTTGTGAGCTCATTTTTTTCGGGACCGGCCACTTGAGTTTGATCTCCCCCTTTTTATTCCGTGACACTATCAAAGCGCTTCCTGACATTATAAATGCGAACATTAATTAAATTGGAACGACTTTCTATATACTCTACGTGCTACTAGAATTATTTTAGTGAGGATCGAAACACAAAACTGGAAGAATGCCATGTTTTCAGTCTTATCGGAAACGACTAATAATTCTTATTCTTCTTTAATAAATGACACCTGCCTTAGAAAAAATAAGAAGACGGTCAATACAGCTAAAATTAGATTAGCAATAATTATTTTAAAATACTTAACTCAGACCGAAGCGAAAAAACGTCCGCCCCGGCATCATCATCTTGATAAACGTGATACTATACATCCCAAAATTGGTTTCATTTATTCACTTTTAGCGTTTTTCATTGGGAGAACTGATGCGCACTAAGTGTGCACTCGCCATGGGTAACGTGTTTCACTGAGCGTTTCAGTGCGCACGAAAACTGTGCGCGCTGTTACACTATCCTAGTGTCGATTTTTTGCAAATTAGTGTAAGAATTCGGCACGATGTATACTGCATATAAATACTTCCATAATAAATTACGCAATATTTTATGTCATCAAATATAGCGGCAACTGTAAACGGTATAAAACCGCACTAAGGTCGAAACACGTGTTTAGCTGGGAATGCAAGAAACTCGTACTTTCGACAACCTCGTATAGTATTGCTACCACTGAATGAGTTTTTGATGCGCACTCAGTGCGACCCAGGAAAAACGCTATTACATTCACTAACACATTAATAAACTATAACATGGCGGCACCCATCACGAAGAGGGTCGCTTACATCTCGACTCTTAGTAGAGTGACTCTATATGCTACATGCATAATTTGGAACGCATCCAAAATAAAATCACGATATACGTTAAAATATTTATTAAGATGTATGAGGCTAACAAGGCCTAAATAAGTATAATAAATACGTATGACTTTTTCTATTGAAAATGAAATTGAAACTTAAAAATCTGAAATATGACTTTTTATCACTACCTTAATTCTTTGCGAAACAATATTGCTCATAATCATTTTATCCTTGTTTAACATTTGGTCAACAGATAAAATGATATATCATATGCGATAAAATGATATATCACTTTACGGACGCAGCTATATTGTAACATAGTTACATACTACATTTTTCATATAATTTTCCAAACAAGATATCCTTTTTTTACTTATAATTAGGTGTTTATAGAACCAATTTCAATATTTTTACTTTAAGATCATCACAATTCTCTTCATTATCATGTTCTCTTCATTATTTCTTCATTAATTGACAAAATATTTGATACTTGTGTAAATAAAATTGAATTGATCTTTTTCATTCGCCATATTGCCATAGTATATACAGTAGCGCAATTCTCCTGATTTTATGTTGGCCAAAATGGTGTGCGCATGCGTGAAATAAGTAAGTTGCCTCGTCTCATTTCCTCTTTTTTTTATTGTTCTCTCTTTCTCTCTCTCTCTCTCTCTTTCTTGTTTATTCGCGTCGCATGCTCTAATGTGCTCCAATACGTTCCTACAATAGCACTTACTTCAACGAATTCGTTGGATTGCGATGCGAATAAATCTAGTGAGTTTTGCGAGGAATTTTGACAAAGTGAAAAAAGGATGAAAAGAAGTTTAGGTGGTAACCGTGACAACGCTAGGTAACTTATTTAGTTCGCATGCGCATTCCATTTTGGAGCACTAATATCAAAAGTGCCGAAAGAAAGTTGCGCTACTGTGATATTGCACTTATAAATTGGTCATCCAAACAGAATTAATAAGTCATTATAATATCAAAATAATGGGGTCAAAATGACCTCAAAATGATTATTAAATTAATTCATTTTTATTTTAACGTGTATTGTTTTTTTAAAGTCATTTTTCAATCATTTCCGGTTCATTTTAATGTTAGTTTGACATTAGCTATGGTCAATTTGGACGTATACGCGCTTTAAGCGCTTGTAATTATTGTCTTTATCATTAGACGTAGAATAAGAATAGAAGTACTGAAAAGCGTCCAAACTCGATAGCAGCTTTAATCTTGCTTGGGTACAAAGTCAAAAGTGAATAACTTTGCTTAATATCATGCGAGCGTTTACAATGCTGGGAAACCAAAACAAACGAATAAAAATAGCGCTTATTATGAGTACAAGTACGTGAAAAACGAACGCATCTAAGATGTACATAATCCATTAATGTAATTTAGTATAAATGAGAGATTACACTGTAAAAAAAGAAATTCTTTTACAAGATTTGTATTAATTATAAGGGATTCGTGATTAATCACTTAATTATGTAAACTGGTATGTCCATATGTATAAAATTATAAGCAAATGAAAGAGAAAGTGTACTACTAGTGGAATCGTTAGTAAGATTTTTTTTTTCTGGAAAAGTAATGAGAACTATTATATTTTAAGTAGATTGATTTTTGGGCAATATATTGGGTCATCTAAAAAGTATCCGCGGTACTTTGTCACTAGATATATGACCATCAACACACATCTAGTGACAAAAAAACTGCGGATATTTTTTAGATGACCCAATATATGTATCTATTGAATTATTACGGTTTCAATTCGGAATAGAAATTGACAAAGATGTTCAGTTCATTAAGACTGGTTACGATGCGCTCGCACAAGAATCGTGCTAGGCCAGGAAGTGTTGCTACATCTGCAAGTTCCGATTCAAGAACAGAAGAGACATTAACACAGATACAGTACCATCCTCATAACTTTCTATTACTGAATGATCAAGAAGTGAATATTTTTAGCGCGTTGTCGTCGCTTTCTAGCGTCTCATCAAAAGTCGCGCAAGTGAAAGTGGAGCGTGAAGACGGTAGTCTCGGTGTAACTCTTCGTGGAGGAATGTCGAGAGCATTGGTAGTAACGGGGGTAAAAGCGGACGGTCCAGCCGCCAAAGAAGGTAGAGTCAGGCCCGGTGATCGATTGCTGGCGGTAGACGATACTGAATTGAGGGGACTCACTTTAACGGAAGCACAACACGCACTTAAAAGGAACTCGGACACATCGATCGCATCTCTCACAATCGAGTATGACGTCGCAAACATGGAGGAGGCACGGACAGTCACTTCGGGTCCGTTGCTTATTCAATTGGAACGTGATCTCTCAGGTATACTGTCTTTCTTTCAGATATAAACACTTTTTTCTATTTATAAAAAATAACAAAACAACTCTCGAAAATGTTAAATATAAGAGAATAAATAAGGACTAATGAAAATTTTTGGGGTAATCAATGTAAAAATTCCAAATTTAATAAATAGTAAACGTAATTTCGTTTACAGACTTTTCGGCTTTTCTTCAAGCTCCATGAATTATGGTAGAAGTATAACATTGGACCAGAAGGTTTACGGATTATCGCCGTGTCTTTATCCATTGCTAATGCTAATGTTTCATGGACCTTGCAATTCACTTTATCAGTGCGAGAAGCGTGTTCATATTCGTACCGTTACGATATCAGTACGCTCCTTTTCTTGATAAAGTAAACAGCAAGATTTACTGTTTACTTTACAAAACGTTGCTCTTAGCAATGGATAAAGACACGGCAATAACCCGCAAACCTTCTGGTATCTTTGAAGAAAATACCCGTGGAAGCCTCAAAAGCGTCATGTTGGAATATGATGGAACATGCTATACGAACAAACCTCTAATCTCTGCGGAATGTTAATCAATCAATGGCTGCATTCAGCAGAGTCGGTGCATCGGGTCGATGCGAAATCGGATCTGTGTACAATTGGATCGTGCGCAATCGAGTCCATACATAATTGGGTCGGTGCGCAATCAGGTTCGTGCGCAATCGGGTCGGTGCGCAATCGAATCAGTGGGAAATCGGGTCAGTGCACAATCGGATTTGTGTGCAATTGGGTCCGTGTCCTTAATGCAACGCTGTGTACCCGATCGAGTCCGTGTCCAATTATGTCTGTGTCCAATCGCGTCTGTGTCCGGTCGGGTCCGTGTCCAGTCGGATCCGTGTCCGATCAATAATGCGCAATCGAGCCTCACTCCTTCCAAAAGCCGTTTGGCTTTTTCTGATTTAAAATGACGTATCCAAGATGACGGCTGATTTCAGTATCTTATGATTAACGCGGCGTGAGTTAGATAATAAAGTACCTACAAGTACCTAAATCTAAAAGTACTTCATAAGACACAACGGATCTCCCACTAAATAAAATATTCACAATTATAAGAAAATTTTAATCAAATTAGTAACAATTTTAAACATTAAAGAGATCAATGTCGGATGTGGCATACCTGACCTCACACCGGATTAAAGGCGCCAGTGGCAAAAAACTTTTCATGACTCAATTCTCATGTATATTTGCTTCCTGAAAATGAATATCACTATAAAATTTGACGGTCGGACATATTTTGGCCGCCATTTTGAAAAATCCGCCAAAAATCTTTTTTTAAATGTAAATCTCTGTAAATATTAATTTTTGAAAATAAAATCTGAAACAAAAAATAAAGCTCTTTAAATTCTCTACAAAATTATATACATAATTTTCATAATACGAACAGTATACGAGTAATTTTACTTTGCAATCCTGTATACACGGGATCAGGCTATATATGCTTCGACACAAAAGATAAATTTGAACAGTTATATTTCGAAAATTGTGTGCGCAATGACATTCTCTATAAGTATCAATCACCAAAATTGAAATTCGCAAGTTGTCCAAAATTAATCTGATGGACAATACTATTCCGCTAGATCTGCGTATATCCCCTTATAAAATCCGGCTCCTCGGTTACTCGTATATACCATTCATATTATGAAAATTACGTGTGTATATATATATATATATATAATATTAAAGAGAATATAAAGAACTTTATTTTTTGTTTCAGACTTTATTTTAAAAAATTAATATTTATAGAGATTTAAAAAAGAGATTTTTAGCAATTTTTTCAAAATGACGGCCAAATTATGTCCGACCATTAAATTTTGTGATAATATTCATTTTTAGGAGGCAAAAATACATGAGAATTAATTCATGAAAAGTTTTTTGCCGCTGGCACCTATAATCACAAGATGCATCCCGTTTTCTAATCGAATTACGAACGTAAAATAAGATTTAACCTTGAGTTAACCTCTAAGTCGCTAAGACCGATGACTAAACTATAGTTTTGAATATAAAATATCTCGCTTATCTCATTTCTAGGGATAAAAATAGGGATTACGTTAAAAAAACAAAAATTTCCCCTTAGGAAGGGTAATACTCAAGAATTCTATCTTTCTCACTGATTTTGATGAAATTAAAGCAAAAAATATTTATTCCAGCCTCTCACTTACGTATTCTCATGTCTCTATGCCATCGATGTGATTTCCTAATGAATAGTCGTTAACTATAACGATTAATACAATATTTCTATGGGGCAGAGCGTCACTTTTTTTGCCACATTCCTTAATTTCGTGCAAAAACGCATCGAATGAGTCTAATTTAAAATCGATGGAGAAAATAGAAATTTTTGATACTACCACGAAGTAAGAAGTAAGGACACTCAACTCCGTGAAAAAAGGTGAAACCGTTTCGTAAGGAATTGGGAGGGAATCCACTACCGGAATAACCTACTAATTTGGACGCTATTTGCAATATCAATCTTAGGTCTGTTTTCTGTAGTTAAACTAGTGTACACTTTTGGAACTTAAAGTGAGATAGATATGTACTCAACAAATGAGAATAGATTAAAATGGATTGAGATTTTTTTCTGAATGCATATTTTAAAAAAATAGCGAATACTTTTTTTTGGATTTAATTGGATTCAATTAGATTCAATTGGATGCAATTGGATTGAAAAACTGCATTTCCTATTCAAAATTTTGAATTGAACAGTATTCACTATACATAGAAAAAGCTAATATTATTTTTAGATTGAAAGGCATAGAGATATGTTCCATGCAATTCTTATAAATGAATAAAAATGCATTCAGGATTGAAAAGCATTCAGTTTAACATTCGTGAATCAATATTTCTGAAAATTTGAATCCATTTCAATTCATTTCAATTCATTCTCGTTTGCTGGATACGTCTGATATTTGTCGAAAGCGAGAAAGTTCTAAAGCAGTCTAATGCAGGAACAGAAACAGATAATTTATTTCCTGGCTTTATATCACATTTTATTCCTTTTTATCAGTATCTGCGGGCCTATTCTGTAATTCTTAACGCAAATATCGTTACTATTATAACGTCGCTGCATAACTGTTTTCTTCTATGGTAAAAAAGCTGCGCAACAGCATTATAATAATAATGAAACTTGAGTTAAGAGCAGTTAAGAGTTATAGAATAAGTCTGTTGGAGTTGGGCCCATACGAAATAAGAGGTTACTTTGGCTGCGTTCCATTTCACGTTGATGTGTATGCTGTATTATTTATCCTTGTTATTCACCGAATGTTAAACAAGGATGCATCATGCGTGAAACAGAACGCAGCCCTGGTAAAGCTATCTGGTTTTTAAACATGGCGTCCAAAGTAGGTTGTGCTTCTCAGCGGACTTCCTTTCAATTCAGCGCACAAACCGATTCCATTTTTTCTGTTCGCGCGCTATCAAATTGAATCTCCTTATCTATTACTTTGTGAGTATTACCCATAAACATAAGCATTATTTGTTTTGTAAAAGTAAATTAAAGAAAGACGAATTTAGCTTTTGATATTAGATTAAATTGAGATATAAATTGAAAATATTCAGGAGAACTTGGTTTAACCGTAAGAGAAACATCAAATGGAGTCTACATCGACAGTCTTCGTCCGGCGAGCACAGCGGATCGATGTGGTGCGTTACAAGCAGGTGATCGGCTGTTAGCTGTAAATGATATACCTGTTCAGGATGCAGTGACTGCCGCTAAGCTGCTTAGAAATTCCGAAAGTTCTCGCATTGCCAGATTGCAAATATTACCACGACCCCCGAGCACAAGGACAGTCAAAAGAAAGACACAGTCATTGACTCAACAAAACTCAAATCAGATTCTACAAATGAAAGAGAACTTAACCGTTATTCTTCGACCAGATCATCGAGGTTTTGGACTTGTACTTAAATTGACCGAAGATCGCATGAATTATATAGTAAGTTTACTGGAAGCTGGCGGTCCAGCAGAACGAAGCGGCATTCTTTTGCCTGGCGATAAGGCTATCGCAATTAATCGGAGAATGTTACGCGATTTGCAACCGTCTGAAGTAATCAACATATTAGAGACGTCGCAAATGGTAAACATTCATTTTGCTTCGAGTTTTCTTATAAATTTTTTTCATCAAAAGTAAATACCGAAAAGTTTTTATTATTTTCGTATGTTGACATAATTAGATCGAGTTAGTAATAGAATACAAAGTGGGTGGATCGATAGTGCCAAATTCCGGAATCTTTACGGTGAGAGTAGCTAGGCCATTAGGCGGCCAGCCTGATCTAGGTCTTACGGTAAATGAGGATCTAATGATCACAGAAGTCCGCCGAGGATCACTCGCTTATCGAACTGGCAGTTTAGCATCAGGGGATAGACTGCTTGCAATAGATGGGCAAAAACTGGATCCCGGAGACTTGAGACAAACCGCTCAATTATTGCATCGACCTGGTGGATCGGTGGTTGCTCTAACTATTAGAAAACCAGATCCTAATACGGAAATAAGGTATTTAATAATATGTAGAATTTTCGTAGAAACGTTTTCTACGAAAATTGTTCTTTGAACAGTTTTTTGTTTTAGATAAAATATATAATTTCATAATAATATATGAATTTTAATTAAGAATTTATTCTTTATTAGTTACATAAGATATAACAATAAAGTTTTTTAGGCTTTCACGGGTATTATCTTCAAAGATATCAGAAAGTTTGCGGGTATCGCCGTATTTTCATCCATTGCCAATTAGGCATTAATGCCAACTAAACATTAGCAATGGATGAAAACACGGCGACAATCCGCAAACTTTGATATCTTCGAAGATATAACAATAAAAGGTTTTTAGACTTATCCTAGATAGCAACGTGTCTTGTTGCTGACATGTTACTTGCTAAGTATGCATTGCTAAGCATGCGTTGCTATGAATTTCAGCAACTGAATCCTCAGTTATTGGTAATTTGATGCCTTCACGATATGATAACTTTGAGTAATAACTTGCCAGCAATTTGCAACTTTAAAATCGTCATCATCAAAACTCATACTACTGCCATGTCATAATAACATGCAGCATCATATAGTATAATGCTGTCATATTGCCTGCAATATAAGATAATATTGTTGCAGTTATCATACTGTTAAACTGCTGACATTACATATATACATTGTTGTGTGTATGTTGCTACAATGTCGGTATATTCGAAATCGATGAAGACAAATTTATGGCAAGTTACCAGCTTCATAAGTAATCACAGATTTGTGCGATTTTGTTGAGACACGCTTTGCTATCTGGGAATCCAAGTAACAAAGACATGTTATAATATTTTAATGTCAATAGATATAATATGTTTATATTAATAATGTTAAGTGACTAAAAATGACGATTACATAGAAGTTGTAATGATTTCTTACTAAGACTTAGTTTCGTTATTATGACATATATATTCAGGATGTTCAAAAAGTTCCGGATTTCGTAAATATCTTGAAAAGTAAGCATTTCTGAGAAAAATGTTTCATACAAAAGTTGTGTAGTTTAAAATGTATCAATATTTACTGATTTTATCAGTTTGATTTTGGGTGGCGTCGCCAAGGTCAAGGTCAAAACGATTTTTTTTTAATGAAATACTCTTTTTTAATGTCAGAATTTAATAGCTTATGTCAAGAGAGCTTTTTAAAATTCTATAATAAAGTTACTTTTAATTAAGTTATTTTCCATTAAGTATTTTTCAAGTTATAAGGGTTGAAAATTACAGTACCGCCTGCATTAGCACTACCAAAGATGTCTGACTGATGTTTAAAACCTATTAAATATTACTTAGGATCATAATCTGGATAACATTTATCAAGGTCAATGTTCTTCTTATTTTTATTTTTACGTAAAAATGAATTTTTGGTATGAAAATGAAAATAAGAAGAATAATCTCAAATGACCTTGATTTTAACAAATTTTATCCAGGATATGTTCCTGAACAACATTCAAGAGCTTCATTCAAGAGATTTTAGTTGTCGGTTGGACACGTTGGATAATGTTAATGTCCAAGTTTTATAACTTGAAAAGTACTTAATGGAAAATAACTTTATCATAGCGTTTTGAAAAGCTCTTGACACGAGTTATTAAATTCTGGCATCAAAAATAGAATGTTTCATTTTTAAAAATCAATTTGATCTTGACCTGACCTTGGCGACATCAAAAATCAAACTAATAAGATCAAATAGATCTGTTTCAGAGTTACTATATAAATAGCCTAGTGTAACTAGAACGTCATACGAAAATGATTGGCTACTCTTGGTCAAGATGGTGGTTTGAATCGGCGAACCTTTTAGTTAATCTTTTTTGCGCTCTGCAGTTGGCAACAGATGGAAGCGGTTGAGCAGCGCCAGGACGAGAGAGCGTTTTCTGTCTTTTTTAGTAGCAGCAACGAACGATAACGAGTTCTGTACAAAATGAACGCATTGTAAGCAAGTCAATAATAATACAAAATTACCAGCGTATTCATTAAGGGCAACAAGTCCATAAGAAAACTATTTTAAACTATACAACTTTTATATGAAACAATTTTCTCAGAAATGCTTACTTTTATGACATTTAAGGGGTTCGAGACTTTTTGAATACTGCGACGCCTAAGTCATAGAAGGTATTATATCGAAAAAAAACATGAAGAAAGGTCTCTGCCATGAAATGAATGATCTATTTCGCATGAGGGGTGAAGAGCAATCTATATCGGAACTCATATGAAGTATGGTTTATATTGAGAAAATAAGAAGAACGGTTCAAGTCGCATGAAATTAAAGAAAGATCTATATAGCCCAATATTACACTACTCATAAATTACACAAATTTAGTTATGGAAAATTAAATAATATAAATAAATGAGTGCGAAAAACAGGATTGAAAATCAAGACGATTCCCCTTCTGAATCATACCACCATAAAATTTATGAGAATAAAATATATTGTGTCATATGTATTGGGTCATCTAAAAAGTATCCGCGGTTTTTTGTCACTAGATGTGTGTTGATGGTCATATATGTAGTGACAAAGTACCGCGGATACTTTTTAGATGACCCAATATAATCTCTTCTTTAATTTCATGCGACTTCAACCGTTCTTCTCATTTTCTCGATATAAAATACTGTACTTCGTATGCGTTTCGACATAGACCGAGCTTTATGCTTTATGTGAATAGACCGCTTTTCATTCATTTCTTGACATAAATCTTTCTTTATGTTTTTCTCGATATAATACCTTCTACGATTTAAGTCAATATAATATACATGGTGGCATTTTAATCACACCAGACGAATATCTCAGAAACTAACAGAGATACAGAAAAAAGATTTATATAAAAACTGTAGGTTTTCTTGGGAAAAAAAAGATAGAAATAACAGATTTTATGTATAGGACATTACCAAATCAGTCAAGGTCAACATGAATTTTTAAATAGAAACCACTTTTTTGTTGCATATTCTTGTAGAAGTCGAAATGTTTTTAAAACACTATAATAAAGTATTTTTCATTAAGTACTTTTCGAGTTATAAAATTTGACCGTTACTGTATTGCTGACAGCGTTATCCAAAGTATACCATGTGGAGGTTACTCAGTCGGATTAATCGATTGTGTGTGCATATGTACAGTCAGAAACAATGAGGTTGCGACACTTTTTTTCGATGGGTTTCGAAAAGCAACTTACTCACCGAACAATTGGTTCTCATTCATAAATTTACAAATAAGAACCAATCGCTCGGTGAGTAAGCTGCATTCCGAAACCCATTGAAAAAAAAATGTCCTCATTGCTTCTAATTGTACATACATGTGTGGGAAAAGTTACCCTTTTTGATCGACTGTTTGGGATACTTTATTGAGAGGAAAAGAGACTTACTTACATCAGATATCCGAAACGTGAGAAACAAAAGGTAAATCAAGCACCATAAAAGGTGGAATCCTCGTTATGTCAACGTTATTCTTCTAAGTAATGCTAAGCACAGAAAAATGCATGTCGACCTCTGGAGTTGCTCATCAAATATAATCAGTCCAGGTAATGAAGAGAAAGATTATGGTACGTATAACTTTGACTCTCCTTTTCTTCTCCTACATACGTACGCAAGTATGTACAATGCACACACGCGCGCGCACTCAACAAATTAAATTAGATTAGTAACTTCCATATGACACCTTGGATAATGCTAATAGGTTTGTTTTTGCTTACACTTTTTACGCTCAGCATCTTTGCTTTCTCTCTTTTCAGCGCCATATATATATCTATCTCATTTTAAGTGTAAAAAGTGTAAAAAAGTGTAAACAAGTCGAACAGACCAATATCAACAATATAGTGCTGTCAAGTTTTATAATTCAAAAAGTATTTAATGAAAAAATATTTTACTACATAGTCAAATCTGAAGAGGCAGATTTTGAGGAGTTTGTTATCAGTTTCTAATTGCAGAAAGGCAGCAAATTGTACACAGAGTTTATACTACAGACAATATCAGCAAACTGTTGTCAAAAATATGACAAAGTTTGATGATATGCTATGACAACAAATCAGTGACAGAAACTGAACAGAGTCTGTTGCATAACTTGACAGCAGATTGCGAGCAGAAACCGAACAGAGCCTACTGACATAATCTGATAGCAGATTGGTAGCAAAAACCGAGCAAGAGCTGTCATTTTCATATACGACATTGCCACGAAATGGACTTGTTTCTTGTAAGAAGAAAACGTCCTACAAGAATTGGCATATGTAAATCGAATAGGCAAATCTCCTAAAGATTCTTTCGGAATGTGCTTTTTGAATCTCCGATATTTTTTTGACTATTTTATAACTTTCTCATGTATATTTCGAAATGTGAAGCTAATCAATAATATTTTAGTAATAAAATTGTATTGATTGTTTCTAGTTTTCACATCAGTATATATAAATATATAATGTGTATAATTATATATTACCGTTTTATATGTACACAAAATTTCTTATAAGAAATCGGTCGATTTGAATGAAAATGATCTTGCTTTGTTTCTGCTGTCAATCTGTCGTCAAGTTATGTCAACAGACTCTACTCTGTTTGCTCGCAATCTGCTATTAGATTTTGTCAGTAGATTCTACTTGATTTCTGCTGCTAATCTGTTTGCATAGAATATTTAACAGGTTCTATCGGCAGGAGCAGAATGCGACATCAATTGTGGTCTGCTAACATCTTCTGATCAAATCTGCTATCAATCTGTCGACATCCCGCTAACATTTTGCTATCTAGGTAGTGTTTTGAAAACACCTTGTCCTCAGCTACAGAAATATGTTACAAAAATAAAAAATAGTGGTTCCTATTTTAAGAATAGATGGTAGAGTAGATTATGAGCATGTAATTATTATAATACAAAAACTACAGTGGACAAATGTAACAGGAAGATTACACATTCGTGCTATATTAACTTTTAAACTGTAACGTCTCGCCAGATATACGTAAAAATGAATATAGAAAAACTATAACTTTATTTTTATTAAAAAAATGTATTTTAATTATACCCTATTTGACAACATCTATTGAATTGATCTATCATAATTACGTTTCTATAAACGAGAAATATTCAATGCAAGCGTTCAAATGGAGCGTTACTTCCTTCAAATTGTGTCTGTTCACTCAGAACAAGATCCAGTTGGAATTTTTCCGGGACCTTTTACAGAGCTTTTAAAAGTTGCATTTAATTGGATTATAAGACGACTCGTGTGAAGTTGGCTCCCCAATTTTTGAGAAAATTAATTTTCTATAGCTCATTCGATTGCTCATTGTTTGCACATTTATGCATACTTTGAATTTTCGTTTGCACACTTCGGTCATTCATCCAGTGCGAAATTAACAAAATTCATCTTGTTGTTTAACAAATTATAAAAAAAAAATAATACAAAGTCGTCAATACATCGTTAACTATTGTCAATAATTAAAATTTAAATGTCATCTGTTGTATTTATATTGGGTCATCTAAAAAGTATCCGCGGTACTTTGTCACTAGATATATGACCATCAACACACATCTAGTGACAAAAAACCGCGGATACTTTTTAGATGACCCAATATTATATAACAGAATATTCATCCATTTAAAAATTATTTATAATATCGAATAAAAAAAAAATAAAATTTATTATAATCAAATGTCATTAAAAATTTAAATGTGGAGACACGGTAATGTCTAAGCGCAGGTCATTATACGTAAAAGTCGTAATCGTAATCATAAGATCGTAAAAAACGATTGATTGGCTACTACGTCGGAACTAATTATTGTCGTATCCTCTGCGCAAGACCAACTCGAGTGAAACGTCATAACCTCAAAACCATGATCATAGTCGCAAGTTTTCGTTTCATCGAAAGATTACGATTAACGCCTTATCCTTATGACCAACCAATAAGAAGATAATTACGTGACTTATCACTTGCCTCGTTGCCAATCAATTTATCGCTTTTCATAGAGTCTTAGGTTACGACTAAGCATTCCGATATTCACAGTGCTGAAAATCTATAGCGCACATAACGTATACTGTATAGTTTCAACATTAGCAGTGAGTATCGGAACGCCCCAACTTTTACGTGCAATGGCGTTTATATAATAAGCGAAGCGTTATTGCGAGACACTGCCGTGCTCCTTTAGTTTGGATCTACAATAGGTTTTTAAATCTTAAGCCATAAGAAATGAACGAACGGATATGTATCTAATACTAAAAGTTGAAACGTATGTAATTTTTTATTTATATGAATTTTACACATGACGAATTTGTGTTGACTCACATTGGCTTGAATATCTATTTTGTGATTTAATCTTCAGAACATTGTATTTAGATTAAGATTTGAAAGACATTTAACTTTTGCAGGGATTATTGTAGAGAGCTCAATATTGGAAGTGATACACTTCAAGCACAATTTGCTAATGGTGCGTTACGCTCAGGTAGAGAGAGTCTTCCCAGTATAGACAGCGCGATGGATTCTTGGGGCGAATTGGAAGAAAATAGCAGTACCATACCGGAGATATTGAGACTTTGGGATACCGCCTCTATGGACAGCGGACAATTAGATTTGTCGATACCATCTTATCCGAAGTATCAATTGATTAACTCAAAATTAAGATTTTTTTTCAATAGCTTTTATTTTTATTCATTCGTTTTTTTTTATATTTAAAAAATCAGAACACAAGAGCGCAGCAATGGTGCCAACAACAGATCCCAACAAATAGTGCACGTATCGCTTCATAAGGATCCAGTTTATGAAGATTTTGGTTTCTCGGTATCGGATGGTCTTTATGAACGAGGAGTTTACATAAATCGTTTGCGCCCCGGTGGACCATGTGATGGTATATTACGACCATATGATAGGATTCTTCGAGTAAATGAGGCTAGCACAGAGGATTGCGATTGTTGTTTGGCTGTTCCGCTCATCGCGGCAGCCGGACCGCGTTTAGATCTAACGATAGCAAGACCCTTATCTCCTAAAAATATTGTAAAAACTTTGTAGATTGGTACAATCAATCGCTACCTGTAACTGAATCACAGTATATATAGTAGCGCAATTCTCCCGATTTTATGTTGGCAAAATGGAGTGCGCATGTGTGAAATAACTAAGTTGCCCTGTCTCCTTTATTTTCTCCTTTATTTCTTTTTCTCTCTCTCTCTCTCTTTCTCTCTCTAAATAAGCGTTTCAATGTTTCATTTAAATGTTTGTCATTAAATACTGACAAGATACTATTAAAGATGGTCTGGTGATCAGCGCCTATGGAAGCTCATTGTTGAAGTGACTGTTAAAATTTAAGTGATTAAAGTAAGAAACTGATAATATTCCAAATAGCAAAGCGTATCTCAACAAAATCGCACAAATCTGTGATTGCTTATGATGCTGGCAACTTGCCATAGATTTATCTTCAACAATTTCGAATATACCGACATTGTAGCAACATTCAGACAACAATGTGTATATATATTGCCAGCAGTTTAATGGCAAGGTTGCATCAATATTATCTTGCATTGTCGGCAATATGATGACAATAATACGAATTTTGATGTTGACGATTTTTAAATCGGCAAATTGTTGTCAAGTTGCTATTCAATGTTATCATATCGTGAAGGCAAGTTGCCAACAAATGAGAATTCAGTTACTGCAATTTTGGAATTTCGCGATACTCTTCCCTGCACAATATCCAAATTTTTTTATATTATATCTAACAGCATTTCCTTTTGTTTTTGAATTACGTTCATTATTATATGTATAAGGAACAACAAATAATGAGCACAATGTGATTTCCTATCAAAATACGTATGTACGTATTTGTATGTACATACACCCGTAAACACTTGTTAAATTTTTGTAAATTTAAGAGGAACGATATAAATTCGCCTTATGATCTCACTTTCTCGTAACGCACGTAATGCACGTACATACGTATTTTGATAGGAAATTACATTGTGCTCATTATTTGTTGTTCCTTATACGTACAATCAAGAATAACAATGAATATAACTCAAAAACAAAAGGAAATGCTGTTAGACATAATGTCAAAAAAATTTGGATATTGTGCGGGGAAGAGTGTCGCGAAATTCTCAGAGCCGTATGGAACTGGTAAAAACATGTTATTTCATTACTCTTGTTCTTGATTGTATGTAGTAAAAAACAATATGTATTTAAAACTCGTAGAAAAATGTATGGGAGAACATAGCGCAAATCCTAAATTGTTCCGGATTGAGATCGGAGAAATCTTCATCTGAATGGAAAAAAGTTATTTTTTAATCTGTTTCATAAATCTATATTTTTTATTATAATTTTCATTTTTAAATTTTCATGTGATTTTTATGCACTTCATATTTTTATCTTTTACTCATATATTTAATTTAACATCACGCAAACGTTTTCTTAATATACGAGGTTTTCGCCTGTCAACTGTATGCTTTTTCTCTTCGCACGGCGAAAAACCACGCAATATTCATTTCAAATATATATTTCAAATAGATATTCAAATATATTTAATACTTATTGAAAGCAAGAGAATTCTAGTGCAGTCTAATGCAGGAACAGAAAACAGACCAAAAGATCGAAAAACAAACTAATATATATCAATTTATTAAAAAATAACTAGAATTTCATTTTAGGCATTTCGTTGCCGAAAAATTTCCCGTGAACTCACATTTTATAACAGCCAAAAATTACTTAATCGCTTATTCATTACATTTACGTGAATTTGTTCACTTTTTATGTATTCATTCCTAGGGGAAACTTTACATAATCGACCTCCTGTAGAGAAAAGGAAGAAAAATGAACTAGTGCAAAAGTTTAACCAAAAAGAACAGATCTCATGATTTATTAGTTTTATAGAAATATATATATATAAATATGTATATACAGGGTGTCTCTTAAGATGGGTCGAGGCCACATTGGAGAATGGATCAAAGGGAACATAAAATTCTTACTATTTTAAGATACTCGCTGTAGTTTTCGAATTAGAAAAGAAAATGTCTAAGCCAATATGCGGTTAAGCCGCGTCGCGTAAAAGTGTAAATTTCACTCGTTTCAACAATTATCAGACCGTGTGTTTCGTGTCTAGAAAGAGACTCACTTTACGTGGCTTTTACGACCATTTAATGACTGTCAAGGGAGGAAAAGACAGTTCTCATCGATTT
The DNA here is from genome assembly GCF_000204515.1 of Acromyrmex echinatior. The sequence goes on from NW_011627202.1 coordinate 196,039, forward strand.
TTACAAATGTAAAAATCGACTTCGTCATTTAGATTTATCTAAATTGTATTTATTTACAAATGGCATGCAACATAAATTAGCATGTCATTCCTCGGTTCTGAAGTCACGATTCCAACATGGCCGCGGCGACTACTCAAGAGCCTCAACAATGAGTAGTAAAAAAATATGAGCTAAAGGACCATAGGAATCGGCATTATAACTAAATTGCGCAAAATTTAACAATTGACCGACTTGACATTTTACCGTCCGGATTAGAATATTCGCGACAGTTAATTTTAATTCTTAACAACATAGAGTCCCAACAAACGAGAATGGATTGAAATGGATTAAAATGGATTCAGATTTTCAGAAATACTGATTCATGAATATTAAAATGAATCCTTTTTAATCTTGAATGAATTTTTATTCATTTATAGGAATTGTATAAAGCAAACGTCTATGCCTTTTCAATTCTGAATGTATTTTTTTATTTATTTATAGAAATTGCATAGAGCATCTCTATGTCTTTCTAAATCTAAAAATAATATTAGCATTTTCTGTGCATCGTGAATATTACTCAATTCAGAATTGTGAATAGGAAGTACAGTTCTTTTAATTCAGTTAAATTGAAAAATAATATCAGTCATTTCTGTGCAACGTGAATACTGCTCAATTCAATATTCTGAATATGAAATGCAGTTTTTCAATCTAATTGAAAAAAAAATTTTTTATTTAAAAATGTACCATAAATGCTACTTAAAATATTTAAAATTAAGTAGGAAATTTTTCATTTTAATTTAACTAAGTTAAAAAAAGTCGTAACGTAAAAATAATTGAGCTATGTTTTTTTGTTTTTCTTTGATTAGAAGTAAAATGAATGATCAATGTAAACACTCGCAAAGTCGAACACAATCCGAATATTAGGCTGTGAATCACGGCGTGCGGCATCGGCCAATCGAGATTAAATTATCTGACATTTACCGAATGTTGTCTCATAGTAATGTAAATTGTTTATACTTTATTATATCTGTTAATTGATGATATTTTTATTATATTTATATAATTTCGTTACTAATTTAGCTGATTGTAATTGAAGTAGAGAATGAATAACACGTTTATCAATTGAAAAAGTGGTGTAATAGATAACGTAGAAGATTCATAATTCAGAGGTTCCAGATTCGAATCCTACTAAGATGTGTAAGTAGTTAATTTCAGGTATAATTATTATAAAATCTTAGGAATAAAATTTGTAACCTTTAAATATGAATGTTTTTTTTTTTAATATTAAATTAGTATCAGTTCGGATCCAATCCATTTCAATCCATTCATCCATTTTCATGGATTTAAAGTACGCATTAAAAAAATTTTAATCCATTTTAATCCGTTCTCGTTTGCTGGAGTGCCAAGATTTTCGTAATAATTTTAATTTAATCTTTTAATTTTTAACTTATGATGACCACTGATGATGTTTCAACAACATTGACAATGGTTTATTTTGTTAATTGCGATTTATTGTATTTTGGTTTATTTTGTCGATTGCGACAGTTATGCGGTGAGCATTTTTTTTTTTAATTGTTTTCGGTTTTTGCTTTCATCCTTTTCATATACATCGCAATAAGTTAATTCTCATTACTAAATTACTTTAGCTGGAGACTTACAACCACACTCAGCTATGCAACTCTGTGGTACAATGCTAGGATATTGAGGATGGATACATCTCACTACATCGCTGGCAGCATTGAATTATGTGAACGAAGTTTTTTTTTCAACATACTCGCAATTCTTTATAGTTTGCTGCCAATCTGTTGGTGGCTGCTAATAGTGCTGGAGATAATTCAAAAACGGAGCCAAAACGTACTGTATTATACATATAATCGATTGTTAAATTTTGCGCAATCTAGTTATAGTACCGACTCCTATGGTCCTTTAGCTCATATTATTTTTACTACTCATTTTGTGTCGATATATGCCAGAATAAAGTATAAAATATCTCGTAAATTCGTTTTATTGGTTTTTTTAATAACTCTATCTTAATACTTTTATATGCAGAATAATTAGAGAAATATCATATTATATAAAAAAATTGAATAATTCCATTTTTAAAAAATGGAGATGACTTTCATATCTTTTTAGTGCTTTCACCTAGAAGAAAAATAATATGACCAAAATATGTTCCCCTTGAAATCTTTGACGCGAATAAATCTAGTGAGTTTTGTGAAAAGTTTTGAGAAAGCGAATAAAAGAATGAAAAGAGAAGGAAATTTAAGTGGTAATCATGACAACGTTAGGCAATTTGCTTATTTCATGCACTTCAATTTGGCCAATCTGACATCAAAATCAAAGATGCCGACAGAGAGTTTGTACAGCGGTACTGTATATGTATACTGTGATTAAACTGTTAATATCTTCATAATCAATTTTATTGGTTAATGTCTTAAATGTTTTAAAATTTATTCTTTATAACTATAACAATTTTTATAGTAGATATGTATTTTGGAGATCAGCGCAAAATTAAAATTAACATAAATGTTGCTGATGTTGGTACTTGCATTCTTGGAATGCAATTGTATGGAATGAATTTTATACAAGCGTTGCTTCGAATATTAAATGTTTCTAATATATTTTTGTACACATGTGTATTTTATTTATAAAAATAAATATACAGATTAATTTTCTATACTAAATTCTACATATATAATTCTATTCCCATATATATATATATACCCAGATAGCAAAATGTTAGCAGGATGTCGATAGATTTGATCAAAAGATGTTAGCAGACTGATCACAACTGATGTCGCATTTTGCTCCTGTTCTGCCGACAGAACTTGTTAACATTCTATGTAAACAGACTGGCAGCAATTCTAAAAAAATTCTTAGAACTTTATAAGAAGAAAATAAATGATTTTCGTCTCTTGCAGCTTTTCTATAAAGTTGATAGTATTTGAATAAAAAATTATTTAAGATATTTGGCAATTTTTAATAATTAATATCTTGTTAACAATTGCGAAAATTGTAAAATGATACAGGACTTTTCGACTTAATTCAGTCCAGTCTACCTGCCCATGAAATATTTGGCGATTATTTCCAGATACCCTGTATTAATGGTTATATATACTTACACACACACACACACACACACACACACACACACACACACAAACAAAAAAAAACATCAATAAA
>NW_011627202.1:199216-627361 GCF_000204515.1 Acromyrmex echinatior
ACACACACACACACACACACACACACACACACACATATACTGGTGTAAAAACTGGAAACAATCAATTAAGTTTTTATTGCTAAAATATTATCGATTAGTTTCACATTTCAAAATATACATGAGAAATCAAATAAAATAAAGAACGCCGAATGATCAAAGTTAGATGTTACGAATATATTTAATCAATTTTTTTGTTCCAAATGTGAGCCGCGATAATTGTCAGACTTTCAACACAATCATTATGAAACATTTTAATAATCCCCTCTAATAAACTTTGTGATTTGCTCTTTTTACATTCCTTTAATTCATAAAAAAAAAAGATTTGAATTAAATTTTAACATTATCTTAAAGCTTATTAAATTTCTTTCAATGACCTATTATTTTTTTAAATTCTGCCCATAAATTTCTAGCATTTATATTCAAAATAAACTCGATATCTCATAAGGCGGCCTTTCTTCTATTTATAAATATCAAAATTAAAATTGTAAAAGTAATGGGAAGATATTATTTACATTAAAATATGTATATAAATAACATATTTTTTATTGTAAAGCGAATATTAAATAAATATCAATCAATTATAAAAAAATAAAATTTTATAAAACGACATTGAAACATTTATGTAAAAGACATTTTTTGGTTGTTACATATATTTATATATGCATGTATTATTTACATAATATAATATATAATATTACATATATGTTGATATCAATATATATGACGGTATAAGGCAGAATTGACAAGTCGACTTGTCAATTAACTCAATTAATCCTTAAAAAAAACGTTTATTTAACGTTTATCATAAATACGTAAAAAATGTTATTATTTTAAATCAAATTAATAAAAACTGGTCATAATAAAATAATCATGGAAAAGAAGTTAACACAATATAATTGCGTTAAGTACCATATATGGACAATAAGAAATGTGTGCATCGATAGTGGCGTAATGAATAAAGTACGAGACTCAAAATCCCAGTTGAGATCCCAGGTTCCAAAATCCGGCTGCGGTAAGTAAAAAAAGATTAAAATATAATTAATAAATAATTAATAAAATTAGTTGTCTAAAGCACTTTAAGGTTTAGGCACTGTTGATAAAAAAAGTTAATTAAAAAAATGATTCTACATTATTTTTTCTAATTTTGTTGAAATAATTTAAGCATTGAAAAACGTTTTTCTAACATTTAAATAAATGTTTCTTTAAACATAAAATAAATGTTTTTTAAATGTTAAAAAAAACGTCTTTTTAATTAATAAAAAAGTATCTATTCCATTAATTAAATACATGCATATTACATGAATCAATTAAATGTTTTTTAAATGTTTTTTGCAATGAAAAAAAACGTTTCTGAAACATTTCTTTGCTGATTGGAATGTATCTTCAAATTAAATCTATGCGATAAGAGCAAAAATCATAATGAATTACTAGTAATATTATATATTATATGTAAAATCATATATACTACACTTACATTTTCAATATTATTTTTTTTCCGTTTTTTTTATTTGCAAACTACATTTTTAATAAAACTGGAAAGTTTTTGGAATTATCCAATCAGCAATATATATTACGTGTACAAAAAAGTTCTGACCTTTTTTTTGTAAAATTCAATCAAAACATCGTATGTAATCGTACGGAAATGGCTTGCTGCGTAACGCCAAGCTGTTCTGCAAGCTCCTTTTCAGTTTGCGCAGAGTTTATATCTAGCAGTGCTTGCAATTCGTCCGTTTCAATCTTTTCAGGGCGTCCAGCACGCGATTCATCTTTAAGACTGAAATCTCCTTGGCGAAACTTTTGATACCGTCTTTTACATGTAGCATGACTTACAGCGTTCTCTCCATATGCAGCACAAATCATTGCAGTGGCTTCAGCAGCATTTTTCTTCAGATGAAACGCGAAGTGGATGGAAAATCGAATATGCTCTTTTGTTATTGCCATCATGAACACTACTGATTTTTGAGATTATGTGCATCAAACGCCAAACCGTATGGCATTTTAGAAGGCCAAATGTTAACGCTTTAAAACCGCAAAAGGGCGGGAAGATATATAAAATTTAAATTGTTATTTCGGTTGTCAAATCTAAAGCTCAGAACTTTTTTGTACACCTAATATAATACTTCAAAAGCCTAAAAACATGTTTTTTAGTCAACAAGATTAATAAATTAGTTATATTAAATAAGTTATATTAAAGGTATCATACAAATTTGATACGTACTCTACATATGATACGCAATTACGTATCAAACTTCCAGAATGTGTACCAAACCCAATGCTAATTGATTCATAAAATACATTAAATAAAATCGCTGTCTACTAACTTGACGCATGATAAAATTAATAATAAGAAAAATACTATTACCCAAATATTTAAATGCTTTTTCCATATTTTTCCAAAACGATTCTCAAATTATATAGACATAAATAAATCAGAAATATTCAATTTGTCTGCTATCTTGTCAGTGGTTTAGATTTGTTCGCGTCGTACGCTTCAACATGCCTAACGCACTCCGTCATCGGAAACAATATGGCGACTAGATGTTGGCGTCACGTTAGAGCATATTACATGAATCAATTAAAATCACGCTTTATTTGCCTCACTTCAGAAGATGATACAATTGGGACATGTTACGCATGCGTAATGGTTGAAAATGTACCGCATCGAAAAAAGTATTTCATTTTGTATAAAAACGCATTTAATAAATTTTTGATATAAATATAAAAATATAATATAACAACCCAGTCAGAAATAGTTTCTCGAAAAGACGCCGTTTCGATGTTACGATGGAAAAGTTGTCGATTTGAAACTTGCATCGAAATTTCAACATTTTCGAGTGATAAAAAATTACATATAGAGAGTGCAATGAGAGTTTGATACATTTTTAATATTTTTGGTATAAATATGTGATACGTAATCTTATATTTTGAATATTTTCGTTCAAAGGTCGAATCGACATTTTTTTTATTTCATTTCGACAATTGCAATATCGTTTTAATCATAAAATCTTTCTCAAAATTTTTCAAAATTTATAAATAATTTTATAACTTTTTAGAAAGTTGTGGAATTTTTTTATACGAATCGAAACATTTTTTACAACTGTCAATAAAATCTACATCTTTTTTTCTAGTAATTCTTTGTCTAGTAATCTTATTTTGTTGTTCTACTCCTTCTGAATAACATCACTTTTATTTGTACTTTGTAGTTTATTTATAATCGATAATATAATCTTAATATGTCATTTTTGTATTGAGGAATTTCAGGAAATAATGTCTCTTACCATAAATGCTGACAACTTAAGCTATCTTTTATTATAAATGAGCACGAAATCAAGGAAAAATATCATTAACTCTATCAAAGTCTAGCTAGACTAATTCTTGCTCGAATCGATATCGAAATGATCTTGATTTTTAAATAATGAAATTTAAATGTTGGTTTATCATACAAATTTCCAATTGGAAGTATAAAAATATTACTAGTGTCATTGCTACTACAGTAGTATTACTACTGATACACAATAGTGCCAATGTAGTGTTACTACTGTAGTATTGTAGTACAATATATGATGACATATGACGTAACATAGAACTATTTCCAGTAATTGTAATATTTGATATAAAAAATTTATTAGAGTAAAAAATACATATATATATATATTTATATATATATATATGTACAAAACTCTAAAAATTTAAATTACAGAGAAAAGTTTGGTCTGTGATTGAAAACAGAATCCCCTATATTAACTTAATTTCGACAAATGTTAAATCTCTCTGGTTAAATGTTACCAACGCTACGCTAGGATCGTTCATGAAGCTTACTAACGTTATTACGCTATTGGCTCCACGAACGCATCCACCATGTTGTCTCTTCCACCATGTTCTTCCATCATGCATCCATTTGCGTAAGTTAAGCTGAAAATAGCGGAACCAATCAGAAAAGGGAACACTATCGCTCCAATTTCCCACATCTCCTATCATTCTCCCTTAATTCTCTTGTCTCTGACCGGATTCTGCATGAGTATCTGGTCTGGGCTTAGAGCTTAGAGTCATTGGAGGTTATTAAATGGCGATATCATGTTTGATGTGGAGAGATTGCTATCACTTGTCTTCAGTTAACACAGCGAAACATAAAGAATTAGTGTATTTTTACGAAAATCGGCGAGATCATCCAAGAAAACAAGAAGCGAACGAATTAGTTACGTGGAAAACGTATTGGTGAAGGTCATATATGTTGTATTACAAAACGAAGAATCACATCGACAAACTGACTACAGCCACATCATCTGGCCTTGATGAAAATACACAATCAGCTGTCCTTACCGCTTGCTGATTATATATCTTCCAATAACAACAATTCATTTTATAAATTCATCTTTCCATTCGTCAGTTATATTCTAATCAATTTAACATATCGATTATCAGAGAAGAGACTCGACAAATGATTTATTAAATCGTTCGTAATTGTAGTTTGATGAAAATTACATTTATTCCTGCCATTTGATTGAAGTGACAGGTCTATACTAAAACCCGCAAGTTTCATCGGATTTGATGCAATGTGATATGTGTCATCAATTTGATTTTGGAAGACAATAATGTCCCATGGAAAAAAATATATAGAAATAAACAAAAAGGAAAAGACAGAAAAAATCTTGAGGGAATGGTACACATTTCCGTTGACACTTTCCATAATGATGGAATTGTTGAAATGAGATAGATTAGTTGGAAAAATTTTTGGTGGACCATGTGCACTATTAAGAGTTTGCGATCTTGACAAAAGAGAATTTAAATTTATTTTTTTAGCAAACAATGGCTTGTGATGCTCTTATTTGGGGACTGTTGTTTGTGGGATGCAGCATACAGACATTATGGGCTATATCTGAAGATAATCCATCAGAATATATGAATAAGGAAGAGAGAGAAGCTTTAAAGTATATATATTATTTACTTTATGATTAAATCTTTATTTTACATTTATATATTTTGATTATATATTTTGTATTACTTTATAGAGAAGAAGCAAGGGATATGTTTTATCATGCATACAATGCATATATGGTAAGTAATATTTGATATATCGTATTCTTGGTTTATATGATAATAATTCTTGATTGACAAATGTAATGTATCTCATGCATATACATATAAATTAGAAATAGCTCAAGTTTATATTTAAGATAAAAAAATTTTGTAAAAGTTAATATTTTATATTTTTTTATTTTGGACAAAAAGAAGTATTCTTATAGAGTCATGTAAACAAACAAAATATTTGAAGGCTGATATTTATTCTGTTTTTATTTTAAGACTGTCTTAAGATGATAATATCTCTCTAATTAGTTCACTGATTATCTTGAGTCTGTTTAAGACAATCTTAAATAGGACTGCACCGGATCATAAAATTACCAGATATCAGACATCTCCTGTCTTTCTTTTCAGATATCTGATATTTGATTGGATATCCAGTAGGGTCATTATCCGATCGAATCAATTAGATATCAAATAATTCCTTATCTGATATCTAATTGATTTGATCTGGATATCTGGAAAATAATTTCCAAAAAAGCACAATAAGAGAAAAATAATGATAATAGTTTTATTCTTAATATGAAATGAAAAAGAGAAAAGATAAACTGTGCAAGAAATTTAGCTGAAAATAATAAAATTCTACATTAGTGACATAAACTATCAATATAAATTTTCGATCGGATATATTACCAGATACTAATGATATCTGGCTATCTGGCTGGATAGAGCTAGATAATGCCAGATACCGGATATTTCCTGGATATCTGATGCATCTCTAGTTTTAAACATAAGAATCAGTATGAATACCACCTGAAAATATTGCTATAATTTTTTCAAGGATAATGCATATCCTGCTGATGAACTGATGCCATTAAGCTGTAAAGGACGATACAGAGGCTCTGAACCTAATAGGGGTGATATAGATTCTACATTGGGAAAGTAAGAAGCTAAATTGTACACAAAAATATCTATATAAAATTATGATTGTGTTTTTGTGAGCTTTATGCTTTTATTAGATTTTTGATAATTATTCATGTTGCTAGAATTATAACTTAATTTGTGTATTATAATTTGCAGTTTTTCACTTACTTTGGTAGATACACTGGATACATTAGTGGTAAGCTGTAACAAGTACTATGTATAATGTATTACGTAGAACAAATTCTATTTATATGTTAGTGTTTTATGTATATTAGGTACTGGGAGATTTGGAAGAATTCGAGAATGCAGTCAAACTTGTTGCTAGAGATGTAAGCTTTGATACAGATGTTATTGTTTCTTTATTTGAAACGAATATTAGAATGCTTGGGTGAGTAAAAGCATTTCAGTCAAAATTATTTACATGTATTTATTAAAAAATGTACTTATAAACGTTTTTTATTATAAGATGTTTAATTTTTATGTTAAATGTTATATAACTTATTTTTTACAGAGGTCTTCTTAGTGGTCATATATTAGCTGAATATCTGCAACAGAGAGCTGATATAATGCCATGGTATAGAGGAGAACTTCTGGACTTGGCTAAAGATTTAGGTTACAGATTTTTACCTGCATTTAACACAACTACTGGAATACCGTATGGCAGAGTAAGTTTAATATACAATATGAAATATATTTTGTTTGAATATTATCATGCTTAGAGATGCAAACGACGGAAAAATTCTAGAATTTTAAGATAAAAAACTCTGGAAATAATGATTTCCTTTGGCTTTAACAGTTTTTTACTTTGATATTTTTTTAAATATTTCACGATTTCAACGCTGTACTATTGTCCCAAAATTTAGTTTTTGCACTTATCCATAAGATTTCTGTATAAAAATAGTTAAAAAATTAAAATATAGTATAATGATTAATATAATATAATGTTGCTATAAATATATCTTATCTTTCACTATTATTTGAATGATGTTTTATACTTCAATTTTAAAAGTTAAGTAAGTGTTCCATACTGTTATTAATACAAATAATACTTTACTAGACTAATTGACACTGTTTTTGTCATATATTGTGATTGTAATTATACATATTCTAAATTTAAATTTGTGAGACAATGTTCATCGAATCTTTAATTACTCTTGAATCAATTATTATTGGGATGTCGTTTCAAAATAAAATATCGGATACAAAATAATTAAAATATAGAGTACAGTTATAATTAATATGCAACAAAACCATATCTATTATGCTTGTAAAATATTATCTGTAGCTTAATAACATTACTTATTTAATTTTTAAATATAAAATATCTATTATTCAAATAATTATATTAAAATTATGTTTTTTCATAAATTTTATGTAATTTGGTCAAAAATACCCTTATTTATAGTAAAAACTAGTTTTTTACTTGATTCTTTTCTCCAAAGTAAAAAATATCGTTTTTTACATCTCTAATTATGCTTCTATATTTTTGCATATAGTTGACTTTAAACAATGTATAATTTGTATAAGAATTTAGGATGGAATTCTATTTATAATATAATTATGTGTGCGTGCGTGCGAGCGCCACGCGCGCATTTTGTACAATTTTTCGAATGTTTTTCATATTATGGCCGCATTCCGATATACATGTACATTGTCAGTACTGAAAATCTGTAGCATGCGTAATGTAAACTATAGATTTTTAATACTGGTAGTATATATTGTTACACAGTTTACATAGTACATGCAATTGTGCCCACGTGCGTGCATGCAAAAGTGATTAAAATATGAACAGACCTTTTTTTGTGCGAATATAAATTAATATTAGTAGACATATTGTGAGAGATTCTCGATATATTCCAATAAATCGGTATCTTCACAAAAGATTATTTTTAAAAATACGTATTAAAGATCATAAAGCGTGTATTTAATTCGAGTCTTTATTAACGCTTTTTAGGCTGTCACGGATAGAATCTTCGAGTCTTCATTAATATCTAAAAATTGTTGTTAAGACATTTGTAACGATATATTTGTAACGATATATTCAGTAGTTGTCATTAGCAGTTCTTTCGAAATGAGTCTGCATCTTACAACTTCGACCATTATTGATATTCAGTTTGTCGCAAACTAGTTAAAACGTAACAATTGATTTATTTTGTGTTCCTGCACTAGACTGATTTAGATAAAATCAATGTATTGTAATCTCTATTAAAATGTACTGCAATTAAAAAATAGATTCTTAAAGCTGAAACGTTGCTCTATCAAATAGTACTAATTTTTTAAATGTAAAATATATAGAAATTTGAATTAAAAATGTGTTACTATCTTTATAACCATTGCATAATGGAAAAAAGGACAGTATATCACATTTTTTTAGCTCAAATGTACATATATATTCTATTTTTAAAAAATTAGCAATACATCACTTGATAGAGCAACGTTTCAGCTTTAAAAATCTATTTTATCAATTATGATACAATGATTTTTAATGGAGTTATGAGCAATAAAAATCAGAATGCTCTTTTATTTAATCCATGTAACTTAGCAACAAAAAGTCATAGGAATATTTTTTAAAATTAACTTTTAAGCTTTCAGATAGTCGAAAATTTCATAGCAAATATATTCTGTATATAATTTTAAGCTAACAAAATTCCACAGAACTTTTTCTCCGATGCAATATATATAATAAAATATTTATTGAAATCCCAAACAAACTTTGATTAAACATCATGCACATATTAGAAATGATATTAGATCAACTATACAAAAAATTCGGAATAGAGTTCCGAAAAAAAGGTGAACCCCCCCGCCCCGATTTTCTTGTCGATTGACATACTACTGTATTTTGATGCCCTAATTACGAATATGATAATGAAAATTGCCGACAAGGTCATTTTCAAAGTCAAATATTTAAAAAAATGATTTTTTTTACATTTTTCGTGCGTTTCACGTGAAAAGTCGAGCCCGTAAGCAGGAGGGGAAATAGGATGGGAGTCGCTTTACGTGGAAGTCGTGCGCTCCTAAGCAGGGGGGGGGGAGGGATTAAGAGGGAATCACTTCGCTTGCTGTGAAAAGTTGTAAAGAAATTGTACGTCCTATTCATCTTTCAGCACATACTAACAAGCATGCTGAGTAGTAACGCTTAGCCAGATTGCGCGACAAATAATCGTCAAAATGATCTTGTAATTTTCATGATCATATTTATAATCGGCACATCAAAATACAGTAGTATACCAATCGACAATAAAATCGAAGAGTTCTCTTTCGGAACTACCCAAAATTCGGTCAGTGATCGAACTTGTACAAAAATATAGAAAAATTTTTTAATCATTACATTTATTAAAAATTTAAAGGTACGTTTCGTGACCACAGGTCCTTTTTCAGCACATGTATTTAAAAAATATAAATAAAATCGCAAAGCTTATTTATCATACATGATTATGAATATAATATAAGTCAACAGTAATGAGAAATTAAGATTCTTGAAAGTTTTATTCCATTCGAAGATGCAATGATATAAATTCTAGATGACATATAGAAATTATTTTTTATTTAAATCTCTGCATTGACTGTGTTAAGAGTTCTGTTTTGTGTCCTTGATTTTGATAACATATAACAAAAAACTTTTATACTGACTCGGGATTGCTACTTGACTTTGGTTTGACACTATCTATCTATTGTATATATCTATCAAAACATTTTATTTATTTATTTTTTCTATTACCTTATTTATGAAAATCTATAAAAAGTACATATGTATATTTTTTTATAAGAATTTCAATCTAAAACTAAAAAAATTGATTTTTCTCTTTTCTTTCTCCCTCCTTTTTATTAATATTAATGCTATTACTCTATTTAATAATAGAAGGTCTTTCCTTTTATTAAAAAAGAAAAAATTTTAATTATACAGAGTGTAAGGGTATCCTTTCCATCTCGGAAACAAAGCATTTTAGAAAAAAACGTTTCAGACAAAAGTTGTGGAGTTCTAAATGATCTATTCAGTGATCTGATCAGTCTGACCTTGAGTGGCTTCACCAAGATTAGAGCAATCTATCACTTCGAATTTTTTGAATGGAACCTCCTATTTTTTATTGCATATTCTTATAGCACACCTCGAGAGCTTTCCAAAATATTATATAATAATAAAATATTTTTTCATAAAGTATTTTTCGAATTATAATGCTTGAAAATTACAGTACCGTCGATATTAGCATTACTCAAGGTATCCGATCGACGGCTAAAACCTCTTGAATGCTGTTCAAGATCATGTCGTGAATATCATTTATCAAGATCAAAGCCAATGGAGATTGTACTACTTCTTATTTTCATTTTTACGTAAAAATGAATTTTTAGTGCAAAAATAAAAATAAGAGGAATAATCTTCAACAGTCTTGATTTTGACAAATGTTATCCAGGACATGATCCCGAACAACAAGAGGTTTTAGCTGTCGGTCGGACACTTTGCGTAACGCTAATGCTGGGTAAATTTGGCTATTTTCATAAGTTAGTAACTCGTTAACGTTGCGAAAATTGTAAAATGGTAGAAGATTTTTCTTCTCAGTTTAGTCCATTCTGCGAAAGATGTATCGTTACTTTTCAAACATCCTGTATATGTATATATTTTTATTTTTGGAATTTAATCTAGCGTTATTTTTAATTTATCTAAATATTCATATATAGTGATGAGCAAAAATGTAAACATACTTTATTAATTTTGTATAGAAGACAATAATACAGCCAATTTTTTAATCGATCGATAAGAATTAAGTAATAGTAATTATGAGGTGACTCTGATGAATAAAAATATCAAGCAAATAAAAGGGCAAATTCGAGTCAAATCTAAACAAAAAAATATGTAATAATCTTTTAAATTATTATTAGGTGTTGGAATTAATTCGTAGCGTTTTTTAATGAAAGAATGTTATTTATTTCACATGAGCATTAAAAAATACATTAATGAAAGTACTTCCCATCACTTGTAAAACGCTACGAATTAATTCCAACACCTAATATATTCTTAAAAAATTGATATGGAATATAAATTTAATTTTAGTAAGAAAACCGTAACATATTTTGACATCATAATTGTGCTATCATCAGATGTTCTAATATCACAGTGAATAAAAAACTAGTAGAAAGTCAAATACATTTTAAATAGTCAACATTTAATTTTAAAACAGCATAAAAACGAAGCGAAATATTCATATATATTATATCTAATTCCTTATATGTGAGTCAACTGATATGATGGATGAAGAATGAAAACAAAAATGCTCACAAATGATTGAACGACTGGTTGTTAGATAGTTTCCACGAAGATCTATTAGGAAACAATATTTTAGAACAAGTTCAGTAAACAAATTCGTTATTCCATTATAGAACTCACCGTGATGGTCTAAAATTTGTCTATCGCATGAAGTATATAAAAATGCACGTTAAGTTGGTTAAAAAATAAACTAATAAAATGAGATTGTTTCTGTTAGGGAGAGGACCAGCGACACGACACGTCGCTAACACGCCGCGATCACGCAGCAACGCCAACGGGCTGGTATCAAGCCCGCTGAGCCACACATACTCTGATAAGCAACAGTCTCAATTATTAATCAAATTTATATGAAAACGGCTCGTTCAAGAAGCCGAAACATGTAATCGAGATATTTTATTGTTGTAAGACCTTTTATATGTTATACCATCACAAATTTTTAGAATAAGAGAGAGAATTAGATATCGAGAATAAATATTGATATATTGACGTGTGTTTATTAAAGTTTTACTATTTTTGACTCTTATATGCTCTTTACTTAGTTTTATTTTTATCAAATTTATAGAAATTAAAGATGTATAGAATTTTTGTTTTGATTGCTGTGAAGGTCTGATTCTAACTGATATATTTCTGCAAAGTCATATCTTGTTTATAATCGGTATGTAAGCCTTATGAAGTCCTTCTGTATCAATATGTAAGTTAAGACTGTTTTTTTGTTTTTTAATATTTAGCATTTCCGATATTAGGCGTTTGTTATAGCACGTCAAGAATTATGATGTCCCAATCAAATTCGTGTCCCTGTTGTAATCTGTGTTCAGTTCACGGAGTGGGTAGATGTATTCCACGTATTGGAAGTAGTTGCGATGTTCGGCAATTTTAATTTTCAATTGTCTATCTGTCTGTTCCACATATGTAGCATCACAGTCCAAGCAATTGACCTTGTAAACTACATTGATGAATGGGAGCGTAGATCTTTTTGAGTCTTTATAAAAAATTCAGATATTTCCCTAAATAGCTTGGTTTGTGGTACCAGTCAAAAATTAATGATTTACCTTCCCTCTGATGAATAAAACGTAACGGTTTATTTTCGTGAGTATTAACAGTGTACGGAATATTTTATAAAATTAAGCATTTAAAGCAATGTTTACAGTTTTGCACATATCGTCAGAGACAGATGGGATAGCGAATAAATGATGTAGAACGAAACTGTCAAGAAACACAACTATCGTAAGACTTTTTGTTTACGTTCATCAACATTGGTCGAATCCAATATTTTCTTTTTGAAGTTATTTTCTTTTTTTTCCGCAATATTGCAAATTAATAACTATAAGTATTACATTTTTAACTCGCTGAACATTCATTGCATAACTGAGTTTTCCATTTAATTTTGTCAAAACAACGTACGATGTTTTACAACCAATAAAAAGCAGAATTTTATTTCGTATCGATGATACGAAGCAAAATCCTTTTCTGATTGGTTGCAAAGTATCGTACGACACACGTCAGATCAAATGAATCCAGCAATTATAGACTATACAAAATGGACTTCTTACGTTACGGTTACATTAAAATTACGAATTTCTATTGTATCCGTTCCTTTAATCTACTTATCTATTACGTCTATGTATCCAATTCACAGTTTTGCGTAGTCTATTATGCATTCTGTGATCTCAGCATGTTGCTGTGCTCCATTAGCAAGAATTAAATCATATTAACTTTTCAAGTCTAGCAATATCTTTCTTCAATTTGATACTTGAGAGAGAGGATGGGGGGGGGGAGAGAGAGAGAGAGAGAATTCAAGTTGCCTTACTCTTTTCAAGTGACAATTTAATACTTGTAGAAATGCGCAGTTTATTTTTAATTCGTTTATGGTTGAATTTATTATGGCATAAATATTATAAATGTAAAACAAGATTTCATTACAACGTTATACATAAACAATATCTCTTTTTTGATAAACAATACATCTCGAAAATACATTCAAATGCGTACACACTTATAAATATGTAGCGTGAAACAGTATGATAAATGAGAGAGAGGGGAGGGGGAAGAGAATAAAGATAATTAATTACATAATGATAACAACTAATGTTATATTAATAATAAATAATATTGGAAATAGAAGGATTTAAAAATTTTACTTCATATAAGTATTTTATAATTTATAAAAATAATTCTTGTATAAAAGATTTGTTACGTCTTTACCGATGAAAGAAATAAGATATACAGTATGTCTTAAATTCAATTTCAATTAAGTTTATCGAATTTTCTGTGTTTCGTAGATAAATTTGAAACGTGGCATGAAAGGAGTTCCTGTGGAAATATCAAGAGAAACATGCACTGCTTGTGCAGGTAGTATGATATTAGAAATGGCCGCTTTATCTCGATTAACAGGTGAACCGATTTTCGAGGTAAAATATTCTATGAATATGACATGATATACCACGAAATATAACAAAGTGATCGATACCAAGCTCATTTCTTAAAAAGTATGCATTTTCTTGGAAAATATTTCAGATAAAAATTTTTTTACTTTGAGGAGGACATAAGATGATACCATTAGTTTGATACCATTATCAAGGATAGGGCAATATTACATTGAATTTTTTGAACAAAACCTTCCATTCTTTATTACATATTCTCATAACTTGCCTTAGCATAAAATATTTTTACATTAAATACTTTTCGAGTTATAAGACTCGAATGTTAAAAACCATCGGCATTAGAGTTACTGAAGGAGTCCGATTGACAGCTAAAACCTCTTAAATATTGTTCAGTATCATGATCTGGATACTATTTATCAAAATCAAGATCATTGAAGGTTATTCTTCTTATCTTCATTTTCATGTAAAAATAAATTTTTAGTGTAAAAATGAAAATAAGAGGAACAACCTCCAGTGACTTTGATCTTATAATAACAAATGATATCCAGATCATGATACTGAATAACATTTAAGAGATTTTAGCCATTGGATCTGACACTTTGGATAATGCTAATGTTGGTGGTACTGTAACTTTCAAGCCTTGTAACTCGAAAAGTATTTAATGAAAAAATATTTTATTTTAAAAAGTTTTCGAGACAAGCTATGAGAATGTGCAATGTAAAACGGAGAGTTCCATTAAAAAGATTTAACGCGACCTTGCTCTGATTTTGATGCTACTCAAAATTGAATCGATGGTACCATCTTATGCATCCTTCGAAATAAAAAAAACTTGTCTGAAACATTTTTCAAGAAATTAGCCTGATGCGATCGCTCTGTTACACTTTGGAAGCGTTCTACTTAACGTTCGCCACGCTTTGCGAGCATTATTTTATCCTTTAACCTTTAGATTGTCGACATTTTTTCGTTAATGGTTTTTTTTCTTGAAAATTTTTCTTTATAAACATACACATGGCGCAGATTATCGAGATTTGTGCAGAGCACAAAAATGGCTTTCCAAGCAGGGAATGTATAAAAAAAATATTTATTTTCTCAAAAATAGTGTATTTGATGGTTTTTGGTATTCAATTCTGAGCATAGATGAAATTTCAAGCCTTAAATATAATATATGTAACATAAATGAATATAAACAATATAGATTCATACAGAGAAATATACTTTTCTTTAGCATTACCCAGAGCTAACGACATGGACGTAGAAAGTTTCTAGCTTCTTTTTTATTTTTTTTTAATTTAGTTTTTATTTTTTTGTATTTTTTTTCTTGTTTTATAATTTTTTTGCTTGTTAATATTTTTTAATTTTTTTGTATATTTTTCAATATTTATATTTTTTTATATATTTTCGATAACGTACACACATATGTGTTTAATACAATTAGTATTTAAAATACCATTAAAAATAGCGGTATTTTAACTCACACTCAAGAACTACAAAAAGCTTTTTAAAGCTTTCGATAGTCTAAAGGTTAATATTTGAAAACAATAAGATTGAATCTAAAAGAGATAATAAATAAAATGCCAATTTGAGCCAACACTGGAACCAACAATAAGAATGACATGATACTCGCGAGCATTGCAAACTTTAAGTGAAACGCACCCTTTGTATATAGTTGATAATGATTGCTGATGATTAAAATGACAAGTATTGTTTCGTTAGGAAAAAGCACAGAAAGCTATGGACGTTTTATGGCGGATGAGACATCGTGGTACAGACTTAATGGGATCTGTGTTGAATGTTAATTCTGGAGATTGGGTACGAAGAGATTCCGGGGTCGGCGCTGGCATAGACTCTTATTATGAATATTGTCTTAAGGCATATATTTTACTCGGTAATTATTTATATTATATATATATATGTGCGGATAGCTAAATTATCAACTACACTTCTCAATATAGACATAAAATAAGAAAAAAAAGAAAAATTATTTTTCAAAGGCTATAATACGTTCAATAAATTTTTTATGATGTCGGTTAAGAGATGAGAATTAAGAGAACATAAACATTAATTATTTTTTTCAAATATAATTATATGATTTTGTATTGCATTATTTCTAATTAAATATACAAAGTCAAAGGCATTTAAAATGTTATAAATTATTATTTCTGAAAGTCAGCAAAAAATGTATATAAATGTTGTTTGGTTCAAAGGGAGAAGAAAGATAAAGAGTTAGTTTGACCTTGAGCGTAGATATCAAGATCACATGAGGTTATTACCATTTTTTAAATTGCATGATTTTTGTATGTAAGATAATTTTTCTATATAATTATTCTGCATATAAAAATATCAAAGTAGTGTTCATGAAAGTAATAAGGTGTATTCATTTTTCGGACGCGTTTTCATCAGGTGTGCAGTACCTGAATAGGAAACGTCATATTTTCAAATGGCGGCTTTAAGAAGGCGATATACATATAAAAATATTTGTTTGAAAATTTTCATACAATTTACAAATATATATTACTTTTATGTATATTCCGCCATCTTGAAATATGACGTTTCCTATTTAGAATCAGTTAGGCTTGTGGAATGAAGACTTGTTTGGATGTACAATTCTAGAATTCCCTGGACGGCGTACACGGTAAAGAGTGACGAGCACGCGCGCGCGCGCAGGGAAAATCTATTACCGCTTAAGATAAAAAGGCATCATTATATTCATTATGACCATCTTAAAGTACAAGGCACAGCTTTACTTCAATCTCTATTGAAATTCTCTAATACGTCATGTTCATTTATACTTATAAAGTTATTTTAAAAATGACCAAAATGAATGTTTTTCGATACAGATCTTCATTTTCTGAAAAACCTAATAATAAAAATTTCGTTTCCGGATTTGGATTTAGCGTGAAAAACTAAATACAATAGAAAAGTACAGCCACATCTTTGATGATCAAAAAAGTTGTATTTTGTCGATCAGTGTAATTGCACATTTATCTTACATTAATGTACAAAATAATGAATAAATTAATTAGCATAAAAAGAACTGACTACATTTATATGGCAGCGATAAATTGGGTTTAGTAACATCCGTAGTTACAGCTCTCGAAATGTGTACTCGTTTAGCGGTTTTAATTTATCCTATCGATGTTATAACTTCTGAGTCTCCCATGATATCAACTTAAGGAAATTAGAAGATTAGCAAGAAATTAAAAAGAAATTTTATTTAGTATTATTATATTAGTATTATATACGCATATTATAATAATAAATAGCAATACATACAATTTTATAGAGAAGGACAATAGAATTTTTTGTAGTGAAGCCTAATGAATATCATAAAATCTGTTATTACAAAATTCATTTTGAATATTGAATGTATATAATAACGCAATCAACAGTACAAATATTAAATGTATTAAGCGACGATGTTTAAATGAGATTATATTACTGCAATTTATTAAATATTACTCCACCATACCATTTACTTGGCGTTACAATTATATATAATTACATTTTTTTATTCTCCTTTTCTGACTCTTATGATGAAGAATTGATCGATTATCAATTAATTTATAATACTACAGAATTTTCTCTTAAACGCGGCATGTCTCTTCTAATGAAAATCAGTAACGCAACTATATAATTATTTGTTTATATTAGCTCATAGCCTTTAAAGTTGGCAATAGAAGTGTAACAACTCGCTCCTTACATTTTTACGGTCTTCTAAAATTGATTTTATAAATCTACACTTCTTCGCTATCAGATGTAGAGTAATAACTATTAATATTAGTGTTTATTACTACTATATTATAACACTATTGTTTACATAACATTTTATATTAGTATTATAACTACCGCTGTTACTGCCATGTAAATGTAATCACAATTGCTTTTAGAAAAAATTATGTAATTTGCAATATACAGTTAGGAGTAGGCAAAATACTCAAAAAATTGTATTTAAATACAAAATACTCTCAAAAAAGTATTCAAATACAAAATTCAATAAAATTAAAATGTATTTAAATACGTATTTTAAATACATATTATATTTCAAATTGCCCACTCTTGGCTGAGACACAATGCTAGAGGTTGTTGTTCACCAAATGTAAACAAGGATAAATGATGCATTATGCACATTATGCGTGGAATGGAACGCACTTTAGATTGAGTCAACAATGGTGCAATTTTAATTTTAATCAAAAAAATTTTACATAATTTAAATGTATTTAATATTTACAAATTTAATATTTACAAATTTAAAATACAAAATACTAAAAAAAAAGTATTCAAATACGAAATACAAAATACGAAAATGTATTTAAATACATGTATTTTAAATACATGTCTTCCAAATACTGCCCACCCCTGTATGCAGTTATATATCTTCTTTGATACTTTTAGGGATAATAACTTGTAATACTTTAAATGCCTTATTTTACACAGATGCATGCACGCGTATACATTTTGTATGTACATATGCAAGATATCCCATTTTAAAAGATTCATTCAAATATCTCAAAGACACGATAGATACATGATGTATCATTGATTTGATCTTGAATGGTGTTATATTTCAAGATTAAGACAAGGTTACTTATAATTTTTTAAACAAAACCTTCCATTTCTTATTACATATTCTCGTAGCTTACCTTAAGAGCATTTCAAAATACTAATAAAGTATTTTTACATTAAGTACTTTTTGAGTTATGGCTTGAAAGTTACAGCACTGCCGGCATTAAGCATTACCCCAGGTGTCCATCCGACGGCTAAAACCTCTTGAATGTTGTTCTGATCATGATCATGATCTGGATAATATTTGTCAAGATTAAGGTCATAGGAGGTTGTTCTTTTTAATTTCATTTTTACGAAATGTAATTTTTAGTGCAAAAATGAAAATAAGAAGAACAACTTCCAATGACTTTAATCTTGACAAATGTTATCCAGATCCTGAACAATATTCAAGAGGTTTTAGCCGATGATTGAACATCTTGGGTAATGCTTAATGCTGGCGGTGATGTAACTTGCAAGACTTATAACTCGAAAAATACTTAATAAAAATGAATTATAGTGTTTTGGAAAGCTCTCGAGGTAAGCTACAAGAATATGCAATGAAATATATAGAATATCTATTTAAGAAATTGATGATGGCGTTTATACGTGACTTCAAACAATTTAAAGGTCAAACCATTAGCATTATCTTATGTCCTTCTCCAAATCATATAACTTTTGTCTGAAACATTTGTTTCTTTAAAATGCACTGTTCAAGAGATATTTTAATGCGTCAATTAAAATTATACACTCTGTATACAGGATGTTTGATAAGTTGTGACAAAGCGCTCGTATGTAGATAGGGTAGACTAAACTGAGTCGAAAAATCTTCTAACATTTTGCAATTTTCGCAATAGTTAACGAAATATTAATTACTAAAAGTTGTCGAATTTTGGTCTTCAATAATTTTTTTTTCTCAAGTACTATCAACTTTACTTTCTATAAAATTGATAATATTTGAATAAAAAATTATTTAAGACCAAGACGACGATTTTTAGTATTTCAACGATTTTTAGTATCTTATTAACTATTGCGAAAATTTTAAAATAGTAGAGGACTTTTTGACTCAATTTAATCCGCTCTATTTATACACGAGTGCTTTATCAAAACTTATCAGACATCCTGTGTGCGTGCGTGCGTATAATCTATTTTTTTCTAAAATTTTCTAGAATTTTTAAATTTTTTACTAAAAGTATCTATTGTGTGAAGATAAAAATTACATTATGTTACAAATTTCTTACATTTTTATCATGTAAGGTTGTTTCTTAATAAATAGGATGTGCTGAATATGAATATGAAAGATTGTCTATCAAAGTTTCCAAGAAAAAAGTTGAAACTTCAAAACACTTTTACCCAAAGCAGCCGTATCGAATCTATTATTTAGAATTTAAAAAATCTAACTTCAGATTTGTAATCAGCGACTCACAAAAAAATTGCAAGATTTGAGAAATTCGTCATAGAAAAAAGTGTGCCACACAAACAATTATTAGGTGTTGGAATTAATTCGTAGCGTTTTACAAGTGATGGGAAGTACTTTCATTAATGTATTTTTTAATGCTCATGTGAAATAAATAACATTCTTTCATTAAAAACGCTACGAATTAATTCCAACACCTAATAAAATTATACATTTCATTTTCTGTCATTAACTCATTAAGGGCCCATGCCTAATACATCCGTGATAGCGCCAAACTGAATACGTGATTTATAGCATAAGCGAAAAAAAAATTACGCATATTTTTTCGTTTTGCAAAATTGATTGTTTAAACAATAATTGTTTAAACAAATTGTTTAAAAAACTATTATAAAAGTGTCATTCGATTCGTTCAAAAACAAGAAACTTTTATTCTTGGTATCCGAATCGATAAAATACCAAGAATAAAAGTTTCTTGTTTTCGAACATAGAATCGAATGGCACTTTTAATTTTTTAAAAATGGGCATTTTTGAACAATTTGTTTAAACAATTATCGTTTAAACAATTTTGAAAAATGAAAATACAATTTAATTTTTTAATAATTAATTTAATTTAAGGGTAATTTTTTTTCGCTTATGCTAGGAATCATGTATTTTGGCGCTATCACGGCTATTAGGCATGGGCTTTAATGGGTTAATCAATTTATGTTATTATCTTCTGCATGAAAATATCAAACTTAAATCATGAATAAAATGTACATTTTACGATTTATGTATGTGTACATATAAGGCATCTGTATATATTTTACATTATATACAGGTGATGAAAAATACTTGGGCCGTTTTAATAAGCATTACCAAGCCGTAATGAAGTATGTTAGTCAGGGGCCCATGTTATTGGATGTACATATGCATAGACCGAATACCAACTCCAAAAACTTCATGGACGCTTTATTGGCCTTTTGGCCAGGTCTGCAGGTATAATTTAATTTTGCTTTTACAAGGTTGCCACAGAAAATTAATTTTGAAATTTCCTGATTTTTCCAGGTCTTCTAGATGACAATGGAAAATTTTCCATGATCAATATCAAATATGTAAATGTTAACATTTTGAAACGGGAATTGTAAGAAAGTTATATTATTAAAAACGATATGCATTTAAAAGCTTAGCAGCATAATGAAATCTTGGATATAAATTCATACCAACAAAAAGTAAATGAGCAATGGAAAAAAGAATACAGTTACAATGGATTAAATATTGAACAACAAATTTCAATTGTTTTATTAAAATTGTTTTGACTATTTTAATTTTAAATTTTATGGTTTGAAATAAAAAATATATTTAATAAAATATTTATCTTAACTATTAGGTGTTGGAATTAATTCGTAGCGTTTTACAATGAAAGAATGTTATTTATTTCACATGAGCATTAAAAAATACATTAATGAAAGTACTTCCCATCACTTGTAAAACGCTACGAATTAATTCCAACACCTAATATAATAAAATTTAATTTAAAATGAATTAAGTTTTATGTATTAAATTGTATGAAAATAAAAATAAAAAATAAACTTGACATTGAGAGATGTCTAATTCCTACATTTAAAAAAAGGAATTACATTTCTTTTAACATAATAACTGGCCTAGTATATAGTTTGCAAAACTGATTAAGAAAATCATTATTTGACTATAAATATTAGATGTATTATTTTAAAAAATTCTAGATTTATATTTTTCCCTTTATTTATACTCTTCCAACTTTTTATATAACCAATTTAAATTTCCATGACCTTCCGATTTTCCTTACTTTCCTTTTTGTTTTTAGGTCTGTGGCAATCTTGAAGTTTTTTAATTTAAAAAATATCTTACACATATTCATTTCGTGTTACAATTTCTTGTAGGTTCTTAAAGGTGACATCAAACCTGCCGTAGAAACGCATGAAATGTTGTACCAGGTTATGCAGAGGCATAATTTTATACCAGAAGCATTCACTACTGATTTTCAGGTATATATTACACATTACAATGGATAATTATGGCGTACGTAAAAATTTATTTGTTACTTTCAAGGAAGTTCCGCTATTTACTAATTATCTCCGTATCTTCATACATCATTAAATGCCAATGTTTCGTGAACATCGCGGAAAATCGCTTATAAAAAGAGTATTCTAGCATTCTGTATTTATGTCTTTAAAATTTTTTTGGAAATTAATAAAATGTATACCTATACATTAGATTGATGTATACTAGATGTATATCTATACACTTCTGCAAATGCAACCAAAAGTTGGTGAAAAAGGATCTTACAATTAGCCCGATATTTTATGTGTCGTATGACACATGAAATATCGGCCTTGGAGTACATCCCGATGAAGAAAGAAATAACAGAACGAAATAATAACGGAAAGAAAACAGGGAAGGGGATAACCAATTAGAATGATTCCTTTTTTGTACCTGGACTTATCATCGTAAAACTTTATTCTTTCGCAGTCGCAGCAGGATATGAGAATACATTTAAATAATAAAATATGGTGATAATTCGAGTTTGAGAAACAATGATTTTACAATCGAGAAAGATATGAATAAATGTAAATTTATTTTTATGCATGTTACATATATATGGATGAAGCACGGTTTGAGATTATGAAATTATCATAATCATCGCATTTTCTACATTATCTAATGTGTCAAATTCTGTATTGGAACAAGCACTTATACACGTGTAACTGTATCCTATATTTTTATATTGCTTTCCAGTTGATGGCATATGAGCTGCGAAACAACAAACGAGAAATTATTAAGAAATATTAAAAGTTATTCATCGAAGCGATGTTGAAACAAGTTTTTGGATTTTATAAATCGGTTTTTTATTCGTAATCCGCTTGAATCAGTAATTACGGATTTACTTTCTGTATCTCACTTAATGTGCATAAAAATGAATATGATCAATTCGGTTGAATCCGTAATTACATATTGATCATTTATTTTTGGTATCATACACAAAGCACAACGTAATCAATGTACGGCTAATTCATTCAAATTTATCATGTGATATTGAAGAATTGTTTAACAAAGAAGATTCACTAACTGTTAATCGCCGATCTCGGCAAGTGATATATCGTTGAAAACGCATCAAGGTTATATACATGTGTCGTTTGCCGAACAAATCCCAGTGTGATATATAGAATGTGCAACATTGCGGATCTACGACAGATGATTTCTAGACATAACCCTGGCCACGATAGTGCAGATTATATCCGGAAATCATCCTGTCGCCGTGGATCTATAATATTGTACACTTTGTAGTATTTAGTATACTGGAATCATTTGGGAAGCAATTATTCATATATCTGTAATCACCTCGGTGCGTACATTTCAATGATACATTACTAGGATCACGAGCGACTAGCATATTTTCATTTCTGAATCTATATGAATTATACAGATTGGATTCATAGATTCAGGAATGAAAATATGTTAGTCGCCCGTATGCTAATCTGTGATCCTAGCAAGTGATGTATTGTTGAAAAATATGTATCGAGGTGATTACAAATATATGAATCGATACTTCCCAAGTACCTTAGTACTGTACACAGAGTGTACAATTACGGATCCAAGGCGATAGGGGAACAGATATAACTTGCACCTATCATGGGTTATTTAGAAATTACCCTGCCGTGGATCCGTGATGTTGCACACTCTGTATATCACATGGGATTTGTTCGGTAAGCAACAACTTATGTATATTATTTCGATGCATGCTTTTCAATACCATTTGTCTAGATCGGCGACTAGCAATTGGTGGAACTTTTTAGAGACCCTCAAAGGAGAGTCTGGAAAACATTCGCCATGATGATGCAAACTGATTTTTAGTAAATTTTAAAATAAAGCGTTTTCAGAGCTATGTTCAGATTTCCATCCGAATGACACCCAGGTCACTTCATCCTTGTTATTTACCGAACGTTAAACAAGGATGATATAATTTTTGCAGCATAATGGCTGCACCAATCCAAACTTGAACATTGCTTTGTCAGACTCTTCCTTGAGGATTTCTGGGTCTCCTTTGTTAGACAATTCTTCAATACCACACAAAAAAAATAAATTCGAATAAATTAATAAGGGAGCGTTTATACTGGTCATAACCGTATGCCGTAATTTGTAATAATTGATTAATCACAATTGAGTATTCCCTTCTTACAGTCGAATGAGAGGAATACTCGAATGTGATTGGTCAACTACTTTTATGAGCCGGCATGCTTATCGTTGGCTACGAACATCTTTTGTACTAAAACAAAAATTAGAAAAATAGAGCAAATGAAAGCACAGCGCGGTACTTAGTTTATAAAAAAAAATTCAACATACAATTAAAATTAAATATAATTATTAATTAAATATAATTCAGCTTGCTTCAAAACTCGAACGTTTTGACATCCTCAGTGATATACAAGTAGTTTAAAAATTGGAAATTTCTTACACTCTTGCATAACAAGCAAATCCTCGCTTAGATGTAAATGCAAAATCCTTCAACGTGATATCATGTCAATGATGATCATTCAATACAAAATAAGAGATATAGAGTATTATCAAGTAAAAAAAAAAACTAAAAAATCTTTCTATTTGACACTCGCGTGACTCCCATATCAAATCTGACATCTCTTGGGAACCTGAGTATGAAAAAGCGAAACGGAATCATTCTGATTAGTTAGCTCCTACTCTGTTTCCTTTTCGTTATTGTTCGTTCCGTTATTTCTTCTTCCATTCTCGGGTCGCACTCTCAAAATTTTGTTATTATTTTAATGCATAGATATATGGCGAAAAAGATGCGTGTATGATGGCGTATATGATGCGTGTATGATGGCAAAGATGTGGCGATAATGACAGCAAAATTTTGTTATATTCAGCAGAATATACTGGATTCGCTGCCAAAACGTCGCGCATACGCTAGAAAAAGCAATTGAGCGGCAATTGATAGGATGTATACGGTACTACGATCACTCAGGTTGAGCGCTTAGTGAGTAGTTGTAGTTCTGAATGCACCTGTAGATACTGATGACTAAGGTGATATTTCATTTGTGCGTTTTTGTCATACGACAAATTTTTCAAGCCTGTTGATTGGCTATGGGATAGAGAGATCCGAAGACCTCTCTATTCTGTACACATTTGTCATACGAATGAAATAACATCCTGATACAATGGCTGCATTCAGCAGATTCAACAGTTGAGTGAGCGTTCGCTATTACTGGTATGTTGTTCTAGGTTATCCAATCAGACTTTAGATTTAGAAGAATACATCAATAACTGCAAGTCTTCACTCAACTATTGAGTCTGTTAGACACAGCCATTGGGCGCGTTTAAGCCGGACAAAGCTACTAGTTTGCTCGTTGTACAATAGAATGTGATTAGTTGGATCGATAAGTAAAAACCTAATCATTTGCTCGGCGAGCAGGCTAATTACTTTATCAACTTGAATGCGCCCAGTGATGAGTTGTGATGTTCACATAACATTGACATTTAATGGTGTATTAAGACATAGGCTGTGTTCAGAATATATTTTGCAAATTTGTTAGTTTTCTTCGATTGGATTATATTTTTAAATCTAGAAGAATAGTCTTATATCAGCAAATAATTGTAAAATAGTTGCAAAATTGTTGTGTCTGCTGAAACCCATGGTGTTTTTTCCACGATGTATCAAAATCACGGTTGTCAGATTTTTCCGGCTTAAAACCCAGAGACTTCATTTATCTTGTTGAAGATTGCCCGCTACTTTCAAAATTGTTATTATGTTATAATATGTTTTTCAAAAAACGTAAAAAGAATGATCTGTTTTCCATTAGCCAGGGAACCGAAGATTAGTTTTTAAAAACTGTAATCACTGACTGAAAACCGGAGATCTGGCAACTATGATGAAGACATTAAGATAACCAGCAAACCATAATAATAGCTTCTACACACTGAAAACGCTTACCACGCAGCAAAATGTGATGCGATAGCTAATAAGCTATGGCTCTTTTATTATTACCGTATCGCATTTGCCACGTGGCAAACGCTTCTACGTCTAGTGTGCCGAAACCATAAGTGATGCCATTTCTTGTTTACAAATGATGCATATTTGACCCCTCCTTCCCAACTGCAACTCAGAGAATCAGCCCTTCCTTTGCTTCACCAATTGACGCTGCTTTCTACTAGCCGAATGTGGCGTCAATTGGTGGAGCAAAAAGGGCTGATTGTGAGTTGTGCGATAAAGATCTCAATTTTTTTTTATTTTTTATGTTCTCGGCAAAAACTTCACAACACGTATTAATGCGTATACTTTAATCATGGAAAAGGAGTTTTGAATCTGTAAAAGAGAAAGAAGTAATTGTTATTCAAAAATTATATGGTTTAGTCCGTAATACAAAATCCCCTTTAAAAAAAGGTACAATTTCATGTCCTGCTAAATAAAATAAACAATTGAAGCAACAGATCAGTCGCTGTTAGGCGGGTTCACACCTTGACGGAAAAAACGAAAAGCAAAAAAGCGGAAGCCAATCAGAACTCGCGGAAAGACAGAAGCAGACAAGCGAAATGTACTGTTAGTGTTACTTCCGCTTTTCCGTTTTCTGCTTTTCCGTCAAGGTGTGAATCCGGCCTTATATTAGTGGCTGAAATTTTGTAGTTTGAACAGTTTCAGCTACGAAACGCTGTTCACGCATCAAACGCTGTTGACGCAGTGCTCGTGTCGACCATATTGGCTAGCGTTGACCGTGATTTATGTAACCTAGTCTATCCCTTTTTTTTATCCAGATAAAAAGATTCGATACAGTTGGAATAACTTAACTGTGAATAACTGTTTACTGTAGCACATTAATATTGCAAGTGACACGTGAAAAACATGAACGAATGTTGTTAAATCTGTCACTTAAATATCAAATTCAGCGCTCCTCGGCCCTTTTTCATGTATAAAGTCACGTGATCTTTTTTGTTGTTAAAACCACTTTGTGCGGTTCGTGAAAATGCACCTTCAACTTAAGCACTTAAGCAGTGACCTCTTTTATATCGTTAATTCAAGTAATTTGGTACGGATATAGTACTTAGTACGCATACAGAATGTAAAAATCAGTGAAAATTTGTAGTAAAAAAATTTATATGGAAGTTTGATGGTCCTGCTCGGTATAAACTAGGCTAATATGGTCAATGCGATGCAAACGTTTTGAAGCGTTTTTTAATTGGTCAGTTTGTAAAATTTTGTAGCGAGACTTTGACTACAACCTAAGAAAATCAACATGTTTGATTCACTACTGCTCACGTTAAGTCTTATACTGATTCTATAATGAGTCGACAGTCGATAGTCTTATTGGTGAAGTTGACCAAGAGCCAACTTCTACAACCAACGATGATTAAGTATTGGTCAATTTCAGCGATTAAGGGACTGCTGGAGTGGCCAAATTGTCGGGACTTTGCAAATCTTCAAATGAAATAAAAAATCCTTTTACAGGATTAAAGTAGGCGCAACATATTGATTTGCTGCGGTAGATTATCAAAAAAAAGTTTATAATTTACATTTTTTTCAACTTGTAGAGCTGTCATTTGACATAGATGTTTCCTTAATACAAAAATTTTATAGCTCATATGGACTAAACAGTGCAGTATTAAGCGTGCACAAACAATAACCACAAGGGAAGTTTTCCAGATGTCCAATTAGTTTTGAAAAAGGAACAATTAGAAGTTATAGTATCCTATCTCCTATTAACTAAAATGTATGTCATTCGCTTAGAAAATTTGATATTCGTTAGAAAAATGGATTCAAAGTCCGCTAGCAAAGTCCTAAGCAGCTTCGAAAATGGGTTTAATGACATTTTTTTGTTACCTTTCTTTACTTTTTGGATTTTTCTACATACGTGTGAGTAATATACGTGGAATAGAAGGGAAAATTTGAATCTCGATTCAAGTTTGAATACATTTATAAAGTTTATTTTCATTATATTTCTGTTTTTTAATTCGTACATAATTGATCTACGTGAATAACATAATAAAAGTTTGTTCTTTAATTGCACATTATAGTAAGTAAAAAATATATGTACTTTTATACATACATACATTCATATAACTTTATATAAGTGTACCATATTGAAACGCAATTTGAACTTCGGAAGGGCTAGATAGCTAGATAGAAAAATGTTCAACAACCACCATTGGAATTGAGACTCAAATTTTCCTTTCTATTCTACTTACACATATTACTTATCACGTATGTAGAAAAATCCAAAAAATAAAAGAAAATAATAATATTAAAAGCTTCAAAAGAAAGATTTATATCGATCTGCAAATGACGTATATACGAACGCTGAGCGAAGACTCGGAATGATAAACAAAACAATATTGTGTCTAACAATTGTGTCTAGTTCTAGTAAGCATTCGATCTTGCAAAAGATGGCGTTGCAATATGTTAGATAAGGACAGATTGCGTTTGAGTGAAACACGATATATAATAAATATAAGAAATGAATGAAAGATGTCACTATTATTGAATTCAAAATTAAAAAATGTTTGTATCGACTTCGATCGAGTTCGGCCATCGTTCAACATCCTCTTAAGACTAATAACATATTCGATTTATGTTTGATTTATGTTTCGATTTTAATCCTAAAATCCTAAAATTCAGCCAATAGAGCTGCCAGTCCTAATTGGTCCTAACTGAAATCTCTTCCATTGGTCGCGTTCAGCAGATTCAACTGCGGATCTATGAACGTTCGTTGCTATTGGTGTATCCTTTTAGATCATTCAATAACAGCGAGTACTCACGAATCTGCTCCGCAACAATTGAGTCTGCTGAACGCGACCATTATATAAGACCGCAGCATAAACGAAGCATTACTGACTATATTTACACGGCATTTTTAATCGAGTTTAATAACATCTGTAGTTATGAAATTGGCTAATCATAATCGTTTCATTCTTCCGAGGAACAGCTATTATGATTGACCAATTTCATAACTACGGATGTTATTAACCCGATTAAACGTGCCGTGTAACAGAAGTCAATGACTCGACCCAATTCCGAGTCAATGTTTGTTCTTTTTATTTCTCAATTTAGCTGTTCTTTTGCAGTTAAAGACTTTTGCAGAACAAATCATTGACTCGGAGTTGGGCCGAGTCAGTAAATCGAATACGCTATAAGAACTATATATAAGAAATAACTTCTAATTCATTGTAAAATCAGCCTAATGGTCTCATGGTATAAAGACAAGAGTATGCTCATTCAGTGGTAGGCCACTGCGCATGCAACAAGTATACATCACATTCGACCAGCCCCGGCTATATCTGAAGAAGTTCATGTCCATCAAATATTGCCATACTCTAGCTTTATGAGATAATCTTCTTGAGTAGCATCTGTGTGTGTTAACATATTATAAGTAAGGATTGTGCTTATATTACAAATAAAAAAATAAGCTATGCAATGAAAGGATGCATGAATTATATTCGGAAAACGAACAATATGCCAGGAAAAAAATGCAATGTGCATGTTTGAAATGACACGTTCAAATTTACCGCATAACGATGACGATGATACTTGTTAACAATTCTGATTGGCCAATGGACGTGAATGTGCGCACGAACATACTCTTATCTTTATATCACGGTTGCCATGTGCGGTACATGCCGAATAAATTCTGTAGTTCAAAGTTCGAGTGATTTCACATTCAAAATGTGTTGCGCAGTTAAAGGATGCGGAAATTACTATCATAAGACAAAAAATGAGTCGGATTGAAAGGAATCGAAAAATTTTTCGGATTAAAAGGCATGGTTAAAAAAGCATACGTTCGAATTTCGTGCTTAATGATGACGTACGCTTGTGAACAATTCTTATTGGTTTTTGGGATTGGGGCGTGGCCATGTGCACGAGCATATCTTTGTCTTTATACAATAGTCTCTACTCTACTATGATTGATTAATTCGCTTACTAATTTATTAGCTTACTCGTTTTACTGCTTAAATTTTTTTGTATGTCTTCTTTGAAAAAAATATCTGTAGAAGTCTCAAAATTAATCATTATATTTATTACATCATATTGCATACATAATTTAAATAATGTCTCCAAATAGGTACATTGGGGACATCATCCACTCAGACCAGAATTTTTAGAATCTACTTACTTCTTGTATCGAGCCACAGGTGATCATTATTATTTGGGAGTTGGACGTAAAGTACTCAAAAGTTTGCAAACGTATGCAAGAGTGCCATGTGGTTATGCAGCTGTATCAGATGTTAGAACTAACAAACACGATGACACAATGGATAGCTTTGTATTGTCCGAGACATTTAAATACTTATTTTTATTATTCGTGGAACCAGGCGAATTGGTTTTAGACTTGGACGAATTTATTTTTACCACTGAGGGTCATTTATTGCCGCTTACACTTGCTTCCATCAGGACAAATATCTCGTCTGTAAGTATATATATATATGCAAGTTGCAATTGATTCGGCAGTACAATGATATAAATTTTACTTTTTTAATTAGGATTTTGAACGCGATATTGTTTATGTGGATGAGTTTGACCGTACTTGCCCAAATAGTTTGCATTTATTTCCGGCAACAGTAAGGCAACCTTTGAGAAATATGGTAGAGGATGTTTGTCCGAGACGATCGATTAAGCGAAGATTAAGCGCATCGCAATTTCAGGTATATTTACATTAAATTCATATTTTTTAACAAAAATTTGTTTAAAGATCAAATTTTTTTTCTACAGGCAAATAATTTGGAACATCTGAAAATGTTGAGTGATATGGGAATAACAACTCTAACATTAACCGATGGACGGGTTCAACTTTTGCACACATTTTCTAATGTAATTTGTCACACATTAAACATTATAAATTATATTTAATATCTTATTATGTTTTGTATATGGTACATTATAATAATAGGTTAAATATATTAGGTGTTGGAATTAATTCGTAGCGTTTTACAAGTGATGGGAAGTACTTTCATTAATGTATTTTTTAATGCTCATGTGAAATAAATAACATTCTTTCATTAAAAAACGCTACGAATTAATTCCAACACCTAATAGTAAATAAATAAATGTTCTGGGGATGTATATATTCTCATCAGTCAAACATTAAAAAAGTTAAATCTTTTATGGGTATTATCTTCAAAGATACCAGAAACTTGCGGATTATCGCCATGTGTTCATCCACTAATGGCAACCCGCAAATCTTCTGGTATCTTTATTTTAAAAAAAAGTTATATGAAAAATGAGAGGAAATATTCAATTTTTAAGAGAGGAGGAATTTTGTTATTTAACAATTGATAGAAATAATTAATATGAAACAATTAATAGAAATAACTAATAAATATTTTGAAATTTGAATATTTGAACATTTATATTTTCATTATTGAATGAATATTTAAACATTTTATTTAAAAAATTGTCCAAATAGTCTCCAAATGATTTGCCATTATAACTTTCATATATTCTTACATATATTATTATAAAATATAAAAACTGCTTTCATTATTCACTGCGTGTATTGCAAATCTGTAGTATATGTATCTATACTGCATATAACATTATTACTATATATAACTATACTACATAAACACGTATAACGTACGTGAATAGATTTCTAATACTTGCAATGAAAACAGAATATAGCTGAAGAAAAAATTGGAAAACCTTTGATAATTCTAAAATTGCATTAACGTTTCTAGTGTTTCAAAATATTCATTACTTACTATTCTATTATTTGTTCTAATTATTTAATATTAAACAATAAAATTCCTCCTGCTTCAAAAATTAAGCGTTTCTAGATTTATATTTATATGAATTTTTATATGAATTTTTTGATTAAATACGTCCTTAGAATATTTGACATTTATTCATTTAAACTTTATATATCATAAAATATATTTGTTAAAATAGGCAAAGACACCACAAGATTCGGAAGAAGGATTATTGTTTATGCAAGAAATGGTTGAACTTACCAAGATGCAAATACAACCGGAAACTAAACCGCAAACAGTAACATTCACAAAACCTAACACAGATCCACCAGAAAAAATTACGTTGTTAGCCGGACCAGCACAGTTTGGACCTGAATTACAGAATTTCGATAAGATTACTGGAAAAGTAATATTTACATATCCACCCGCAGCTTGCACAGATCTGCTAAACGCGGATAGATTGGCAGGCAAAATAGTAATAATGGATCGAGGAAATTGCATGTTCATAGAAAAGGTACATGTCGCTGCAAAATATTTTTCCAAATCACTTTTCATTAGCTTTAGATTGCCATGTTTGATTCTAGGCGCGGAGAATTCAACAAGCTGGTGCTCTTGCCGGAATAGTATTGGATAATGTTGCGGGTTCGAGTGCAGCAACTTCGCCCATGTTTGCAATGTCAGGCGATGGAAAAGAGATCGATGACGTCACAATACCTGTCGTGTTTCTCTTTTTCACAGAGGCAGCTGAACTGATGACAGCTATTAATATGGCAAATGGCGATCTTACTGTCACACTTGGTAACTATGAAGATTCAAATATTGTATTACAAAATAAACATTTTATTCTCGTGCATTATTTTTTAATTCTTTCATGTTTGAAATCGATTTTTTAAGACGAAAACATCGAAATATTATTTTTAGAGTTATTAATTAACAGTTAAAATAGAAAAGCTTTTCTTTTGAATTAAATTTTAGGGACACGAAATGATAATTAAATTAAAGTAAACTTATTTTATTACAACTTATAGAATATTTAAAAGTTAAAAATCGCAAAGATGTGATAAATGATGATTTCTTACAATATTTTCATAAAGGAAAAATTGATTCTAAAGAATCTTAAAATTTACTGCATGTTCTTACAGATAGATACAGATCATTACAAATAGATAAACTAGAATAGATAGATCGTTACAAATAGATAAACTTTACTCATTTTTATATGGATTCTGGACCTCTTACGGCACTTTGATAATAAAACTTAGAGTGTATGGCAATTGCCCATGATCCAATTGCGCACAATCCAATCACAGCGCTAAAAAAAAAATAACGCTAAACTCCCTACGCAAAAGTCACTGTGATTGGCAGTGCGCAATTACTACTCACTAACACTTATAAGGTATACCAGGCAAAAAATCAGATAATTCTAAAACATTGTGTACGATTAGAGTTCATCCGTAACGTAAAACTATTTTTTGTTCGTGCGAAATTATAATTTTAGGGGGTTAAAATTATTAAAATTAATGAAAAGAAAACTTATTTATTTATTTAATATTAGGTGTAGTAAGAAATCCATTATTTTTCCAATAGATGGCTTTAGTAATCTGTATCTCGTCTACGCGTGATACAGATTACTAAAGCCATCTATTGGAAAAATAATGGATTTCTTTTTACTACACCTAATATCTCCTCGCCCTGATTTAAAAAAAAAATTTTTTTATTTAATTCTAAAGTATTTAATTCTTGAAACTATTCAACTTTTATTCAGAATATTTTTTTCTATCTTTTACAGTTTCGACAATATTCGCTTTGAAATAAAAAAAAACTGATTTTTTTCAAAGGGGTGTTTCACCCCTCTAAAACTATAACTTCGCTCGAACAAAAAAAATCCTGTTACGAATGAACTACTCTACTCACACACAATGGCTGTGTTGGACAATGAACATAGCTAATGTTTCAGAATTTTTTAAATTTTCAGATTACTTATAATTTTCAGATTGTTAGTGTCCTTTGTTAGCTATAATGAAAGATTATTTAATAGAGGATCCAAATGTTCCATAGACACGCACAATTCTCATCGCTCTTCATAGATAATCTTTTTGAAACATCTAAAAAGTTTATAAATTTATAAGCTTGCAAAATATAAATATAAAATACAAGCAGCATTCAGCAACGCATAGGATGTTTTTTGCGAATGTCATATATTTAAAATTCTTATGTTAACAATAACAAATTCATAAATGACCTATATCAGGCCATCTTCAGTATGCCGTATAAATAATATATCAATGATTCGTAGCCAAAAGATTAAATATCATGAGATTAAACAATAATTGGCTGATAAACTTTAGCGACATTGCCAAAGTTATTTAGTATTACAATTAGATCAACACTTTAATTTACCCAATATTATTGTTAAAAAGGCAATAACAGTAGAATATATTAGGTGTACAAATAAATTTCCGCCGTTTTTTATCAAAAATTAAGCATTTATTGTGAAAGAACGATACATAATGTTTTATTGATGTAAGTCAAAATGTAAGTGCAAGTTCTTTTTGCGTTTGGCCCGAATCTTCATTCAACAATGCTTCCAATTCCGCGTCTTCGTACACTTTCGGCCTTCCGCTATGTTCTTTGTCTTCGACGTCAAATTCACCGTTCTTAAATTTTTGAAACCATTCACGACAACTTCTCTCACTTGAGGCAGCCTTACCATATGCTTCTACAAGCAATCGATGAGCCTCAGCTGCAGATTTCTTCAAATTAAAGAAGTAAATCAAAGTTCCCGCAAATGACGCTTATTCGGCTCAAAATTCGGCATTTTCGCACAAAAAAATATATGATGCTGATACAAAATCGCTAGTATTTCAAGGTTATGTTGTTGACAGATGTCCAACCTTACGATATAATGTTTTACATTAGACAATTTTAACCATAGCTTGCTAGTGGCGCCGTCTTTTGTCAAACGGCGGAAACTTATTTGTACACCTAATATTAAATACATCGAGAGTAATTTAATTAAATTAGATGAAAAAACACGTAATTTGATCAAGATTCAATTCCAATTTTTAAAATTTTCCAAACAATAAAATATACGAGTACGAATAATTCTGACAACAATATTACTAAAGAACGCATAAAAGTTTTAAAAAATTTTATTTGTGAACATCCCAATATTTTAATTACTAAAGCGAACAAAGGAAATACCATCGTAATATTACATGTAGACGATTACAAAAATAAAATGAATGATATTTTGTCGGATCAAGATACTTACACTAATGTGAATAAAAATCTTATTAATAAAATAACAATGGAAATTCGCTCATTTCTAACTAAATGGAAAAACAAAAAACTTATAGACCAGATCACTTATAAAAAATTGTATATTTCCGACGGAGAATTGCCGAAGACTTATTTACATAATGATTTACATAATATGATTCCTTTAATTATTCTGCATAAAAGTATTAAGGTACCAACAAACTAATAATTTACGAAATATTCAATATCTTAAAACATTCAACAATAATAAAGAACAAAATCAAATGCTGAATCTCTTATGCAATTATATTCAAATTATAGCAACGCGTACCATTTCACAATCTAGTCATCATCAGTATGTAAGTTTTAGAATTGTCTCAATATAAAATTAAATTTAAATGTAAATCATTCATAACGTTCGATCTTCTTGTGTATAATTATTGAACAATAAAATACGCATAATAATTAAAACAAGATCTTTAATTAACAATGTCATTGTTCAAAGTTTGTGATTTTTTCATAAATCTTATAGCATTTTCTCTTGGCTGCACTATTGCCTACCAGTGCAACACTCAGATAATGTAGCATGTCCTTGGTTGATGATAGGCAAACTCATTCAGTGTAATGTGTTTTCGTGGTTATAGTGTAGTGCAAATTTTATGCACGAAGTGGAGTTTTGCTACACGATCTCAAAGAGACGGTGTAGAGCCAGTGTGACATTAAAAATTTGAAAATGGAAGTCAACCGACAATAGAATTAAATACAATAGCATGTAGTGTACACCATGGTGTATGTACACTTGTGTAGTGCAGCACTGATGCAGCACTTACACGCAACTGGTATGCGAGATTACATTCAGTGTATTCCAAAAGAAAAACACTATTAATATGTATCCATGGAATTTAATTCAATCAAACACTCAAAATACTTCTCTCCTCTGTCAGATATTATTCACAAAGTGTGATCGTCGTGTGGATGCACAAATCCCAATTTCTGTGATGACACTATGATTAAACCAATATGTTAATCTTATCGAAAATCGCATGATGTATCGATCGATGATGGAAAGATGTATATTTATAAACACGATATATATTTGAAAAATAGAAATACTATATTAATATTTCATTATCACTTTCCGTCCTCGAAGAGAAATGGTTTGTGAACTTATCATCTGTTACGATTCCGGAAAACGTGCAATGCTTTTTATAGTTAGGAGAAAATTTTTCTCTACCTAACAAAAAATAAGAAGAATATCATATGAAGTTATAAAAAAAACTTACTAAAGAATTACGAGATTTATTTACAAGATGGAAGAGAGATAAAATTATTAGTGACTCTAAATATAAAAGTCTATATTGCAGCGATAGGATGCTCTCGAAAATTCAAACTGGGACTGCCCTTATAGAATTATCATCTCCTCTATAGACAGTCCATTTTATAATTTAGCTTCCTTTCTCCAAAAGATCATGATGAGAATCTATTCTAAAAGCAGACAGTTACATAAAAAAATAGCTTCCAATTGGACGAGAACAATTTTGATTTCTCTCGATGTTGTCTCGCTTTTCACGAACATTCCATTAGATATTGCGATGAATTGCATAAACGAAAATTAGTCCTATATCTATCTATAGTTTCCTATAGCTTCCTATCTCCAAAAAATGTAGTATTGCAAAAAACAGAATTCTTCGTGGCAGTTTGTACTAAATTCTATTTTTTTTTTTTAATATTTGATAAAAGAATCAATGCTTTGGCACATTTATGGGTTCTTCATTGTCTCCCATTGTTGCTAACTTGGTACTAGAATGCACAGTCTTGATGTCATTAAACAATCCGTTACCTTTCCATTATCGCTATATGGATGATTTATTTATGGCTCTCTTTTCAAATGGCTTCTCTCTTTCCGAATTCATACGAGACTGCTTTAATTCTCTCTTTCCATCCACGTCTACAATTTAATATAGAAAGAGGAGGAGTACTGAACTTTTTAGACGTCACTATTAGTATGAAAGAGAATAATCTCACATTTAACTGGCATCACAAACCGAACTTCTCAAGAAGATACTAATCAAACTTTTATTCAAATCACCCTACCTCTTAAAAAATATGCACTATTACACAATATTAGTTTGGTAAACAAAGCTTTTTTATTATCTGACTCGATATACCAGGAAAAAAATTTAAATTTTATAATTGAGACTAATTCAAAATGACTCCAGTACAACTCATCTTCAGTACAATTAACAAACGCATAAAAATCATTAAAAAAAAAAATAACAGCCGTAGAAAATCATTTTAGTTGCCAGAACTCAGAAAGTAATACAACATGATTTACAGAATCATACATCAATTCCCAATAAATTTAATCGATTGAAAGTAAAGTCAAGGTTTCATTCTACAGTATGAATAAATTTAAAAAATTTATCAGAGTCTACGAGGCTCTTCCACATCATGCAAAAAACAATGTAATGTACAAAATAATGTGCAAAGAATGTAATGCTAAGAATGTCGGACAGACGAGCAGACAATTAAAAACAAGAATATCCGAATATAAACCATATAATTGGAATCAAACTGCTCGTTCTATTATAATCAATTATAGAATGCAATATAATCACGAGTTTGATTGAGACAACGTTAAAATCTTAATGAAGAACCTTTGTATAAAAAACGTTTAACTTCTGAAATACTTATTATAATATTAAAAAACAAATAAATGGTCTCAATCTACAAACAGACACAGAGAGTCTTCATAAAGCATATATATAGATAATCAACAATATTTGATTTTGTATCATTATTTTATCAGTCAGTCATTTTGTCCGTTGTCATGTACATTTAATTTAATTTAATTTAGTTTATCATATTAGGTGTTGGAATTAATTCGTAGCGTTTTTTAATGAAAGAATGTTATTTATTTCACATGAGCATTAAAAAATACATTAATGAAAGTACTTCCCATCACTTGTAAAACGCTACGAATTAATTCCAACACCTAATAATTTATTTAAGTCATTATATTCAATTTTGTCCTATGACTACGGATGCATATTTTAGTATATACAGTTTTTTACCATTTTTATTCCTCTATTTAAAATTGTTTTATCATTATTCTTTATTACTACACTGACCGACTTATAAGTTCTTAACTAATTAATATCAGTTATGTTTAACCGACTATAATTTGTTCAAGATCAGTAAGTTTTTACCAGAATAATAATTGTTTCTGCTAATTCTTAAAGAGAAAATTTTCTTATATTTCATTTATCAGCACAACCAGATTCTCGACAACTGATATTCCAATTATTCTGGGAACAACTTACCAAAAGCGATTGAGAAGAATTATAATATAATTATAATTAAACCCATTGTATTTCTGAAGAGAACTCGAATAAGTAGCTGAAATATGTCAAAAATTCGAATTTATGAGATTAGATTTTAATAACAACTCAATGTGATTATTGATTGAATATATTAATTGTTTTTACGCAACAAATTCTGCTCTTCAATACTCTGTCATTATACATATTTTTAATGTATATTATTTAGAGCCCTTTATTATTATTATTACTTTAATTTTTTAATATTTCATGTCAAAATAAAGTATAAAATATTTCATGAACTGTTGATTTTTTTATATCTCCATTTTGACTTGTATATACTTTATATGTAGAATACTTTTATATGCAGAATAATTAGAGGAATCATAGTATAAGTATAAAAAATTTATATAATTCCATTTAAAAAAGTTGAGGCAATCTTCATGTCTTTTAAGCGCTTTCATCTAGAAAAATATAATGTAACCAAAATATATTACTTCCAAAGTCATTTCACTTTCATTTGAAACATTTTTTTAGTATCCTTTATGCTTTTTGAGATATTTGCTTACGGAAATTAAAACAGGACATCTTGTGTATTCCGCTCCATAAACACTCTCCAGTACTCTCTTTATTACGAAATTTTATTTACTCTATAAGTAAGAGTCAAGACTTTAATAATAATTGATTTTATAAAAAAAATCGACGAAATGATAAAATCAACTACTGCTTTCTTCTGTTAAAATGTCATAAAATTATATTTCCCGGAAACTCGGACTATTTTAAGTATAATATGATTTTCGGCAAGTGAAATTATATAATAAAAAAAAAGTGATGATCCCAACGATCCTTGCATAATTTCCAAATAGATAAATCTAGAATGCATAAACTGCTTTATTACTTACAATAATAAAGCTATTGATACTTCAATATTATTTTTATTTAAAAAGAAAAAGAATTAAATCAAACATATCTAAAGAATTTATAATTAAAAATTGGTACAATTTATTCGAATTATTTTGAATTGACACTAAATATACAACATTTTTTTCATTATATAAATAAATGTATGTGATTACAGGAATATATTCTTCAAAAGAAGAAATTCAGCTTAAAGCACCTACTGACTTGTCACTGTTCGAACGTTTGAAAGGATCATTAAAATCATTTCTCAGTCGACATGTAACTCAGCAGGTTTGTTGTTTTTTTTTGTTCAAAATTTTAAAGATACTATTTTATATTTTATAAAACTTAAAAAACAAAA
Source organism: Acromyrmex echinatior (assembly GCF_000204515.1). The sequence goes on from NW_011627202.1 coordinate 238,305, forward strand.
ATTTTATATGTTTATAGGCGACAACTATTACATCAAACTTGGATATGATGATTCCGATTGAATCGCAAGAAACTCAAGAGGATGCTATTGATTTTCATTATTTTCATGCAGAAATTGTCAAAGATTCACTTGGTGGTGAAGTCAGAATTACTGCCGCATCCGAAGCTACAATTATCATCTTGAGACCAGTCTCTACACCGATAGAGGTTTTATGGCATCAATTAAAAGAAGTATTCGTCAATCAAATATTTCTCAACACTAAACAAAACAAAGGTATAAGAATCAGAAGTTATATTTTGGAGAGCTATTATAATTGGATTAACAAGGCGCGTGGCGTGCTTATGAAAACGTCTTTATCATATAAAGTTCGATGGTTCTTAAGTGAGCTATTGGTGGTCGCGCCAAACTCATCTATTAAAAAGATGGGACAATTACTAGAACCAAACAAGCAGAAACTATTGAAACAATATTTACTTACTAATATGGATACTATGGTGTTGAATTTAAAAACCATAGCTACAAAATTAAAGAATGTAAAATCTGTGAGTCCCGAAATGGAACAACTGCTAAAGATTTCGGAATCTGGCATTACGCAAGTTGAAAATTATTCATTTCTACGTCATTTGTTAACTGATTTGTTTGACGAAGAAGAAGAGATCATTAATCAGCATGTCGCTCTTTTGGATCGCATTCATGCAGAAGTTCATACTACATATCAAGAAATATTAATTGATGGTGTCCAAAGGCACTTGGAGAAATCAGGAGTGGAAGATAGTTCGTATTATGACATATTGATTGCCGATTTGCAAAAAAATTTAAAAAATATAGATAAAAAAGAAAATATACTTAGGAAAACTAAAGAAAACAATTTGGCAGTCGCTGAATTTATTAGTGACAGTAATACAGGTAAATCAGAACTGGAAAGAAAAAACCTTAGAATCTTAAAGAAAATTAAAGAATCAAGTACTGAAAAGTTAGAGGATTTTGAATATTTCATATTAACGGAAATAGAAAAAGCAGTGAAATATTCTGAGCAAAATATCTTACAAAAATATGAAGATATAAGCGACGAATCGAAAAATATTATGACAAAAAATAAAAAGGATAAGAATATTGTCAAATCCGGCGAAATTATTCTGCACTCTTCTAAAAATCAGAGCGAGAGTGAAAATAGAGAGAATAAAGTTCGAAAATCCTTTCAGAAAGAAATAGATTTTCTTCAATTAACAAAAGTAGTAGATGCGAAATTTAAAGAAACAACTACAGACAAGAAGATAGAAAAGTCTTCTGCAGATTCTGCATCGAGTGGTACTAATAAAATTCACATTTTTGATGCGTCTGTGGCTAAAGATACATCCAATACAAGGATTACGTCTCCCAATAATAAACACACTTTCTTACAAGGATTACAAAAAGATATTAGTGATATACAGCATAGTCACAAGACTGATTTAAGAACAAAGACATCCAGTCGGAAAGATTTCGTTGAAAATAAAATTATATCCACTGATTTACTGGAAGAATTTAAAAATCCCATGTGGGTTATCAATGAGGAAAAAGTATTTCAAAAGAAACCACAAATGTCAAATACGCTACATAGTACCACAAAATCCAATAAAGTAAAGTATGATGAAAAAAAGTACATGAGTAAAAATAAAGCAACTAAACCAAAATCGAGTACAGCTAAACATATCGATAATGAATTATAACAATAGTTTTGAAATTTAGACTACAATTATAATTATTATGCAAAAAAAAAAAACAGAATTTCCAATGGCCATAAGGCTACTGCATTATAACTGATATTTTTGCATTGTGATCTAGATGTGCATATAGTCAATACGTTCCGTGCCATGTGTACCATCGATGATACACGTTAAACTTTTCATTCAGACCGCGTATTCCACGGATAGTACACTATGTGATGACTGTTCTTTACGTATGCATGATTGTTCTGTGCGCAGGAGGTTCTAGCTTGGCACGGAACGTGTTTGACCTCTAACCTAAACACCTCTTGTGTGTATTTGCGCACGCGCGCAACACACACACACACACACACACACACACACACACGAGAAGTAATCTAGAAAAATTGTATTTATTCGATAAAGAAATATAAAATTGTCAGATTATACTACTGCTATATTATACTTATATAAAGAATCTAAATTGGTTCTAAATTGGTGCTTAAAAAAAAAATTTATTAAGTCTCATAGGCATACCTGTACGACACAAGTGTTAAAGTGGTTGTGAGGATGTAAACAAGGCGCTAAACTCATGTACATTTCGTGTATTATATTATAGTATAATATTCTGTACACTGAAATAGGGTAGCAGTAAAGTTCTTTCTTCCAAGAAAGCAGTTTTGATGTATCAATTCTATAATTTGTATTATATATATATATATATATATGACTGTATATGATTGTAAATCTAAAAAATAGCAGTACTCTGTGATGTGAGAGTATAATACATTTCAAATGAGAGTGAAGAGAATGAGAACTAGATGTATTATTATCCTTTTTTGACATTTACATTATTTTACTCTAAAAATGTGCCATAATTAATAATAATATATTTATCCTATAATGCAATTTAAAAAATAATATTTAGTATAAAAAAATTGTTCCAATTTTTTCAATTTTTTGCAAATACTTTAATGTTAATTATTTTTGTCGATACAAATATAATATTAAAACTATATATATATATACATTTATATAACCAAAATGTTATGCAAAATAATATTTGTCCGAAGAAGTGTGTAATATTAATCTTTGTACCAATATTGCATATACTCTATATATAAACTGTTTATTAAACAGTCATAAGTATCTTTATAGAATTTTCTTATAATTTTTGAGTGCATTGTATTTAATTTTCAAATAAAATACATTTAAATCTTTATTTACTTTGATAATAAATGAAATTTTATAAACAATAATATAACAATCAAGAAATTTTTGTTTTGCAACTTATAAGTTAAAATATGCCTTAATACATGTACAGAAAAAATGTCAATGTATATAATGTAAAAGAAATATTACGTTTTATATATATATATAAGATACACTGTTATATGTATATAATGTAAATTTTAATATGATATAAATGGATATTGAAGATATAAGTTTGATCTTTTGACAACTACCCGCTGTATACATCTTTATTTGTGTTGTGTAAATTTATATACTACTTAAATAAATATATTTCACGAACAATATTAATATCTTATAAGGTCTATTTTTTTTTAGCTAAAGTTCTTGCATGATTCTTTCTCCCTTTTCTCTCCACGTTAGAGAGAAAAAGAGAAAAAATGAACCATACAAGAAGTTCAACTAAAAAGAACAGGCTGATATTAATATATCAAATTGTCTTTAATTTCTTTAATGTTATACAGGGTATCCCGTAAGTTTTTGTCAACTGCTTTTATATAGATAGAGCGGATTAAACTGAGTTGAAAAGTTCTCTATTATTTTGCAACTTTCGCAATGGTTAATGAGATATAATTAAAAATCGCTGAATATTGGTTTTCAATAATTTTTTAATTTACAGAATGGCAGCCATTTGAAATTAAATATCAATTTTCACTAACTTTTTTTCATTTCCAACCTGTTCAAAGAAATAGTTATTTTGGAAAATTTATGGCATTTTTAGGTTCATAGTCCCCCATACAAATTATCTTTTTCGTAGGAAAAAAACTTCACTTTAATTGGGTGATTGATTGAAGTTGTTACATTTCCCGCCAGTTTGAAAAATGTGAATTCGAGAAAAACGCGTTTAAAGTTTTACTTTATGATAACTTTTTGTTGACAATATTTTGAAACTTAATTTAATCAGCGATTTCTGGCCTATCAATTTCTCCTCCTGTTTGAAGAACAAATTTTATTGCATTTGAGCCCTTCTTCTTTCGATTCTTGCTTGTTTTGCGCGTAATTTATTTACCTCGAATTTAATCATAGTCTGCTTAACGAACTGTTCAATGTTAAGCAGACTAGTTAAATCCGATTAAATAAAATTTGTTGAATTAACCAAATCTGCGAACAACTAAATGTGTGTAGTTAGTTGAACAAAATTTTTTTTCTCAGTATATAAAGATAAATTGAATATTCAGGAGGATAACTAGCTTGCAAATTGCGAGAATTAAAGAAATCTATAAAACTTACGCTTGATTATCCGCGCTGATTTTCATTAGCCCTGTTTGTTGTATATATTTTTACAGTTCGCGGTACTTTGTTAGTCTAATGACTTTAATCTCGATCGGAATGAGCTTCGTCGGTGAGCGTTGATTGGCCAGTGCCTGCTGCTTTGGACTCTGCTCATGCCTATTGGTCGGCGTCATTCTTCTGCTGGACCTTGCCGCTCTGCTGTCAGTCAATGCCCTGGCTGTGCCTCTGCTGCTGAGCTGTGAGGTTTCTATGGCTCTCTCTCCACTCCGTCGCTAAACTAAAAAGATTGAAGAGAGAAGGTTGAAAAGAGAACAAAAAGTTCAAAGAGAAAACAAGAAAACAAAGAGAGAGAAACTATCTTTTGTATGAATGATCGGCACACTTCTATATCCTGGGGCTCGATTGTGTATTTTGAAATGAGGTGAAAATTACAAAAGTGAGCAATAATTACTAGGTATTGATCAATTAATTTATGAATATTCTAGTCAATTTGTCCACTTTTGTAATTTCCACCTCATTTCAAGATACACAATTAATCCCTTAGGGACTTATTATTGGGTCATCTAAAAAGTATCCGCGGTTTTTTGTCACTAGATGTGTGTTGATGGTCATATATCTAGTGACAAAGTACCGCGGATACTTTTTAGATGACCCAATAGTTACAAGCCGATCGCAAGTTTCTTGCGACAGTCAATCTAAAGCTTGCATTTTTAAATCAACACTTTATACTAATATAAAACCGGCTTTACGGTTCTTTAAAACGAAAATTATAAAAATGAGCAAACTCACTAGCGGTACGGAAACTAACTAGGGTTACGTTCCAAAATTTCCTCTCTGAGGAAGATTTTACTCTATATGCTATAGTATACGTATACTATTGTACAATATTTCGAGTAAAATTGCTCGGAGAGGAAGTTTGGAACATAGCCTAGATAGGAACCGCAAAAACCGTGCCGCTTGCTTCTTTTCTCCTCTATTACATGTAGCGCGATAAGCGGCACGGATTAGTGACAAATAAACTGTAATATAAATTTTTTTTAATTTTTTTTAATATATTAACTTATTTCTATGCACACATTTCATCAATACTTTCATTTTTTCAACGGATTTACTTAATAATTGCATTTAAATCAATTAATTCTATTAAAAAGTGCTTAGTAACGTGAATTTGTCACTTATCGCGTTACTTGTAAAGGTGATGTCACACGCCAGTTTTGTGTACTATTTTCACACGATGCGGAAAAATGATAGTAAATGCGTTAAAGCAGTTCAAAACATTGTCATGAAATTGTAAATATTAATTGTAAAATATTAAATACTGCAACAATTATTGTTTTTACAATTTAAAAAAATTATATTTTATTTTAATAAGCAAAATTATTAACATGAAGTTAGTAATTTTTAAATTATATTGATGTTGGATACATCTTTGACGCATCATGTGAACATAGCATAAAACTTATGTGATTGAAAAGTGCGGAATAGCGCTGATTGCTTCAATGATGCATTCTGTATTTCGCCATCCTATTCCACATTGTGTGATTTCACCCTAAAGGTAAATTTTTACGAGTTGCTCTAACCGGTTATTTCAGCGACAAAAAGAATCACATGATCAAAATGCTTGATATTCGTCAATTTTGATCACATGATCCTTTTTGTCGTTGAACTAGCCGGTTTGAGCAGCTCGTGAAAATTTACCTTAATAAAAGAGAAAAGAAATAAGTGGCACGTTTTGTGCGATGTAGTTACCTAGTTGGTTTCTGTATCGCGCATCGCGCTACATGCAATCGCATCCTGATTCTGTAATGTCGAAATGAAAATATGAAATTAGATTTGCCGATATGTGTGTGTGTGTGTATATGTGTGGTGTGTGCCGCGCGCGCGCGCGCGCGTGTGTGTGTGTGTGTGTGTGTGTGTGGTATGTGTGAGCGCGCGAGTTATAATTGGTTCTTTTATAGTACAAAGAGGCAGATTGACAAAATCATTTATTGTTTGATAAATGATGATAACGATCAGCCCAAAAAAATTGCCTAATTATCTGGTACAAGATGGCTGGCTCGAAATGCAGCAATAAAAACTATACTTCACTAATATGATATGACGCACTAAAACTCCACTGTGAATTGGCTAAGGAAAAGGAGCGATGCTACACTGCAGAACGTCTTTATGATATGTACCGTGACGAAGATAACAGAATTTATTTAGTTTTTTATCCTCAATACTCTCGAAAGTTATTGCAATAAATAAATTGTTTCAGTCGGACAGTCGATTAAATTAATGTTTGACGATTTGTATGAAATGTTGTACTCTTTACTACAAAAAATCGTAATACCACAGCATTTGGAAAAAACAAGGAGACAGAATTTGGAGCATTTTGAATTCCGGCAATATTTAATGCCAATGAATTGCTTAAATTTAGGATATGAATTCAATCTTGCTTGCGCAGACAGAATGTTAAAAATATTATGCACAGATGTAAAGATTTCTTAATAGAATTATGTAGTCAATTACAACAGCAATTACTCGAAAACATTGACATTTTAAAAAGTATGAGTACATTTTCTCCGCAGTTGGTTACAAGCCAAATAAAATTAGATATTTTAAAAATTGCGACGCAGTTTAAACATGTTTTGTGTAGATATTGAAACAATTCAAGAATGGAATCTTTTACCTACAGCTCACATTTCGTTCACCTCTATGGAAGATTATTGGATTAGTATTAATGAAATACTCAATACAGGTGAGCAACAGCGATATGGACATATCTGTTAGTTTTAGCTATTTTACCATTTTCTATGCGAGCGTTAAAAGAATGTTCTCGATTATCAATATTGTAAAAGATAAATTAAGAAACAAAATGTCCATAAAAACCATAGAAACAATTTTACGTTTAAGAGACAATCTTCCGGATGGATGTATAAATTTTGAACCTTCAAAAGAAATGATTCGAAAATTTAATTCCGAAAATATGTACTTTTTGAATTTTGTTGAAGGCGTGTGGAAGTATTTGCGGAATAACGAGATCTGTTATACGCGTAAAAATATATAGGCTGTGTTCCAAATTTCAATATCAGTATTAAAAATGTATAATTTACATAACGTAAACTATAGATTTTCAGCGCTGGCAGTGAATTTTGAAACACAGCCATAGTCAAGTAAATGTTTCTTGTATACTTTTCTTTATCTGTGATTTAGACGCTCTTGCGCTGATGAATAACGCTTATAGTATAAGATATAAGATATAATATATTAACGTTGTAATAAATATTGTAATACATTATAATATTTAATTCAATTTAAAATTAATTCTTTTCCTCTTTTTTAGTGCCGACAGTATTCATTGGACCTAAAAATTCGCTTAAAGTTTTTAGGGGGTTTTTTGTTCATCTAAGGGGAATTGGCGTGACTCATGGGGAGTTTTGACTGTGGCCATCTGGCAACACTGCCCATGAGCCGAATTGTTGGTTCGGGATTCGGCCGGTTCGGCGCGGCGCACTGACTTCTTCAGCTTCTTGGTGCTTCTCAGATTCTCGCGTAGTTACCTTTGATTGTTTCGTGCACATACGTTGTTGTCCTTGCAGTGCAGAATAGCAAAGTGGAGTACGAGAATAATCGAAAAAATGTTTCTTTCGCTAAGCTGGAGTGCGATGTTGCACACTGTGTTTGCCGAGTTTTACGCCTGAGTGAACCACCGGAATTTCGAACGACTCTATATGTCTAGAAATTAAATCCTCTAATATGCTTGTGATACCTGTAATCGCCGATTGTAGATTGAAGTAGACTCATGATACTGTGACGTGCCTTTGCGGGTCGGAAATTCACTCGGAAAAGAGAAAAAATAGACTCGATATCATCCAAGTCAGATTCCTCCAATAATTTTGTATCGACATCCTAATGATCAATTATTCGATTTTTGCTGATTTTATTTATAGTGCTTAACTTTGCATGTGACTCGGTTTAAGAAAAATATTTGTCTATTCATCGAATGACATGTCCTAATCGTAAGTGTTCATCTGCAAATCCTGCATGAATGAGCAACAGAATGATGGAATGTGAATCATAATGAAACAGCCGTGTGTGTATGCATGGTGTGTGATGCGTGTTGTGCGCGCGCGCGCGCGTGTGTGTGTGCGCGCGCGCGCGTGTGTGTTATTTATGATATTTGCAGTATATGATATCATAAAAGATTTATATACTGCTTACCTCATCCTTTCATGTAGTTTCAATGAGTGCTTCATGATAGCTAAGTTTGTCATTGCATTATACATACATTGTAATGTAAATGTAGTCAAGTTGAAAAGTTCTGTCTACACAATAGAAAGAGAGAGGGGGAGGGGGGGGGGAATCATATACTGGCTATGTTCCAAAATTTACTGCCTTATTGAAAATATATAGTTTATGTTACACGTTCTATAGATTTTCAGTACTGGCTGTAAATTTTGAAATACAGCTATTATTGTTACTGAGTTTCTGTCCTTCAAATACTATATATTAGTTGCTTTCCATTTACACCTCAGATAATTCTCACTTGTGACATTATAATTCAGTTCAATGCACGTTCTTTTTACATTCTGACAAGTGAGATTTAATTGAGTTTTTGCCTATAATCTGTATAAGATCGAGATCGTGTGCTTTAGTGAATCTCGTAAACTCACTTTAAAAGTGAGGTTCGAATCTGTGTTGTCATGTGATAACTTTTTACCAAACTAAGCAAATAATGACGTCATTAATTTGAATATGAAATACTCAGCTTCAAATTCAGTTTCATTTGTGTGCAAATGGAAAGCAACTATTAACTAAGGTATAATTATATAGTATAAAATGGATTTTGAAGAAAAATACAGGAGGAAATCAATTAAATTAAATTATCAATAGTTAATATGTTTCAATAAAGAGAGGGGGAGGGGCAATAGGGAGGGAGGAGAGAGAGAGAGAGAGAATGTCTAATAAAAACTTGCCAAGTTATGAAGAAAATGTAAAGATATGCATATTAATCCTCAGCAACATGGAATTAAAATTCATCCATCAGCAATAGAAGTCTTTGACAAACTTTTATTGTTCCATAAACATTTATAAAAATTTTGATATACTTGTCTAAACTTGAATAAGTTTTTATCATCATAGAAATTGGATTATATTTTAATTATTTCTTAAAATTAAGTTGATCTGTCAAAATTCATAATTGAGATATAGCTGTTGGCAGAAGAAAAAAATTGGTTGTCAAATGTAGTTAATAAATAATTGTAAACAAATGAATATAATCAAAATTACAAGTCAAAGACATCATGATTAAATTTAGCACAACTTGGTCACAATTTTTCTATTAATAATTTTACTTTTAGCTCATTTATCTGTATAACATAAATTTGTCCTTAGCAAATCATTTACCTGTGTGTTGGATGTGGATTTTCTTAGTTAAAATCGTTACAATCGAAACAAAATTTATAAGAAAAGAAATTCAAAATGGAATCAGCTATAGCTGGGCGAAGGCGAACTGCTACACGGCATTCTGCAGAAGATCAAGCACTTGATCAAATAGCTAAGGAGGTATGATCTTTATGATAAAATAGTAATATTGAAAAAAATTGATGTGCATGAACATAAGATATTAGAAAATTAAATAATATAATTTGTACAAATATCATTTAATTATTAAAAATAATGCAATTACTCTATCTTTTTATTACGTATATTTTTAATAAAGATATAACTTATATTGTTACAAGTTGCATGTAATATACATTTCTTACTTTAAGAATATAAGTTATGCTAAATCCAGCAGCATATATATGTATATATATTAATTAACTTAAGATAATGCTTGTGTATATACACACACACACACACACACACACACACATATATATATATATATATGTAGGTGGTGTATTTATAACTATTGGCAAATATTTCTTATGCTTTTATATATGTATAATATTTTCATACAATATTTATTTTATGTTTTTGAAACAATTTCGTAAGCAAGTTACATTTTTTTTATAACATATATTACTTATATTTTTATAACATACATTACATATATTAATTTACAAATATAAAATATATACAGAGTGTAACAGAACAATCGTACCAAATTAATTTCTTGAAAAATATTTTAGACAAAAGTTGTAAGGTTCTAAATGGCGCATCTCATGATAGTATGAGTATGATGATTGAATAGCGTTGTCAAGATCATCTTGAAATTTTTTAACGGAATCTATCATTTTTTTATTACATATTCTTGTAGCTGACGTTAAGAGCTTTTTAAAACACTATTATGAAATTATTTTTCATTAAGAACTTTCCAAGTTATGAGACTGAATTCCGACTTATAAAAGTTATAGTATCGCTGACATCAGCATTTTCCAGAGTATTAGACTGACAACTAAAACCATTTAAATACTAAGATTATGCTTTTCGCGGGTTTCCTCCGTATCCAGATCCATTCTTGGGATGCCAATGTTTCGTGAACCTTGCAGTCCACTTCATCAGGGCAAAGAGCAGTCTGATACTGAGTTGTTCTTCTGGGCCATTCCTTTTATATTACGCTATTTGTTGGAATGGTGAAAAGAAGAGAATTGTGGATGGGGGGAGGAGAATTGGTCAATCTTCAATAACCGAGAGAATAGTTTTCCATATTTTAGTTATAGCCATTATCTCTATTTAGATTAGAGGGTTAGGGTGTTTTTGTATCTCTATGACTTCTCTATACTTTCTTGGAAAGTATGATGTAATGTTGGCTATTGTGGTTGTTTTGTCAAACAGTATTTGATGTCCTGTTTCGATGTTGTGTTCTGATAATGCTGATTGTGTAACTTGTTTTAGCCTGACTTACATGCCGAGTCGCACCACTATCCAGTACAAAAACAGTCTGCAATCAACTCACTTGTACATAGAGCATTCACCATCTCTGACAAAGAACATCTACAGAACTCAACCACTTAAGACTAATCTTACAGAAAAACGGACACAAAAAAGACAACAAAAAAGACATAATCAACATAATCAATGAACATGCAAACAAGAAAACGGTCTCTGACACACAACCAGACCAGAAAAGATCCTATCCATTCTCCTATATGTCAAAGGAACAACAGATCGGATTGGCAGGATATTAAAAAAATACAATATCCGAACTATCTTTAAACCACCCAAAAAGATAGAACAAATCTTAAGAAATCCTAAAGAAAGAAAAGGCCTCCACTCAGCTCCGTAGGAATATACAAAATACTTTGTTCCTGCGGCCAAGTATACATTGGAGATACCGGGAGAATAGTCAACCTACGGATAAAAGAACACTAACGTAATGTCAGGCTAAAACATAATCAGCATTATCAGAACACAACATCGAAACAGAACATCAAATACTGTTTGACAAAACAACCACAATAGCCAACATTACATCATACTTTCCAAGAAAGTATAGAGAAGCCATAGAGATACAAAAATATTCTAACAATCTAGAGATAATGGCTATGTAACTAAAATATGGAAAACCATTCTCCCGGTTATTGAAGATTGACTAATCCCTCCCCACCCCCACCCACAATTCTCTTCTTTCCCCCCACCACTCCAACAAGTACCGTAATATATAAAAAGAACGACTCAGAGGAACAGCTCAGTATCAGGTTGCTCCTCGCCCTGATGAAGTGGAATGCAAGGTTCACGAAATGTTGGCATTCCAAGAATGGATCTGAACACGGAGGAAATCCGCAAAACGCTAATCTTTATATAGAAAGCACTCGTGGAAGCCTCAAGAATATAATCATTTAAATATTGTTCGTAGTCATGATCTTGACAACATATGTCGAGATCATTAAAGATTGTTTCCCTTATTTTTATTTATTTATAAAAATGAATTTTTAGTTAGTGTAAATATAACAATAAGACCCAGTTTTTCACTAAATTTTTGGATAAAATATCAAGTTAAGTTTAACCAAAAGTTAACCAGATAATGAAAAACCAAGCCTAGGAGGAGCAACATCCAGTGGCCTTGATTTTGACTTATATTATCGAGATCATGACTATAAACTACATTTATAAGATTTTAGCTATCAGTCGGATGCCTTGTGGAATGCTAATGTCGATGGTATTGTAATTTCCAAGTTTTATAACTTGGATTTTAATGAAAAATAATTTTAAAAAGTATTTTAAAAAGCTCTTGATACCAGCTACAAGAATATGTAATAAAAAATGATAATTTCCGTTAAAAACTTTTAAGGTGATCTTTACGTGACCTTGACAACGGTATTTAAGATCGTACTCATAGTATCATGAAATGTGTCACTTAGAACCTTACAAAATATAAAATTATGCAACAAATATACAGGGCGAGTCTCATAAAAAGTTTACTATATTTTTCTCGGTTAGAGATAGGAAATGCCTATTATCAAAATTGTAAGATAAGTAATGGAACATACTTTGATGACCTTGAGTGAAAAATGTAAATGTCTTTTTGTGGTTTTCATACTACCAATAAAAATTTTTTTTTAATAGAAAGAGGTATTTTTAGTTGTTCTATCAATGATACTCAATGAACTGAATAATTTTGCATTAGAGTATCTTAAAAAATTCAACTACTATCGAGATGTGATATGAATCAAAATAAGTCAAATTGAAAGTTTGGAACAAAGTTTTTATTATTGCAATAAACGTTCAAAATGTTCGCCATGTTGATCCAGAATATGCCTGTAGTCTTTGTGGAAAATTTGCTTGGACTTCTTCTAACTCTTGAATCGTTATTTTGCAAAAAATATTTTTTATTTTTTTTTTCATGTTTTTCCGAAGTGGTAAGACGTTAAAAGTAAACTAGCTCCTTCACTCTTCCTCAAAGATAATAGTCCAAACATGTTAAATGAGTGTGGAATACACACAGGGAATAACACAAGATTATCTCTACTAATTTGTTTAGGAATATTCTGTTGAGCTCTCGCTTCGCATTTATACCAAAGTAGTGGTGCACTATCTAATTGAAGCCACATTCGAGCCTTATCTCTCAGCAGAATATGTTCCACTAAATTTGGAAAATCATTTCTAAGAAAACGAAACCTCTCCGTTGTTAGAAATTCATAAAAGAAGAATGGTCCAATTAACAGAACTCTAATAATTCCTGCCCAAATATTAATGGTTGATGATCCACAGTTCTCACCCAGTGTGGGTTGACTTCGCTCCAATAATGCAAATTATGCCTGTTAATGATTCTATCATTAAATGTTGCTTCATTTGATCATAACACAAATCGAAAAAAGTTAGGATCTTGTAATTTATTTTGAGCCCATGTACAGAACTGGATCCTTGTATTAAAATTATTCTGCGAGAGTTCTTGGAGTACCGATATATGATATAGATGCAAACTTATTTTTCCTAAGCGTGACATTGAATATTGGCTAATATTTCTATCATGGACAATTTGACTATATTCGGCTTATATCCCGATAATAGTTGAATTTTCAAAAATACTCTAACTTAAAGTTATTGTGCTCATTGAACACCTTCGATAGAACGAGCAAAAAATACTCCTTTTCATTAAAAAAATTTTTTTTATTGATAGTATGAAAACCAAGGTCATTTAAGGTTACTCAAAGTCGTCAAAGTATGTTTCCCTCTACTCATCCTACAATTTTGATAATAGGTGTCTTCCCCTTATCTCTAACCGTTTTCGAAAAAAACGTGATGAACTTTTTATTAGACTCCTGTGTATAGAAATTTTTATATCTTAAATTAACTGTTGCATTTAACTGTACCATCGACGAGATACTATTAAAGACCGTTGATCCTGGACAAATTTTCGTAACTATTAGGTGTTGGAATTAATTCGTAGCGTTTTACAAGTGATGGGAAGTACTTTCATTAATGTATTTTTTAATGCTCATGTGAAATAAATAACATTCTTTCATTAAAAAACGCTACGAATTAATTCCAACACCTAATGTTAATGGGATCCGGGAATAATTGAGGAACGATAACGCTACTGGCAATTAATAAAATTTATAATTATTAACATAAATATTTTGATAATATATTTTTAAAATCGTAATTTTTTATTATATTTATAAATGCTGTATAAATAAGTATACATACTTTTAATGTATAATATCTTATATATTGTTGAAAAATTACAATTTTTTCTCAGCAGTCATCATCTCTATTAATAATCAAATTCGAATGATATCATCACAGTTTTAAATAAAAATCGAATATTATTAAGTTTTAAACATACATACATTTTATACATGTCTACTAAATTAATAAATCATGACATTAGTACCGAATTATTAGTTTCTTACTTTTAATCACTTAAATTTTAACAGACAGGCGAATTTTCATAAGTGCCGACCATCTTTAATAATATCTCATCATGTCAATACATGACTGTACTATTTATTTACTCTAAATATTAAGCTTGATTTACATAGCAATTAATATAAATAATTTGTCTTTTTTTAAAATAAAACTAAATGTCATGTCAGAAATTCATCAATGAACAAATCCTATATACTTTTAATTTGTTAATTATTCTAATAGATATTCTGTACAAAATTTTATTTGTGGTAAAAAAACTTTATAGTATGATTATTGATAATGAACCAATAATGCAAATATATTTTTTATAATAGACTTTTTTTTCTGTATATATACTTTCAGGCAGAAGCAAGACTGGCTGCTAGGAGACAGGCAAGAGCAGAAGCCAGGGAAATACGAATGCGTGAATTAGAAAGACAACAAAAAGAGGCAGAAGAGAATGCTGATAGGGTTTACGACATATGTGCAGGTAGTTTTAAAAAATCATCAATTTTGAATTTCGTACTTATATTTTGATATTTTTGCAATAATTTATAATTTACACTATTGCTCATTAATTTCAACACCTGCAGATTCGTTGATCTTTCTGTAAAGGATGAACGTGATACGTGTGTTTTGCATAGAAATACTTTCAGCGTTCGCATATATTGTATTTATACATTATTTATATAAAAATTTTTTTAAACTGTAGTTTTGAAAAAACGGAGCTAATAGTCGAACAGTGTCTGTGTGATCCCTGGAAATAAACGAAATACGCACACAAAGTCAGTAGTGATCAGATATACGTATATGCTCAATGCTGTTTTGAAATTCATCCACATTGCTCATTAATTTCAGTGCACTATCCAAATCATCGATTATTCGGAAAGTAATAAAAAAGCTAGTTTGTAATGAATATAGATTTATTTAAGCAAATAAACGTGTTTTTTACTTACACATTGTTTATAAATGTGCAAAACACACGTGTCACATTTATCCTTTACAGAGAATTTGATGATGTATTGAAATTAATGAAGTGGTAAATAGTGCTACATTTAGATCTACTTTTTCCATGTATACATAGTATAGTGATTCATAATATTTGTGACAAACTTCAAGAAACAAGGAAGAAGGAAGATCTCGTCAAATACATTTCCAAAAGAGTTCGATAATCAATGCTTTGCAAGTAAAATGTAATTTAGATTGAAGATCATTGCTTCAAACAGCTACTTATATATAGCAAAAAAATAATAATGTGCATCTTTTGCGGGCATTAAAAAATATCACGTAGTCATAAGACAACATTAATGAATCTGTTATTTGATAAAAATTATTACACTTGATAAGATCTATCATCTCTCAAAGTTTGTCATATCTGAATCACTGTGCATATACATATATAATACGTGATTGTAGTTGATATAAATAGAACCATGAGAGTAACTCCAGATCCAGTACGTACATCACGACTTCTTACAAATTCCAATAATTTCCAATCGAGTCGTAGATCTTCAGAAGATTCATTGGAAGATGCAGGATTAAGCAGAGATATTAGGGTATATTTATACAGACCTTTTCTGTTTTATTATTTAATTTTCAATGATATTAATATATTGTCTTTTTTATATATTTCTATTAGCTGGAATTAAAAGAATTTGAAGAAAAATTTAGAAAGGCTATGATAGCTAATGCTCAGTTAGACAATGAAAAATCATCTTATGCCTACCAAGTTGATTTGTTAAAAGATAAATTGGAAGAATTAGAGGAAACCACTACACAATTACGTAGAGAATTAAGAGAAAAAAATCGAGATGTTGAACAATTAAAACGGGTCAGTCAGCGATTGAAAGAAGATTTAGATATTTGCAGAGCGCAATTAGTAGAAAGAGATACACTTATACAAGTACGTATATTATTGAGTATTGTTCAAAATAACACATGATATTTATGAAAGAATATCTTGTAATATACTGTGCCAAAAGTCTTGAGCCACCTAAATAATTTCTGAATGTTTCGAGATATAGAATTGAAATTTACAGAAATAAAAAACAATAGGATCATAAAATCTATCATTTAATCTCGAAAGCACTCCACGACTCCTTACGGGTCGACAGGAATGACAAGTCAACTTCATTTGTGGTGCAGCTACATATCTGCACTCTACCATATAATATTGTCTCGTGGAAGAAATACTATGCCATGAAACTCATTTTGGCTTATATTTTACGAAGTTACGAAGCCTATTAAGTGAATGCTGGAGCCGCCTGTATTATCAATAAAACTAGTGTTTTTGATGTTTTTGTTCCTATTGAATTTCTTTGTAATAAAAATTTCTTTTCCATGATTAAAATTTACATGCTAATGTACTTGTTGCTGGTGTATTTTGTGTTCAAAGCTAGAAAAAAATAAAAAATTACAGATTTTTTAATCCATTTTTATCTCAGTATGGCGACCAATGCTGAAGGTAAGATGGATAAAGAAATCTGTAATTTTTTATTTTTTCCAGTTTTAAACACAAAATACACCAGCGACAAGTAGCATATACATTTTAATCGTGGAAAAGGAATTTTTATTCTGTGAAACCATTACGAAGAAATTCGATAGGAACAAAAACGTCAAAAACGCTAGTTTTATCGGTAATACAGGCGGCTTTAGCATTCCCTTAAGAGGATCCAAAAGTGAATGTGTTTTATCAATTTTTCCAAACAAGTATTTTTAACTGCCTTTACAAAATTCTTCTCCATAATTAAAGTATAAATGATAATGTAATCCAAACCGGTCGATTTTATGCCAAAAACAAAAAAAAGTTGGAAAATTACAATTTTGTTACCGATTTTTGACATCGACTCGTAATAATGTTTGCTTTCTATATGAGTTTTATATAATACTTCGTAAATACAAAATAATCTTGGTTTAGATCAGAGATTTTATGAACAATCAATAATTGAATACTTAGAATTAGTTTTAGATACTTAATACGAAAGATTAGTTAATTATAAAATTTATACGTATGTGTGAGTGCGATATTGATGTAGTATATAAAAATATGTATAACATATTATCGATGAAACAGCGATCTCATCAGAGTTCGGGCTTCACTTTAGGAAAAACATTTTAATGAAGAAAATGCTTTTTATTTACGATAGATGTATGTTTTTATGCTGATTTTATGCTATATTTTCTCCAAGAAGTACTATTATGTCAAATCTTTTTGGTTTCTTTTTTTATGAAAGCGCATACAGAGCCGGATTTTACAAATTGGTTCTTCAAAAATTATAATAAATACAATTATATGCACCTCTACTGTACTATAGTACATGCACATCAAGATATCAGAATAAATTTTTATTTTGCTTTTTTTCCTCAAAAAATCGTTCTGCACCTTCAGGAGCCTTTCCTGATTACGAATATCACAATTAAAACGCGATTAATATTTTAGCCATAATTTCGGCATAAATAAATTCATATATAAGTGTAGATCTAGGTCAGTTATGCTGGTTTTTTTCTCGAAGAAATAATATTTCCTTACGAAACTTTTTAGGATTCTTTCGTATATTACTGGGAAGGCTTATTTAGAGCCGGATTTTCCAAATTGATTCTTGAAAATTTTTTAAATAATTAACTTATGTATCTTAACTACACTATAATACATATCGGATGAGATAGAACAAATTTTTATTTTTCCTTTTTTCTAAAAAAATCGCTCGGTACGAGTCTTCAGGAGCCTTCTCTGATTATAAATATTGCAATTAAAATGTGATTCATCCAGTATTTTAGCCGTAATTTCAACATAAAGAAATTCGTTTTTAACTAGAGGTTTCCATAGTCTCTTCTGATGGAACGGGGAAAGAGGAGAGCCGGAAAATTTTTAATGGGATCGAGTGAGAGCTCGTTTAAAAAAGTTTTAAAAGACAAGAACAACGCTGGATGATCTTTACGATTTCTTTTCGCAGAGTTACGATCATTTAAACATTGTTATTGGCTGGGAATGGAAGTAATTCGTTATTTGTAATGAAGTTACAGTTACAAGTTATTTTTTTGGTAACTTTACTGATAACTGTGTTACCTTTTTCTTTGGTAATTGTAATGGCAACGAAGTTATATTTTTTTAATAATAATAATAAGGAATTTTACAGTTACTTGTATCGTTACTTTGCACACGATTGGATATAATATGGTTGAACACCAATTACTCGTAGTGTTTGAGACTAGAAAGCCCCTAAGTCGGTCCACTGTAATTGGCGGTTATCGATTTTAAAAAAGTAACGAAGAAATAATGCGTGGTCTACAATGACAGTGGCAGTAGTAGATGAGACTATAAGAGTAATAAATTGACTAATCACAGCTAAATGTGTGAACAATAATCGACTGTGATTGGTCAATTTTTTACAGCTTCATCCATTACTGATACTGCCATTGTAGATCACGCATAATGAAAAGTTACTTTCTTAAGTAACTGTAATGAGTTACTTTTAAAAATCAGTAACTAGTAACGGTAACTTCCTAGCAAACGCAGTTATATAACTGTTATATTGCTGTAATAAAACGGAATGTATCAGGTATAACGTGTTGTAACGTACATGTACGTTGTAATTTCCCTCACAACTCACCGCTGGACCAACATCTTATATAAATCATTTCTTCATCATCTTATATGAATCTTTTCTTGTTTGACACACTTTATAATGCATCTTAAATTCTCTTTCTATAGAAAGAGAAATATAAACCGTGGAAAAACAAGGAAAGATTCAGTATCAATTCACGCCGCGAAATAGGTCGGTATTCATAGTCGATTCTTGCATTTAAGACTATCTTAAGTACTGATTACTGTTTACTATTGCCTTACAGGCAATAGGAACAGAATAAGAAATTTCAATCTATCAGAAACTATGTACTCTGTGTAAAATGTATGTTTTCTGATATAAATACTAAATCTATTATTCCCTAATGACAAATAAATGCTGAGCGCAGCTGTTATATAATGTGAATATAACAATAATATATAGATCTTATATGTGTTACATAATATATAATATAACAGTTATCTACCTTCAACATAACATTTGTTATACAAACATTTGTTACATTATGTGTGAGATTATGTTGCCGTTTAGTGTAACAAGTACATATCAAAATAACAGTTATATAACAATTATTTCGTAGCTATATAACAAAATATATTAATATTACTACAATATAACATTCTGTTATATTATATATTATTTCCAGATTATATTGTAGCTATACTTGGTATTTGCTGAGTTGTTACTTTTTCTACTCAGTAACGAGTAACTGTAACTTTTAAAAAACTTTCCATTCCCTAAGTAAGCAGTAAGCGAATTGATCAATCACGTAGAGTTCGTAAGGCCATACATAAGCAGTAGCCAATCCAACATTGATTTCTTTACTGCTTATGTTTTACTATTTAAATTTTTTTTATGTTTTTTTACCTTTACACTTCGTGTGTGCTCGTACTAATCATGGTGTAAAAATACAAAATGTAATGTTTTCGCGAATACGCAATAGGAGTATAAATTTAGATTGGCTATTCTCAAATTTGATTGGCTATTCTAATATGCTATTATACGTAGGAAAGTGCATTTGGATTCAAATTTGATTGGTTATTTCCAGTATGCTATTGCCATTATGCACAACGTTTCACCTACGAAGTATTAAGAAGAACATCAAACTCAAGCGACCGGTCTCGAAAAAAATAGGCTTGAAATACGTTGGAAAAGCGCTGTATGGCAGAGCACTCCTATCGGAGAAAACTAGACTATTTTCCAACAGTTCATATATCGTTGCGTGCGAAATACTCCATGATATGTATCATATGTATATGTACATACAGTATATGTATATGTACATACAGTATCCTCCATAAGTTTGAAAATATCATATGTTTTATAGGAAAGCCATTACATGATAGTGATCTATATATATTTTTGATATTATTTAAATACTTCTTAATACGTCTAAATGGTAAACATTTATCTAGAACACCTATAAGTATAATACATGCCGAAAATATGTTGGACAATCATTTCATAGCATTTCGCTCAAGATTGAATTTCGCGCTTTTTTTCTATTCTTTATATGTATATTGTCACTTGTTTTGCAATTTCGTACTTGTGTTCGTTGTATATACACAGGCCATTTAATTGTAGTTTAGCGGTTTCTATAAAAGTGATAAACTATTTGAGTCGCAAGTTGACTTCAGAATTGATTTTTACTCCGTAAAAATTGTAAAATGGCCCCGAAGAATCAGATTTCGTATATAAATCGCATTTTAATTAAAATTCCATATTTTAATAGCATATTATTAAATTTTTAATTGAAAAAAGACGAAATAAAAATACATACGTACATTATAAATATGTACTTTTATTTCGTCTTTTTTCAATTAAATGATTATTTACAAACCTGTAAAATGTAGGGTGTTCCCAAACTTATGAAGGACTATGGCCGCGGTCCAATTCATGCTCAACGCTTAAAAATCATTTCATCCTTGTTGTTTGTCAAACGAAGACAAACGATGCTCATGAGCGTTATCAGCATGAATCAAATCATGGCCTACGTATAACTTGTGACCACATGACAGTCAATATTTCCAATTTTTTCCGCAAGGCGGAAAACACTAAAATCACATCGGCCCGATTTTCCATGGATTTTCCGATACCGTGTTTCGAGTCCATTTTCAGATCTCGAATTTGGTCTCCTTATTACTCCGTGGTTTCACCTTGTCTTATTACACCATGATACTAAGGGCCACTTTCATCAAGCTCCGATTAACTTAACAAGTCTAGTAACTTTGCAAGATTCCAACTGAAGTTGATGTCGAAGAAAAAAATGCAAAGAGAAAAATTATAAATATAGATTTATAATACTAACTTATATAGCAAGATTTCTCTCTGGTAGTTGTTTGTTAATAACTTATTTTTGTGTTCAATATAGTATGTAAAATTACAGTTAATTATAATTAATGAAATATGTTTAACTCTTCAGTTCACATTTTTTTCTCCGACATCAACTTCAGTTGGAATCCTACAAAGTTAATAAACCCATTACTAAGCCCATTAAGTTAATCGGAGCTTGATGAAAGTGGCTCTAATACTAATAGATCTATTCGCGTTGCTTGCATTTTTGGCACTCGGCATCTTCACTTTCTTTCTTTTCAAGACTAGACATATATTCATTTCATTTTAAGTGCACAAATATTTGGGAATTTCATATAACGCGAACATCTAATGCTAATGCCGACAGTACTATAACCTTTAAGCTTCATCTCAATAAGCTTCATCTCAAAATGTTTAAATGATCATAACTGATCATAATTCAGAAAAAAATCGTAGAGGTCTTGGTCATCCCGCATTGTTCTCATCTCGGAAAGCTTTATCAAACTAGCCCTTAGGGAGTTTATATTGACCGAACCGTATACCGTATGCCGTAATCTGTAGAATTGACTAATCACAGTCGAATATTCCCCTCCCATTCGACTGTAAGAAGGGAATAGGATGATTCAATTTTTACAGACGGACATTACGGTATACGGCATACAGTTACGGCCAATTTAAACGCTCCCTTACTCGACCCTCCACATGTCATTTAAAATTTTCCGGCCGCCCACTCCTTCCGTCCTTCCGGAGATATTAAAATAGAGTACTTTCAAAATTCAATGATAGATTTTATGATCCCACTGTATTTCTATAAATTTCAATCATACATCGCGAACCATTCAAAAATTATTTAGGTGACCCAGAACTTTTGGCGGGCACTGTATATAAGTTTTTACTATATAAACCTAAAATATATTATAATTTAGGAAAACGGTTTAGTTATTGTTGATAATAAGGAAAATGAAGATGAGGATAACGAAAATATTGAAAATGGATTATGTCATAAAAAGAAGGTATTAGTCAGTACAGAAGCTGCAGAATTATTAGAAACAGCTGGTAAAGGTTCACTAGGTATATAATTAATCAAGAAGTCAAGCATTTTTATTATTAATGAAACAAAATTTTATGGTGTATATACTTTTTAGATATTCGACTGAGGAAATTTGCTTCTGAAAAAAAGGAATTGCAAGATGAGATTCGTCATTTAAGATTGGAATTAGAAGAAACTAGAAATCGCATGAGACCCGAAAAATCATCTGGTTCGATATTAGGTTAATATTTACATATTTTTATTTATACAAGCATCTAAATTATATATATATATATATCTTGATGAAAAAATTTTCTTAAAATTATTTTATATTTTTATGAATTTATCACATAAAATTCATGAAATTTTTTTCCAGATTTTGTAAGTTTTCTTTAGAAATCATAGAATGAGAAATCTAGATCAATTCTAGAAATGTAAACTTTCATGTAGAAAAAACATTTTGAAAAAATATTCCAATTCTTATTAAAAAATATGAGAAATTTTCTAAAAAGAATAATTAAAAATTCTCGAAAATTTGAAATTTACGTAAAAATTTTAAAGAATTATATAAAGAATCGTAAGGAAAATTTTCACCGGGATAGTTATTGATATATATTTTATGAATGTTATAATATTATTTTATTCGTATTAATTGATGTATTTGTTGTTGTAGGTTTATCAGATAACGAAGATATTCAACGTGAAGCAAATAAATTATTGGCCGATTATAAATTTAAATTACAAAAAGCGGAACAAGATATGTCTACACTGCAAGCAACAGTAGCTAGACTAGAAAGTCAAGTAATTCGTTACAAATCAGCTGCAGAAGCATCTGAAAAAGCAGAAGATGAGTTGAAAGTAGAAAAAAGAAAGTTGCAGAGAGAAGTATGAATATTGATTTTTATTACAAACAAATGATCTGTATACATAAACATATATCAAAACAATTTAGAAAATTACAGATATTTATGTTCATTTAATATTTTTATACTTAGGTAAGAGAAACACAAAGTCGTGTAGAGGAATTGGAGACAGCAAATTCTCATCTACAAAGGAGATTGGATAAACTTAAAAACGCTAAATCAGCTCTTCTAAAAGAGCTTTGACAAGTTAATGTTTGCAGAGATGTACAATAAGTCTGTTACTTATACTTTGAACAAATCGTAACCCGATGTTGCCTCCAATTAATATTATTTATCACTTTGAATATAATTTACAAAGGCAAAAATTACGTATTATCGTTATAACATTTCATTATGTAGCGGATGTCATCCAGACATAAAAAATTGCTGTGGAAAAGATTCCTACCTCTTACATTTACTAAGTCTTTGATACCAACTTATTTTTGCATTATTTTTTAATGGACTAATAAGGCACTTTTTACTATTTTTTAAATTTGACGTTAAATTTTTCTATATATTTATAAAGAGTTACAGAGCTGATTCAATATTTGATACTTTCATGTAAGTAGCAAGTAATAAAATATATTCGTTTCTGTCTTGTTGTAATAAGTTTGTGAAAATTATTTTAAATTAATAATATATATTAAAAAGTACAAAATATATATATTTATATATTGCGATGGAGATGGTGTAGGTGTCAAATATTTTTTACCATGTTAAAGGAAGATGTTAAGATAGGCCAATTTGACCTAGAAGTGAGACCTAGATTGATATGTTGGAAACTATGACTACGTTTACATCATACATTTAGGCCGCGGCCATAGAGTATAGAGAATAGGAGACCGAACTTACATAGACGAGACCATCAAAAAGCGTAAAAAGTAATTATCTAAATTAGTTCAATCGAGATGTCGCTTTCGTTCCACGACACTAGGAGGTCGATTCTGTATTTTTAAACGAGGTGAAAATTACAAAAGTGAGCAAATTTACTAAGTATTGACCAATGAAATTATCAGTGTATCTTGTAAATTCATTCACTTGTAATTTTCACTTCGTTTCAAGATACAGATTTCCCTAGAGTTCCTTTAGTAAGAGCTAAGACATAAGAGCGGAAGGACGCCATTGCCGGATGTCGGGTACCGACTGGAAACAGCACAATTTGACAGTTGATAGCCCGATTTCCCATTTGCACCTTCTACATCATGAAACAGTTGCTCACACTAATTCATTACCTCATTGAAATCTGCAAATGGCGGCGTTTAAAGGAACTCGAAATCTGACCAATTAGAAATCGGTATCACTTATGACTTGACTCCTTACTAGAAAAACTCTAACGACATCGTTCTCACTGTTTGCATGGTAGATCATATCAATTTTATATGAAAAATGCTCCATTCTTCATGCAATTTTAATGCATTTTATATCTTCCTGTTAGGATGACCTACAAAAAACAGACAGTAAGGGTCCCATAAAACGAAAATTGACAACGAAACGGAACTCGCGGAATCAACACGACGAATCACAGTCGTTTTTTTTTCTTAAGCTTTTCCTAAATCCTTTATGTCTCATTAAGCGGAATAATATAAAATCATACTTTTTATATTATTTACAATACTTGTAATAATAAAAATAATATTTGAATGTACAATAAATATAATAATGTATTGGGTCATCTAAAAAGTATCCGCGGTTTTTTGTCACTAGATGTGTGTTGATGGTCATATAGCTAGTGACAAAGTACCGCGGATACTTTTTAGATGACCCAATATATAACAAACTGGTAAACATTAAAACTTCTTCTTTAGCAGTAAAATATTTTTAACGTAATCGTCCATTTTTCAAAGCTGGAGATGATAAACCGATATTTGGTTCATATAATCGTGCTCTACATACACTGTTATAGATAACCAAATTATCGATTTATCATCTCCAGTTTCGAAAAATGAACGATGTACCCTAAGAAAAGTGAACGTTGCTATGTAGTTTACATTCACTTTGTCAGAGGGCAGCAGTGCGCGGCAGTATGTGGCTACGGCCGATATTCATAGTCGAAGAATCTTATTTCAAGACCGTCTTAAATAATGCTAAGACGCTAATGCAGCCTTTTGATTGGTTCATGACTTCTTTAGACCGTACTTAAGACGGTTTTGAATATAAGAAGGGACTATAGCCGGAATCATAGTTCTGTCTTAATCTCAAGCAATGTCTTAAGATGCTAATACGGCTCTCTAATTGGTTCATACACCAGCTTAAGACCATCTCGAATCTTGAGCACCGTCTATGGATTCCGCCTTACGAATACCAGCCTACGTTGTGGCTGCTGTGCCCAATATGATGCCAAGCGTGTCTGGGCGCCGGCGATGACTAACGGCAAAGGACAATTGGCGGGAAATCGTTAAGTTTGCAAAGAAATGTTACTCATTGATTTTTACTCATATACCATAAGGTGTAATATAAATTCAAATGAATATTTAGAACGTACAAATTAAAAGAATAGAGATTGCGTGCGTATGATGGCTCGAATATCGCATTACTAGATTAGAATATGAGAAACTAAGAAAATCTACAATATAAACATTTATCTGACGACGCGAGCAATTATCCAATGACAGCAGTCGATCTCGCAATGAACATAAAGGGATGATTAATCTTACCGAACACTAACTTAAAATCTATCGCTGAAGCTTACAAAAGGTCCTCACGCAGAATGCCTTGACACCAGAGAGAGAGAGAGGGGGGTGGGGGAAGAGGAAAATCGGAAAAAAGAATTAACTTGAGCGCCGCAACTAACGCTTGCAATAGAAATTTAGAGGGAAGTATTACATGTATTATCCATTTGATGAAATGTTGTGTGAGAAACCTCAAAAGATTCATCTAATTTTTGTGAAAAAGTGATAAAATAAAAAGTGAACAAAAGTAACATAGAGAACCGAGCAAGAAAGATTTCTTTTTATTTATTGTATTTTAAATTTCTTTTTTGGACATATATGTATATACATTTCTTTTATATCAGCTTTCTCATAATATTGGGTCATCTAAAAAATATCCGCGGTTTTTTCTCACTAGATGTGTGTTTATGGTCATATATCTAGTGATAAAATACCGCGGATACTTTTTAGATGACCCAATATTTTCATAGATATATAATTATATATTGGGTCATCTAAAAAGTATCCGCGGATTTTTGTCACTAGATGTGTGTTGATGGTTATATATCTAGTGACAAAGTACCACGGATACTTTTTAGATGACCCAATAATATTTCTTTATACAAATATATAATTTTAAGTTAATTTAATATTTCTCCTAATTTTTCTATATTTTTCCTTTATTTTTTAATATATTTACAATTTATTTTTATTAATTTTCATAAAGTTTAAATTATTTAATTGCAATATTAAGTTTATTCGCGTCGCATGCTCTAATATGCTCCAATACGTTCCTACAATAGCACTTACTTCAACGAATTCGTTGAATTGCGATGCGAATAAATCTAGTGAGTTTTGCGAGGAATTTTGACAGAGTGAAAAAAGAATGAAAAGAGAAAGAAATTTAGGTGGTAACCGTGACAACGTTGGGTACTTACTTATTTCACGCATGCGCACTCCATTTTGGCCAACATTAATATCAAAGATACCGACAGAGAGTTGCGTTACTGTATATACTGTGCTTTGCACTCAGCAATCTGCACAGTGGCTGGATCACACCTTGAGAAGAACTGGCGCCTGCTATTATTATAATAACGATCTTTCTTTTGCAGAATTTATTTTAGTTAAATTTTAATTATTTCTTTTTTTTATTGAAATATGAATGAAATAGAAAATTTACGACAAAGAGTCATAGAGCTCGAAAACGAGCTGCAAGAAAAGAAAGATAAAAATGTGACATTAACAACAAGGGGAAGGATTGAACATATGTCAGATGAAGTAGTGGATTCGAATCCATATAGGTAAGTTTCAAAATGTTTGTCGTCACTTTTATTATTTTAGTATGTACAAAATTAGACGATTAGGTACGTTATTTTATGTAACTTGTTACCATCACTGATATAATTAGAAGATAATAACATATGCTTTCCAGCGAGTGCCACAGATGACACAGTAACACAGCAAGTAACACATAATCTGTTTTTTGTTCTTGTACTAGACTGCTCTAGAACTTTCTTTCTCGCTTTCGACAAATATTAAACATATATCTATCTCATTTTAAGTTCTAAAAGTGTATATATTGGATCATCTAAAAAGTATCCGCGGTTTTTTGTCACTAGATGGTGTTGACCATCAATACCATAGTTCAGCCACAGAAAACAGACTTACAGTGAATCATTACATCCTTGTTTGCCAATGTTAAATAAGGATGAAATAATCACTGTGTTAACTGTGTTGCTTGTTGGAAAGCACACAGAATGATTTTTTATTTTTTTATAATATTAAAGTAAGATATTAGATTTAAAAATTACATTGACTACATTTTACACGACTCAATTTTCGGCAAAATTACTATACCGATGTTATGAAACTGGCCAATACATACAGTCATTCCATTCTTCAGAGGAATAGCTTGATGATTAACCAGTTTGATATCGATGTTATAAGCTGTGTAAACATAATAATTTAATAATTATTGTTAACTTTTCTTTATATTAAACTTGTCTAATAACTTTTATAATTCTACTTTATATTGATATTTTATTATTCTTTAAAGATTTTCTTTACAAACGCAAATTTTATTAAAAAGTTTTATTAAACATTGTTTATAAATGTTAATGTCATTATTGAGAGTACATTCTAATATTTACTGCCAATATTGAAAGTTTATACTTCACTTATTATCTGTGTGTAATAAATTATACTAACCAAAACTTCTTATAAATCAAAGAACTGGAAAGGATACGGGCAGTAGAAATCAAGCGCAATGTCGCGCAAATAATGTATCTATGTGAAACTTCTTTATTCACTAAAATACGCTTACATGTTTCGGCTCACTTTTGAGCTCTCCTCAGAGACAACACAAACTAACATAAATAAATGGTAAATAAAAATTATCCTGTCATGGTGAGCTCCCCTATCTCGAGAATTTAAATGCCAGAATTAAACCCAAAAAGAGTGAAAGAAAAAGAAAAAAGAAAAATGAACGAAAATAAGAAAATGATGGAGATCGGAATAGAGAATATGAAAAACTAATTTATCAAAAACTTTAAGATTATAATTAATTATCCCAAAAGTAAGAATCCTAAATTTCACCTTGATAATTTGTGTTTCATTATTAAAATATTGTTAGAGAATGATTATTCATTGAACTTTATATTTTAGAATATTAACAATCGTTTGAAGAAAATTATTATGGCTAGTAATAGGAAGAGTGTTGTTAATGATAATAGGGTTGAAGCAGTGCAGCCTTCGTGGTTCACTGTTCCTTTCATTTGTGATATTACTGAGAAGTTAAGCAAGTTGAATAGCAAGCGTGAGGGTATCGTTCTATAGTACTAATAAATTGCGAGAATTCATTAGGGTGCATAAGGATCCTTTACCGCGTGACAAGAAGTTGAATGTTATTTATAAGATCTCGTGTAAGAGTTGCGATGCAAGTTATGTAGGACAGACGTGTAGACAGCTGAGGTCAAGAATCACGGAATATAAGAACCACATCCGATGTGAGAACACCTCTACTAATGTCATAACGGAGCATCGGTTATAAGAGGGCCATAATTTCGATTGGGACAACGTTACAATACTGGACGAGGAGTCTCACTACAGGAAGAGATTGATTTCGAAGATGATATTCATCAGGAGACAGACGCATGGACTCAACTTACAGACGGATATGGAGGGGCTTCGTAAGGCCTACCTCCTGATCATAGACAAGCTACAAAGGTTGTTGTCTAGTCAGTCAGTGTCGTCTGTATGCAGTAATGAGTCTTTCTGACGTGATTTTTGATTACTTTCCAACTTTCATTTTCATGGAATTGATTAGCGTTTTTTAATGTTAAATTTTTTCATTTGTAACCTTGAATAATAGTAGCTAAAACTAAAAGTGACTCACTATCTGACACTGACTAGCCAAAATATCAAGAACCGGTTTTTGAATAATTCATAGTAATGTTTATGATATAGTTTGTGATTTGTGATCAGGTGAGCGTTCTTATTTTTGGAATAATTAATTATAATCTTAAAGTTTTTTGATAAATTAATTTTTCATATTCTTTATTCTGATATTTCCATCATTTCCTCATTTTCATCCATTTTTCTTTTTTCTTTTTTTTTCACTCTTTTTGGGTTTAATTCTGGCATTTAAATTCTCGAGATAGGGGAATTCATCATGACAGGATAATTTTTATTTACAATTTATTTATGTTAGTTTGTGTTGTCTCCGAGGAAGGCTCAAAAGTGAGTCGAAACATGTGTGTTTTAATGAATAAAGAAGTTTCACACTTTATAGATATATTATTTGCGCGATGTCTTCTGCGCTTGACTCCTACTGCTCGTATCCTTTCTAGTTCACATTATTATTATATATACATACTACAGATTTCCAATATTGGTAATGACTCAAAATATAGAATCCAAGGATGCTACTCATAATTCTTTAAGAGCCTTAGCAGAAATCTGACTTATTATCTTAAGACACAGTGTCTTATGACTTAAATCTTATTTTTAGTAATGCATAAGAACTATCTTGTGACTTATGTCTTATGGGCTTTCTACAATAAGCCATAAATCAGAAGTTAGAAACTAGAAATTGCGACTGTAACTGATCAATTTTGAAACTTCTGACTTCTGATTTATGATTAATGACTTATTGTAGAAGGTCCGTTAAAATCGTAAGTCAGTCTTTCTGCTACGGTCCTAAGAATTGAGTATAATTGGTCTAGGACATAAAGTACAACATATTTTTCTCAATATTTAAATTTAAATAAAATGTTTCTATCCAATTTTTTACTAAAAGAAATGTGTAAAAGAGAATTTTCTGAGTTTTATAAATTTGTAATTGTATTTACTTTCTAATATATACTTCTAATATCTTGCAGCCGATTGATGGCATTGAAGCGTATGGGTATCATTGAAAATTATGAAAAAATACGAGAATTAACGATAGCTATAGTTGGAATTGGTGGTGTTGGTAGTGTAACAGCAGAAATGTTGACAAGATGCGGTATTGGAAAGGTGGGAATATGATAATAACATAGATTATGTGTTAAATGAATCATTTAATGTTTTACTATATGTTTCAGTTAATACTGTTTGATTATGATAGTGTAGAACTTGCAAATATGAATAGGTTATTTTTTCAACCATATCAAACAGGCCAGAGTAAAGTAGAGGCTGCAGCAAATACTTTGCTTTACATAAATCCTGATGTGGAAATTGAAATACACAACTATAATATTACGACTGTTAATCATTTTCAAAATTTTATGAATACAATAAGGTATACATACGTTTACAAATAAAATTTTTTTAAATCGATATATGATTTAGTGGTTTTACTTAATTTAAATTATACATTTTTGCAGTAACTCTAGTTTGAAAAATGGTCCAGTCGATTTAGTACTGAGTTGTGTCGATAATTTTGAAGCTCGCATGGCAATAAATACTGCTTGTAATGAACTTAATCAGAAATGGTTTGAAAGTGGCGTATCTGAAAACGCAGTATCTGGTCACATTCAATTTATTGTACCTGGTGAAACAGCTTGTTTTGCAGTAAGACTTCAATTATTCAATAATTAATACCAAACCGTTTATTTTAAGTGATATATTTTTCCACACATAGACCTAAACATATTAGGAGAAAATGTTTCAAATGAAAGTTTTACAATTTTAAGATGTAAGCGACATCGATTGAATCTCAAATGAATAAAATAAAATTAATGTACACTTGAACTTATAGTATTGACTCTTGTAGATATTACATTTTGTTTATAAAGATTATGTTTCACGGGTTTCCTCCATGTCCAGATCCATTCTTGGAATGCCAACGTTTCGTGAACCTTGCCACTTCATCAGGGCGAGGAGCAGCATATATATATATATATAAGACAAATATCTCGAAAAAGACAAAAGTTTTATGGACTGAACGGGGACGAATAATAATACAATTAATTTTTTTTTTTCGAAAAAAATTGATATTTTAAAGGCTATTTAAAAAAAATGAAAAAATATAATTTTTTTTACTTAATATGATTTCTCTAATTATTCTGTACATAAATGTATTAGTTTATTAGTAGTTTATTAGTTTTAATAGTTTAGTCTGACACTGCTGAAACATATTGAAATATATCTAGAATGTCTCAACTATTAATATTTTTTGACAATATTTTTATGCAAAGAATAATGAGCTGAATTAATTGATGTAAAGAAAACACATAGTTGTTTATTATTCAATATTCAAAAGAACACATGTCAGCCGAACCCTTTGGATAATGTCAATAGAACTGTAACTTTAAAGTCTCAATTCGGAAGTACTTAAAAATAATTTCATTATTGTATTTTTAAAAGTTCTCTTTAAGAATATTTAATCAAATGTAAGAATATGTAATAAAAAATGTTTATAATTTTAATGTGATCTAAACAACACTAAAAGGTCATACTAACATTACTTCCTATATAACACACTTATTTAGAATTAGATAGCTTAATTCTATAGCTTTCGTATGAAATATTTTTTTCGAAAATACTTCATTTTTAAGATAATCGAACTGTATCACTTAAAATGAAACCCTATATATTTACAAATTATATATAAAAAAATAATATATCCATCTCTTAAGTAATTATTAGGTAGTTTTCTTAACTTGATTTATTTTTACATCTTATTTTATATTATTCGTGTATAGAAGCATTATGATAAGAAATAAATGCTTGAAGTTAGAATAAAGCTTTTTTTTTCAAAATTTGTTAATTGAATTTGTTAATTCAATAGAAATATTTGTATACCACTTAAAACAAATTGTTGACACATCATAAAAAATCACTCTATAATGCTTTTTAGGCTATCATCTTTAAAGATACCAAAAGGTTTGTGAATTGTTTCCATGTTTTTATCCATTGCTAATGCCAACCATTGCAATTATCCATTGTTTTGTGAACCCTGTCGTTCATTTCATAAGGGCGAAACGTTGACATTAGTAATGAATAAAAACACAGTGATAATCTGCAAACCTTTTGATATTTTTGAAAATCACTATGATTTTTAATTTCATTTAAAAAGATTATTTATATATCTATAATTATTTTATAAAAATTATTCTGCGATTATTTTAATAGTACATTCGAATTTTCAGTGTGCTCCACCTTTGATTGTAGCATCTAGCATTGATGAGAAAACTTTGAAACGTGAAGGAGTATGTGCTGCGTCATTACCTACTACGATGGGTATCGTAGCAGGCTTTTTGGTGCAGAATACTTTAAAGTTTTTATTAAAATTTGGCAAAATATCTCATTATTTAGGTTACAATGCTATGGAAGATTTCTTTCCTACTATGACTTTGCGACCAAATCCAAATTGTGATGATAAATATTGTAAACAAAGGCAAAAAGAATATTTGGCAAAGCCAAAAATCCAACAGAACCAAACTGCTATTATTGAGAAACCTGTACATGAAGATAATGAATGGGGTATATAAAATATACACACGCACGTACGCACACATGTATACATATACAGAGTGTCTCATAAATTTTTGCCAACCGCTTTTGTATAGATAGAGCGGATTAAGTTGAATCGACAAATCCTCTACTATTTTGCAATTTTCATGATTAACGAGATATTAATCACTAAAAATCGATGAATATTGGTTCTTTTCAATAATTTTTCTCATATACTATCAACTTTGCAGAAAAACAGTGAGAGATAAAAATTGTTTATATTCTTTTCATATATATATATATGAGAAGAATTATGTATATATATATATAAAGTTCTGAGAATTTTTTCAGAATTTTTTAATACCGTATTTTCCCATGTTGATAAAAATAAGATGCAATACTAAAAAGTTAATTAAAAACTCTGAAAAAATTCTTAGAGTTTTATGAGAAGAAAATTATTGATTTTTGTCTTTTATAGTTTTTCTGTAAAGTTGATAATATTTGAGTAAAAAATTATTGAAGACCAATATTTGACTATTTTTGTAATCAATATCTCATTAATTATTGAAAAAATTGCAAAATGGTACAGGATTTTTCGACTCAATTTAGTCCGCTCTATCTACACAAAAGTGCTTGGCAAAAAACTTACAAAAGACACCCTGTGTATACAAGGTGGGGCATTTTAATCGCCTTAATCAGATATCTTAGACCCGTATTCAGAACGCACTTACAACAATGTTAGCGCGCTAACATGCTATAATTTATATTACGCATACTATAGATTTTTAGAGATAAAAGCGCATTCGGAATATGAGTCTTAGAAACTAAGAGAGATATATATAAGAAAAAGTTTTATATAAAAGTTGTAGATTTTCTTAAAGAAAAGAAGGTTTTTAAATAGGAACTACTATTTCTTATTGCATATTCTTGTAGCTGAAATCGAGACATTTTCAAAACATTATAATAAAGTAGATAAATTTTTTTCATTAAGCACTTTTCGAGTTACAAAACTTGACAGTTACTGTACTGCTGACATTAGCATGACCCAAGTGTACCACATGGAGGTAATCTGTTGTGTGTAAACATGTATATACATGCGCATGTGCATGTGTAAGAGAAGAGAAGGGGAATCAAAAGTTATATGTATCTGTTCTTGTTTCTATTCATTATTGGACTGATTATATTGTTTCTATTCATTATTGGACTGATGAGACCAGCTCGACTAACATACATTTTCTATGCTTAGCCAATTATCCAAAATAAACAATGTAGACGTAACGGAGATTTCAATCTTTTAGGATGCTTGATTTACATAAGTCTTTATCAATAAAGCATCCCAAACAATCTAAAAGTGTAATTTTTCCTCTCCCACACATACACGTATGCTCAGATACACACAGATTAAATCCGACTGAGTAATCTCCATGACTGAGTAATCTACATCTTGGATAATACTAATGTCAGCAGTACACCAGGTTTTATAACTCGAAAAGTTAACCCCTTCACTTACAATATCGTATGAGACTTATGGTAAGAAAATCAGACCAAACATGAGTAATCACTGGTGAGAGTCGTGAAAATCAATCAGGCTAAACATAAACGATTATGATACGTGCTATTGGAACTTAAATCATAGGGCAAGAGGTTAATGAAAAAATATTTTGTTAGTATTTTGAAAATGTCTCGACTTCAGCTACAAGAATATGCAATAAAAATTAGGTTCCTATTTAAAAAATTTATGTTGATCTTGATCTAACCTTGATAATGCCCCATATAAAATCTGTTATTTCTATCTTCTTTCCCCTAAGAAAATTTGAATTAATCGCATGCATAATTGCACATCAACTCGCACTAGTCCTCAATTTGTAATTACAATTAAAACATCTTATTTACATCTTCGAACAATATTTTTAAATATTTTTCTTAATAGGAATTTGCTTGGTCGATGAACGAAGTGATCATTCCGATGAAAAAGCAAGCATATTGTCAGCTTCAGGTGTGCGACATGCATATACTGTACCAACGCCTACCTATGCAACCAATTCAGAAGAACAAACTATTCCTGAATCTACAGGATTAAGTTTAGAAGAATTAATGGCGGAGATGAAATCAATTTGAAGATAATTCAATGCAGACATTTAAAAAATGTAAACTTCTTTTATATTTGCACAATATATCCTTTTTGTCATAGATATATAAAATTACCTGTTACTTATAATTTATAAAATAATTATTTATATGTTTGTTACAAAATAATTTTTTAATAAAAGTACAATATTTTAATAATGGTAGCAATTTCATATTAATAAAAAGATTATTTAAGATATATAGTACAATATTAATTTTCATGATATAAAATAAAAAATTTTTTGAAATATTTATATATTTTTATATTGATTAGTAGTATTTATTAATTATATTAAAACTTTTATAATAATAGATATTGTATAACAAAATTATATGTCAAATTTTTCAAAACACAGAGATGATCCTTCTTCCTCATAATCTTCTCTTGTCACTAAAAGATTAGGAAATATTGTATCTTCCGAAAGTTTTTTCCCACCAAACCATGCATAAG
The DNA here is from genome assembly GCF_000204515.1 of Acromyrmex echinatior. The sequence goes on from NW_011627202.1 coordinate 273,745, forward strand.
TAACTGGACTAAAAATTGGAAGAATCTTATTAGTCTTATTAACTTTTCACAAAATAAGAAATAGCAAATGTAATATATACACATATATGTATATATATATATATAGTACTTTTGTGGTAAGTAGACGTTGACAGAATATTCAGCTGGAGCTAAACTTCTAACTTCTTTGTACACTCTGTCTTTAAATCCTGGAAACTTTGTATTACCACCAGTAAGAATAATATTGGATAAAAAATGGGGCCATGTTTCTTCGCTACAAGCTTTTATGGAATCCATAATGGCTTCTGGAATACCCATTTGTCGAATGCCAACATCTGATGGATGAAATAATATTTCTGGTATTGCAAATCTCTCATTAGTCAAACGTAATATTTGCTGCTCGTTGGGTGGCTCAGGGTCTTTAAGATATCCACGTCGAAGAGTTGTATAATCTGGCAAAACATAATCTTTAATAATATTATTCTCTAATTTATATCTGGTTTGTTCCATATCCTTAAAGAAGTCTTGTGATACAAAACAACAATCTTCTTTCACTTGATTAATTACATATGTTTCATCCATAACATGTAGCTGACGGTAAGATATGATTTCTTTCAGATGATTTGTTAAAAGTTTACCACCTACATCTATCCTTCGTATTCCTTCCTTTACTTTTGCATCATTAACATAAGGAATAATGTGTGTAAAACTGTAACCACTATCTACTACTATACAACATTTTGTAGTGGGATATTCCATTCTATAATTATAACACGAAAGACTTGCTGCATTTATTCTTAAGAGACTATGACATTCATATTCCTCAAAGAAGATCTCTGTCATAGCTTCTTGAACACTTGGAAAATTAAATATAGGTTCGGTCACTATCACAGATAACTGATTTAAATTAACCGAACATAAGTCTTTTGAAAACATATAGTCCCATACAGTTTTTTGAATGTCCCAATTAACTAGATAACCTTTCTGAAAAGGTAAAATATAAAATAGTCCAGAGGCGTCCCTGCATTCTTCGATTTGATTTCCAATGAAAGGTCTGCGACGTTCACTCTTTGCTTTCATTATACAATTTGGAACAAATCTAAAATATTTTCATCGATTAATAAGTAAATGCATCACTTTTCAGTCAATCGAAACGTAAGCGTCTCTTTTAAGTAATAGTAGTACTTACTTGGGTGTCTCATTGGCTAAACCAACTTTTGCTGTACAAGCACCATTATCAAGAATAAAAGTAGAATTAGTCATATTTAAAAAAATATATAATAAAGGAGATTTCAAATACAATTTTAATGTAATTGCCAGTAATAAAAAGGGGGCACGTCACACTTCTTATTATTCCCCTGCTTAGTTTTTTGACCCAAGGACCCTAAAAAAGGGTCACAATACCATGCGGCGAATTTGGATCATAGATCCTGTGATAACCTTTGGGGGGAGGGGGGGGGTTAATAGAAGAGAAAAGAAGCGGCACGGTTGTGCGGTTCCTATAGTTACCTAGTTAATTTTTGTACGCGTATCGCGCTAAAAGTCACTAGATCTATAAAGTACCGCAAACTCGCATCCATTTTCATGCGGCCATTTCGAATTTATGCATTTGCATTACGTGTTTTTGGGAAAATAAAGCCATCAAATATGTAAATCAATGTTTTTTAGTTATAATTAGTTTATTTATGAACAAAAAAAAATATGTACGAATGCTCGATTTATGTGTTCTTTAGTTTAATACGGATTTATTTGTCGTAGAAGTTTTGTGCATAAAAGTGCACGAAGAATATGTGTAAGTACAGTTCAGAACTGTTCAGAAATATGAAAGTATACATCACACGTGATCATCGTATGAGCTTGAACATTTTTAAGAGATTATTCGGCCAAGGTAAACATTTGAAAATGTTTCTAAAATGTACGGTTAGGTTAGCTGCACTCAATTGATCCTGGTGTACTTCAAATCGTGTACTATGTGCACTTCGGCCATTTTTACGCGACATTTCTGAAATCAATTGCGGTACTTTATAATCTAGTGACTTTAGATATCATTTTGCGGTTACAGGTTTTGGATCGTCATGTCCTCTTTCTCTCTGGCAGTACTTTATAGATCTAGTTACATTATTCGTCTATACAGCGCTTTTCCGGAACCATGTTTCGAACCCATTTTTTTCGTGACTAGTCGCTTGAGTTTGATCTCCTTCTTATTAGGCCTACAATTAGTCGGGAGACATTGTTGTATGTTGTGCCGTAAGAAATTAACCAATCATGGTCGATTGTTTCTTTCCATGTCGCGACAGTGGACAACCGAATACGCATGCGTTCGACATCCGACGCCGACATACGACGTATTATAGAACAGGCCTTATTCCGTGATCTCGAATCAAGTAGAAAAAAATCGAATCGACAATGAATCGAATTTCTCATAAATCGATTTTTGAGGGCGAAGAAAGATCGATTCTCGATGCATTGAATCGAAATCCGGTATCATTACTTTTAGTCCATGACTATACACTCCTTCTGAGAGGACGCCACTTGAAGTCAGTTCAAGTCATACTTGTGAATACAGCTGTATGTAACTATGTACCCATGATGTACCACGTCTAGAAAAGTCGAAACACCGTCCGCGTTGTACATATATCGCCTTTGTTTGAGGCAACTTGATGATATTTTTGCGTTTCTCTACTTTTATTTGTGAATATATACTTTCTCTTCAATCGAGAAACAAAACGGTTTTCTTTGGATTATTAAAATTGATTAAGGAGTGCGATTGTAGTGATTAACGTGCAACGAACAGGAGCCATTTTTGGTAAGTTCTGAAGGAGACTTGTAACAGAATTCTATGATGAAATCAATTGTCGCATAGTTATACTCTTCGTTCTGTTTTTACTACAAGCTTTTTGCGTTTTTACATGCATGCGAACCGTCTAGGAACTAATGAACGAAGAAAATATTTTTAACAAAAAATGTTGAACATATCGAGCACTCGTACGTTCGACTTATGTTAATTAAATAACTATCGTGTCGAAGGTTCATTGTACATTTTATATCATTGACCAAAGTATCTTTCTTTTCTTGGCGTAAACTCTTATAAGAATAAAGAAAACGAACTCACTATTTTTAGTTGATAAAACGCGCTTATATATGATGGTAAACCGGAGGTATAATCTGGAGGTTACAGTAAGTATATACATAAACCCAATTTTTCATTGCCTGCTTAACTTATGATTGACATCCAATGAGCTTCACCCATGACATCATCACAGATGAAGCCCATTGGATAAAATATTGGGTCAAGCCTAATTACAAGTTAATCAGAAAATGAAAAACTGGGCCGAAAATAATGTAGTGAGTACTCCATTTAGACATAAGTCGACAATAAGTATCATTTTATTTTTCTTGACATTTATTAAGTAACAAAGGCTGTTTTTTTTGTTTCGAGGAAACAATCGACCCAAGTATCAGTTTTATCTTTGTAAATCATTGGTTTAGCTGTGTTTAGCAGAAAAAGTAGTTTTGCAACTGCTGTGTTTAGCAGAAAAAGTAGTTTTGCAACTGTTATAAAATTCTTTAATGTGATTGGTGCTGCCCTTAGTTTTTTATTGAATCTAAATATATAAACTAATCATATATTCAAGAATTTTGGAAGAAGAATAGAATGATTTTATGTCGAGTGTGTGTCTCATAGACATTGTGGGACTTTTTAAAGAGTTTTATCGACAGTTGCCGCTATCATTAACTAATGCCAGCCACTAATGATAGCTGCACCTTCTTCTAGGGCCCCTATTCTGTAATGTTTTACATACGCCTACCGACAGTTACGAGAATAAGGGCCTATCCTGACCTATAAGGATTATCCTGTCATTGGCTGTCGCTGGCTAATGATAATGACAATCATCAATAAGACGTTTAGAAAATCCTGCTACTGATTTTTTAATTATTTGATTAATTTGTGGTTTAGACTTGCAGCGTGTTTGCGATTTGCTGACTCAAATTTATCTTTTTTAGTTTTATTTCTTATACAGTTTAGCTCTTCTTTTTCAGATAAAAAGAATAGATCATTGACTAGTAGTTGGGTCTAGTCAGAGTAAATTGACACTAAGCATAAAGATTACGTTCTGTTATATATTGCCAGTACTCAAAATCTATTTGTGCATGTAACATGTACTGTAAATTTTCAGTACTGTCAGTGAATATTAGAATGCTGTGACACACAATACTTGTTTTCCTGCTGGATTGCTTGCCCATTTGGAAATTATATTTGGATATTGAAAAGGGTGCGATCTATAGTGGAATAACTTATTAAGAGTGAAATAACACAGTACGGAAAACGATTGCGGAATAGAGAATGCGTAATAGAAACAACAATCAAAGATATTCTACATTATTCTGAATAGCGCTAATTGGTTGCTTCTATGACGCATTCTCTATTTCGCAATTGTTTTTCGCCTTGTGATTTCACCCTAAGACATAAGGAATTCATTAAGAAAACAAGCATCATGAGCATGCCATAGGTTTTAATCTCACTTAACTCGATGGTAATAACTGTGTTCTATTTGATGCTCACAGTTCTTGTGAGCATCATTTGTCCTTGTTTAACATTATAATAATTAACAAGGATGAAATGATTTCAAGAGCGTCAAATAGAATGCAGGTAATGTAAAAATTTTTTCTAGCTATGGTTAAGCACTGAAGTAATATAATATTTTTGTAATGAATAACTTTTAATGTTTGTGACCAATCATAGCTACAAAATAAATTGTTATCAAAACAAAATAATTTTATCAAGTTAAATGAGTTAATGAACAAATCTAAATCGCAAGTTAATCAGAAAATGAAAAAGCAGTCATAAAAGTTGTTCTATAACTAAAACTATCAGTTTAAGGATAGTTTATAAAACTGTCAATTTAGTGATTAATCATAGCTAAAAAAAATACGATTTTTACATCAGGTTAATCACAAGTTAATCACAAGTTAACCAGCTCATGAAAATACGAGTTTTAAAAGGAAAACTGAAGACGAAACAACAGTTGTGTTGACTTGTGTCACTACACCTTTATTTTTGTTATCTATTATCAATTAATGATTTCATAAATTTATCTGTCTAAAGAATCTATTCACATTATCTACCATCGATCGATGTTTTCATTATTTTTAATATTATCACTGTGACTACAATAATATTCAGTTTTTATATCATTTTTAGATTTTACTTTCTGTAAAAAGTTCTTCTTTTATATTCTTGGAATTTTATCTTTTTTCTAAGTAAAAATATTTAGATTATGAGCTAGCAAGTTCACATATCTGAATATAATATCAGAATATAATGTAATGATTCACAGATATATTTTAAGTACATAGTACTTACAGTATTAGTTTCGATCATCACTCAAATCTACCTTCAAATGTTAATTACTTTTTTGTTTTATGTTACAATTTTAAGTCTTTAATAGAATCTTAATTCATGGCAAAGATCATAACAAAATATACAACGTGATATTGAGAAAAATATTGAATTGTAGATTGCGTTATATTGTATTAGGTGTTGGAATTAATTCGTAGCGTTTTTAATGAAAGAATGTTATTTATTTCACATGAGCATTAAAAAATACATTAATGAAAGTACTTCCCATCACTTGTAAAACGCTACGAATTAATTCCAACACCTAATATAATTGGAAGAAAGAGGATAAGAGGATAATCCGTTTAATGGGAATCACTTATTATGATTGTAAATTGTAATAATGAAACATTTGTAATAATGACATTTTGAAACATTATACCCATTTATATGTATATAAATCTGTTATATAAGATTATAAATCATCTATTATATACAGTATACTAATTTGTATATATTGAATTAAAATTTGTTTCATTGAGTTAAGTACATTTAGAAATGAAAGTAAGTCTATTGTTTTTTCTTAATTGTAATTTTATTTCTGTTTTATGTAATAAAACATCGGATACGATGTAATACACTAAATCTAAATCAGATACTAACAAATTCAAAATACTTTCTTTTGAATAAGAATAATTTATTCTTTTCATTTGTTAGATTTATTTTGTAAAATAGCATATCGGGAAAGTTTTCAGTTTTTTCCTTTCGTTAGATTATGGTTGCGTTCGAGGAGCGTGCTGTCAATAACGTTATTTATGTCATGCTATCCTTGTTTCACGTTTAATAAACGATGAAGATAGAATGATACAAATAGCGCTAATAGAGTTTCCCATGTCTGTCCTTATTAGAATTTAAATTTCAATATTAAAATAATCGTTTCCTCTGAAACACAAGCCGGTTTCCTTTCCACGCGATAACACGATAAAAATATTAATATTTAGAAAATTGCAAGACGTTACACATTCGTTTTGTGACCGTGGAAGAATAATATAATAATAGATAAGTAATCAATGAGACGTAATAGGTACAATACTACATAGGTATTGTAATATATTCATATTCGAGTCAAAGATAAACGTGACAAGAGATTCGCGCGAGCGAAGAGACATTGCTTTTGCAATGTTGCGCGCACACGAAATCCTTTACTTTGATATGTCGTTCTCTGGCCAAATACGTAAAACTGACGTCATGCTTTTCTGTAAGAGCATAATATGGACGCCCACTAGAATCGCTTCTCTCGTAGATATGTCTTTCGCGAGTACGTACTCTTTTTCAAATCGATTGACGTATTTTTTTGCGACGTTTCTTCTTTGCGCGCGAAATTAATCTTCTCCTGCAGTTTGATCAATCACAAGACCCGCTCGATCGAAAAATATGTTCATATGACGTATGCCTCGAAAAATCGAGTATTCATAATTTGTTCTTATTAAGATCGTTTTAAGAGGAAAATTTATATGGTCAACTTAAAAGTTAAAAGTAAAATTAATTCAGAGAAAGAAATACAATTCTTTGTTTAAATTAGGTATTTACTACGACATTTTGAGATACAGAAAATTTGTGATATAAAATTATCAAAAATATAAGAATTATACGTGCGAGCATATGTGCGTGCGTGCGTCTTACATATCACTGTTAAATCTATAGTGTCAAAGTGTGAAATTTAACCTAATGTGAGTCGCCGCTGCTCTTACTTAATTATATTATTATTGTATATTAAAAACAAACACAATGTATATTATATATTCGACATTATACAGTATCACTGTTAAATTGTGTCATAGTGTTAAATTGACACAACATAGTGTCAAATTGAATTATCATTTCAGTAATGACGGTATATTTAGTAGGAGGAATCGCAACTCACTTAGATTAAATTTGATATTGTAGGTTTAACAATAATTAGAAACAGATCAAAAAACTTCAAGGGCTTCGCGTTTTGTCACAATTTTGCAATTTCTAACAAAACATTTAGCTATTGTTTAGTCTAATTTTCATTAAGTTATTTTGCTCAGATTAAATCTGAAAATCAATCATTACAAAAATATTATAATACAAAACGATAACAATATAAGTGACAAACTTTCATGTTATTTAAATACCTTTTTAAGAAAGGTAAAAAAAGGCGCTAAGAATACATCTATCTCGAAAAAAAATACTAAATTAATAAAATGGTATATATATATATATATATATATATATATATATATGTATAAATTTATAAAATAACTTCGTAATATCATTATACTCGTTATATCATTGTATTTATAATAGACATTACAATTTTTATTATATCGAAATATTTACTTTATCATGCACAAATTATGCACATAATAGCACAAATAATTTTTCTTAGTGATCATTGTACTTACAATAAAGTTTAATTAAAGCCGTTTAATTTAAGACCATATTTATTAGATTTATCTCAATTAAATTACGAGATCCAAATTTATATGAAGACCTTTTATATATATATATATAAGGTTAATGTTTTTTTAACTAACGACAAGTTAAAGTTAATAGCCTTGAAAATTTAACTTAATTAAGAGATACAAGTTAATCTATGATACAAGTTAATCTATGAAATTAATTGAATTAGAAGTTAAGATAATTAAAAAAAAAAGTTGTTAAAAGTTAGATTTGGTCGAATGAACAACAAAAAAAAAAGATGTTTTATATAATTTTTCGTATTTTTTCCTTCTCACGATATATTCATTAAAAAATCATCACTGGGTATTTTGGTTTACAACTAATTATATAATACATATTATATAAAAGATACAAAATTACTAAATTATATACTCAGTATCCCTTCGCATTGTGTCTGAGAGTTAACTTTGAGAAAGTTAACTTAAATTAAAAGTTAATAGTTATAAAAAAAAATGTAAGTTAAAAAATTAAGAATCTAAAATGTAACCAAGTTAAGTTAAAATTAATTAACTTTTTAACTTAACTTTGAACTTTTTAACTTAGTACTATCCAAACCTGTTATTTACAGGATGTAATAGAATGACCGTACTGTAGACTAATTTTTTGGAAAATACGCACTTTCTTGAAAAGTTTTTAGACAAAAGTTGTAGGATCTAGTTAGTTCTAAGTAGCGCTAAATAAAAAATTCTACTTTAAAATAAAAAAAGAAAGCAGAAAATCGAAAAAAGGATGTAGAGTTTATATAGAAAAATGTATGTATCTTTAATTTAAAAAAGAAATATTCAAAGTATATATGAAAAAATAATAAATAAGAATAAGCGACTTTCTTTTTCTTATTTTAAAGCAGAGAATTTTTGTTTTACATAGTAGAACTTTTTTTGCCTCACTATTAACAACTTTTTAAAGCAGAAAACTTAATTTAAAGCAGAGAATTTTTGTTTTATATAGCATAACTTTTTTTGTGAACAACTTTTTAATGAAAGACGACCGATGGCTAAAATCTGTTGGAGGTCACTCAAAGTCATGACCTTAACAACATATGTCAAGATCAAGATCTTTGGAGGATGCTCCTTTAATCTGAATTTTTACTATTTCTTTTGTTTTATTCTTCACAAATATAGTTGTCATTCGGTCCTCTAATAAATAATTGGAGAAAAATTGACAAAATGGCGGCGCTTGAAAAAAAGTATTTCGATTTTTACTAAAAAAAATATTTATTTCTCGCGATCGGAAAAATAGTAATTTTGAAGGTATCAAAAAGTTGGAGAGTCAAACGATAGCCTAATATGTATATTATACTTGTATATGTGCCAAAGCGCAAGTCGATCGGCCCAATAGTTCGTGAGAAAAATACACGCTCGATTTGAAAAAAATGGTTTTGAGAAAAACGCGTTTAAAGTTTCTCATGCATTTACGAGGTGAATAATGAGTAATTTCAGTAACTTACCTTTAGTCGGCTATATCAGCGCCATATAAAATATTGGGTCATCTAAAAAGTATCTGCGATTTTTTGTCACTAGATGTATGTTGATGGTCATATATCTAGTGACAAAGTACCGCGGATACTTTTTAGATGACCCAATACCTTCCTCGAAGAGCTCGAGAACACTAATCCTGGTAACGGAAATTTTGGAATTTTACAGATTAGGCTGAGTTCGAAAACATCACCCGAGTATCGTGCCCCGTGTATCGTTTTATCCTTATTACTCACTCAATGTTAAACAAGGATAAGATAATACATGAGGGCACGTATCCGGGTGATGTTTCCGAACACATCCTTACAAAGAATCATCCTGAGCTATGGATGGGTGGGTGCGTGCGTCGCGTGCGTGTCCCCTGGTGTATCTCGCAAACGCGAGATACAGATTACTAAAGCCATCTATTGGAAAAATAATGGATTTCTTTTTACTACACCTAATATATTGCATATTCTCGTAACTTACCTTGAGAGCTTTTTAAAAGACTGTAATAAAATATTTTTTCATTAAATACTTTTCAAGTTATACAGTTTGAAAGTTATAGTACCGCCGACATTTATATATAGCATTATTCCAGACTCCAGGTAACCGATCGATAGCTAAGAGTCACAAGCTTAACGCATAAAACACAACATATACCGCATAAAAGAATCAACCAATCTGAATCTTTCCTTTCCTTCCACTTCACAGAAAAGAACTTCGATTGATTCTCTTATACACTATGCATTATGCGTAAGTCTGTATCGTGGCCCCTAAATCTTTTAAATGTTGTTCAGGTTCATGACTTTGATAACATTTGACAAGATCAAGGCCAATTGAACATTTGACAAGATCAATTGGAGAGTGTTCCTCTAATTCTTGTTTTTACGTAAAAATGAAAATAAAGGAGATATAATAAATATGTACATTAATATAATATTAGCCAAATTATGATCCTAAATAAGAAGTTTTAGCCATCGACCAGACATCTTGAGTAACATTGGCGGTATTATAACTTTCAATATATTTTGTATAACTCGAAAAGTACTTAATGAAAAAATATTTACAATACTTATTTTAGATCGTACATATGAGAACACAATTGATAAACTAGAATCGGAAGATGGATCTTTAATACTTTAAATAATTTCTATGTGAATTTATATTAGGTGTTGGAATTAATTCGTAGCGTTTTACAAGTGATGGGAAGTACTTTCATTAATGTATTTTTTAATGCTCATGTGAAATAAATAACATTCTTTCATTAAAAACGCTACGAATTAATTCCAACACCTAATATATTAAATATGTAGCTGTTTGAACTACGTGCCGAAATGATTTTTCGAACTAATAAACGTAATCAAACTATAATAATATCAGAAATTAAATTGATGAGCAATTTAATAATTTGATGCTCAATCTGGCATCCAATTAGAAAGATGTTAATGTACTGAAAAACAGTAAATAAATTTATTGCAAAAAATATTATTTCGACCGGAAGTTGAATCCGATCTCTTTTCAAAATCCGACTGAGTAATCTCCATCTTGGGCAATGTTAATGTCAGCAGTACAATAACTGTCAAGTTTTATAATTCGAAAAGTGTTCAATGAAAAAATACTTTATTATAATATTTTGAAAATGTCTCGACTTCAGCTACAAGAATATGTAATCGGAAATGGTTTCTATTTAAAAACCTTCTTTTCTCCAAGAAAACCTACAACTTTTATACAAAACTTTTTCCTATATCTCTCTTAGTTTCTAAGGCCCGTGTTCAAAACGCGCTTTTATCTCTAAAATTCTAGTAATGTAAATTATAGTATATTAACGCGCTAACATCGTTATAAGTGCGTTCTGAATACGGACCTAAGATATCTGACTGGGGCGATTAAAATGCTCTACCTTGTATACACAGGATGTCTTATAAGTTTTTTGCCAAGCGCTTTTGTGTAGATAGAACGGACTAAACTGAGTCGAAAAATCCTGTACCATTTTGCAATTTTTTTCAATAATTAATAAGATATTAATTACAAAAATTGTCAAATATTGGTCTTTAATAATTTTTTACTAAAATAGTATCAACTTTACAGAAAAACTGTAAAAGACAAAAATCATTAATTTTCTTCTCATAGAAATTCCATAGAAACTCCAAGAATTTTTTTAGAATTTTTTATTAATTTTTTTAACTTTATTAACTTTTTACTGCATTTTCTTATTTTTACCAGCATGAAAAAATACGGTATTAAAATATTATGAAAAAATTCTCAGAACTTTATGACAAGAAAATTAACAATTTTTGTCTCTCGCTGTTTTTCTGTAAAGTTGATAGTATTAGAGTAAAAAATTATTGAAAACCAATATTTATCACAGCGATTTTGAGTAATTATTAGGTGTTGGAATTAATTCGTAGCGTTTTACAAGTGATGGGAAGTACTTTCATTAATGTATTTTTTAATGCTCATGTGAAATAAATAACATTCTTTCATTAAAAACGCTACGAATTAATTCCAACACCTAATAATATCTTGTTAATTATTGCGATAATTGCAAAATGATAGAGGACTTTTTGACTCATTATTAATTTCTATCTACACATGTGCGCTTTGTCAAAACTTACTGGACATTCCGTATATATTTATGACTCGTAAGTCGTATGGGAAATATGCAAAAGAAATTCGGATAGTTGCAAAAAGCAGATTTTTTGCTCATAGAACGAAAGATGTTGATTGTATGGAAAAAAATTCAGTATGAAAAATATAGATATTCGAAATACAAAACGAGATGCAAAATGTTAAGATCAGTCTATTAGTCAAATTGAAAAAAATAAAGATTATCGGAAAAGGTTTTTTTTCCATTCGCTCTCTGGTCATCAAAATTTGAGTGCAAAGCTTTGAAATTCTTGTAAAACGTAGCCTTCGTTATGATGAAAATATCCATTCCTGTTTCAGTCTGAAATTTTTATTAGTTTTTTCAAAAAGCTATTTGTTCACAAAAAATCTGTCTGCGGAAAATTTAATTTTTACATTTTTGAGCAATCGCACAGCAAAGTATAGGAATAATTTTTTTCTTCAAGGGTTGCACCATTATTTAATAACGAAATAATTTTTTGCAATTAAACTATTTTAAAACGGTTTTGAGAAGTGGGTATCTATTTTTTTTATAAATGAATTGGAATAATTTCGTTAATATGCATTGTATTAAATAGTCGTGTGAAGTATTTGGCTAGTGAAGTAGTTGCTAGTTTCTACAAATTTATAAACGAATTCTTGAAATAAATTATGGTTCTCCGCGATTTCTCACAAAAATAATCAATCAAATTAACATAATTGATCCAAAGTTATTATAATAATGGTATCTCACAAAACTTGATCGTAAACTAATAATTCTTCCATTGTTAAAAACAAAACAATAGGAGATCAATATCTTTAACGGTTTAGTTGAGTCTTAAGTATTTATATAATTCTATTTAAATTTATATACTGGGTGGTCTTAAATTACGGCATCATCCATTCTGAGCAGATTCTGAAAAGATTTTCAGAACTTTGTGAGAAGAAAATAAATAATTTTTATCTCTTACTGTTTTTTTGTAAAATTAATAGTATTTGAGTAAAAAATTATTGAAAATCTATATTTAGTCATTTTTAGTAATTAATGTCTCATTAACTATTGCGAATATTGCAAAATGGTAAAGGACTTTTCGACTCAGTTTAGTCCGCTCTACCTGCTCAGGATGTAGTCCTTTTAATTGCGCGCCGAAATAATTTTTTGGTCTTGAAATGAAACGTAAACTTCACTAAACAATCACAGTAATATCACAAGTTAAAATGATTAGCAATTTAACAATTCGATAAGTCATAAGCATTTTAGAATGATCTTAATAATTATTTTGGCGCGCAGTTTAAAGAATTACATACGTAATATACAAATTTATATATAATTATACAATCACTTAAGACCCAACTAAACTGTGGATGTATTATCGCTGAGATCTTTCCAAAAAAAGTATATGTATGTATATATGTACATGATCTATTTGGCGAAGAGCCAGTTATCGCGAGAGCAAAAGTACTGATAGTCGAAGTAGCAATGAATGTTGTGATGATGACAAATTTTTAAGAGACATGCATACCCGATTCTTTTTTCCGTTTGCAATTTCAATTTGATTTAATTCTTTAAAAAACAAATATTTCCCAATTCCCTCAAATATTTCGGTTTTTACAAGACCATCTTTAATGGATAAATCATTTTCAGATTAATCACATATAATTAAATCTTCAGTCGAACGTCGCAAGACAGTTGCATACAATCAAAGTCTGTCTTCTGGACATATAATGAGTAATGTACATGAAATTCAGTGGTCGGTCTGTAAGAATATCTCATATTGTACGGCCAAGATTAGAATGAAATACTGGATAATACTGGAAATACAAAATAGGATCAAGCACATATAACAAGTAGAATAATAAATCTTATAGAAATCTTACCTTGTCATATTTTGTGAAGGAAATCAGTATAACTATTGTCCATTAAAGCGGGACTGTAGAAGAAATAATGACATTTGAAGGAACATTAGTTGCATTCAACAGAAAAAACTGATCAGTGAGCGCTTAGTGATTCTTTAATATGATTGGTTCTTGTCTTTAGATTTTCGCTAGATCTAAATGTAGGAACCAATCATATTAAAGAATCACTGTGAACGCTTACTGATTAGTTTTATCTGCTGAACGCTAATAATATCAAAACATGCGTTAATTGTTATAACTGAAAGATGGAAGAAAGGAACAAGGAGAGGCGAAACAGGTTATTTAAAAACAAGCCGAAGAAGGCGAGGAAGGCGAAATGATGGAACTTAGATAACTAATCCTTAGATAATTAATATGTTAAGGATGGGTAGGTATGTGTCAGACAGTAACTGTGTGTCATGTTTATTTGGACCTTTTTTTTGTTTAATCACGTGGACCATCTCAGATGTTAATCTTTTATGATACTGTCTTTCATTGAATTTAATTATGATTAATTTGTAATTGACTTATCCATTGAAGATGGTTTTGTGAAAATCGAAACGATTGGGAGAAATATACTTGTTTGTTTTAAAAACAAAATATTAACGTTGTGTTTGGCTCATTGTACATTTAAATTTTAATTATCTGAGTCAATTAGATTCTTATTATTTTCTTATTATTTTAATTGTTTTGATCGATTTGTTCGAGCTGAAATGAAGCCAGATTTGAATAACGATGAGAGAGTCAAGAAGAGACCGATAAATAGTGATTCGGTATTAGCCCAAATCTTGCTATTATATCTGACTTCCACCTTCATATTTCCAATTATTTTCGATGATCGGCTCAGCTAACTTTAGTCATTTCGTCTTTGGGTTTACTCGCCTTTAGTTTGTTAGCGAGATTTCATCATTGTATGTGCGTATTCCTATTCGCGCTCGATTTTAATCGTTAATTGACACTTATACATATATATATATATATATATATATATGCGAGGACACGCGGGGGTGAAAAAAAACTAAAAAACGCGCGCGAATACACACACACACACACACACACACACACACACACACACACACACACACACACACACACACATATATACACACACACACACACACACACATCGTTGCACGCTGACCGATTAATTCACAGAGTCTCTTCATAAACACGTCGACACGTTAAAGATTATCACAGTGTGAGAATCGCGCTATAACGTCTCACCATTACAGGGAGCTTAAGGAAGTATGACGTTGTTGGCGACGATATCGACATTGGACTTTTTATCATATATTTCTATATTATCGTGTTGGAATTGATCCGCGGAATTTAATTATTTACTTCTCTCGTATTGTCCGACAGGTGGTTTCCTAGATCCTGATTCATCCTTGAACGTGTTGAACGATGGTCGATTACTACAAGGTGCTCGAAGTACAGCGGACCTCTAGTAGCGCTGACATCAAAAAGGCGTAAGTTTAATCCGTTCATCCATTTATCTTCTTTCAGGGATACGGCGTTGTAAACGATTTAAACTAAGTTTTGAAATCTTGTGAAATGATCACAGTCGTATTTTTGACAAGCTTCGCTAACGTAATATCCGGCATATTTTCGTTCCACAGGTATAGAAAGCTGGCATTAAAATGGCATCCGGACAAGAATCCGGATAATTTGGAAGAGGCGAATAAAAGATTCAAGGAAATCTCAGAAGCATATGAAGTCTTGAGCGATGGTAAGCATACACACGAGATAATGATAACACTGTTCAACAAAAAAAATGCACACAAACGAAGGTAATTGTTTTTCGTAGTTTTTTCGAACGCTGAATACAATCTCGTTTCCACATTGCTTTATCATCTTAAAATCTTAATGTATTTTAATATTATAATATTTTAATATTATAATTATGATATGTGACATGTTGAAGCAGTTTTATTGCCATCAAAATTAAATATATCATTACTGCAGGATTGGAAATGTTACTTCATTAAAACAACGCGTTAGCGTTATTCATTATTAATTTTAAAAAGAAACACGTTGCTATTACTTAGAAAGTAATGATTCGTTATTTTTTTATAATGTTAAAGTAAGATTATATTAAAGTTAAATAAGATCAAAGTAAGGTATTACATTTAAAAATTACATTATTTAGTAATTACATTATTTAATATTAATTGTAACAATCAATATTAAAACTTTAAATTCTAAGCTAATCTTTATATAGCACGCTTTTTTTAACACTAAACTTATCTAATAAATTTTCTATAATTCTTTGTACTAATATTTTTATTTTTTAATATGTATGTATTTATATTTATCTTTAGGAAGTTAGACAGTAATCACAATATAATCTACAAATACAGGTTTTACTAACAATTTTTAAACATTGTTTTTTAAGATTAATGTTATTAAGAGTGCACTATTATAATAAAAAAAAATCTTGAATAAATAAATGAGATAATAAGGGATTAAAATAATGATAAATGAAAAAAACAGCTGAATTTGTTATCATTGCTGTAAAAATGTAACGATGTTACCATTATCATTACAGAAGAAAGAAATAATAACGATAACAATATTACAAATAATGTATGATTGTAACTTCACAGAAAGTAAATAGACATACAGGGTGTAGAAAAAGTCCCAGACCTAAATATCTTGAGAAGTAAACATTTCTGTTATAAATGTTTCATACAAAAGTTGTAAGGTTTCAAGTAGAGCATTAAATAATAATAGTAATATAAGATACCGTGTCAAGATTACGTAAAAATCACTTTAAAATTAAATATAAATTCGAATTTTTTATTATATATCCTCGTTTTCCAAAACACTATAATAAAATCTTTTTTTTAATTAGTATTGTTCGAGTTATGAATCTTGAAATTATATTACCGACATATCTAAGATATATCGCATGGAGGTTGTCCGATCAAATTTATACATTGTATGTGCGTGCACGCACATATGTGTATATCTCTTTCCTTCTCTCTCACGCCCTCCCTTTGCTTTCGTACGTTACCATATATAAATGGTTAAATAAAATTATAATTGTAAATAAAATTATTAAGTAATAAAATTATATACAATCTAATTAAATGAATAGATATATTTTTTTAGCTTATTCCAGGACCAACGACGTAGACAGTGGTAGGATGATCCTTTTTTTTTTGTATTTTATAAGGTAAAACTGCAGAAAAGGGGAGTACTCGCTGATGACATTGTCAAGGTCATCATCCTGAGTAATCTCCAACAAGAAGGTTTTAGTCGTCGCTCGCTGTCCACTAAAAAGTAATTAACAAAGAAAGTTTAAAAAATAATGTCTCATTTTTGCTATAACAAAAGTTGTAAATCTCGCTTTGTGTTGAAAAGTTTATGTGTGGCTCCAGTGGTGGAGTGAAAATCGTTTCGCGTTAAAAAAACCTTACCCTAACTCAATCCATTTTTTACTTTCGCGTGGAAAATTGTACATTCAAGAAGCAAAGTTCTACTAAGTTTACAATCTTCCACGCGAAATGAGGGCCATCTCGCACCAAAAATGGATTGGGTTAGAATTAGGGTTTTTTAATGCAAAATGACATGGATTTACAACCTTCCACGCGAAATGAGGGCCATCTCGCGCCAAAAAATGAGTTAAGTTAGGGTTAGGTTTTTTTTTTAACGCGAAACGACTCCACTTCTCTTTCTGCTTGAGGGCACACGACTTTCGCGAAGCGAAATCGTAACCTTGAGTGATTTTCAACAAGACTTCGAAAATCCGAATTTCGTGTTTTCATGTAGAAATGTCCCCCCCCCCCCTCCAAGCAAGGGGTGGGATGGGAGTTGCTTTATGTGGAAAGTCATTACGTAAGCAAGGAAGGGTGTAAGATAGTTTCTAATATTATATATAATATTATATATAGAAATAAAACGTTATTTTTTTAAACTCTTTGTTAATAACTTTTTAACGAATAACAAGCGACAGTTAAAACTTGTTGAAGGTTACTCAGGGTGATGACCTTGATATATATCAAAGTCAAGGTTGCCGGCGAGTGCTCCCCTTTTCTGCAGTTTTACCTCTTATAATTTTCGTATGAACTGTTTTTATTTAATTAGATTTTAATTCGTAATTTATTATTGTATATTTTATTTAATTTTTAAAACTAAAAATAATAGAAAATCTTTAAATAATAGAAAGTCTTTAAATGTATTTCCTAAATAAATTTAAATATGTTATGAAGAGAATATAATTATAAATTTTTTAATAAACCTTGTTGCATGCGTGGTATCTTCAAGAACATTTATTGTATTTTATACCGTTCCTAAGATTTATAAAATTTTCGGTGAATAGATTCACCATCTTGCTCTCATCATAAGCCCATTGTTATTTAAGAATTTAAATAGTCTTTTATATGTTTTAGAGCAACGTGAATTTTTAAAGTTTTCAGGAACATAAAGATCTCTAGAAGTTTTAATTTGTATGATTATCTAATTAAATAAATCTTAAATAAAGCTTAAAGTTTTATTTAATAAGTATGATTATCTAAATTGTGGGGCCAACTGCTTTCGCAGAGGAACAACAGATCATGTCTTAAAAGCAATAAAAAAGATATAATCGCATTTATTTAATTTACGAATTAAATGAAGTTTTTAGAGTTCTTAATATTTCTGAAATTTTAAAAATTCATGTATAATACATAAAAAATTATCTGCAGTTCTTAGGTAGTAGTAGACTAGGCTTATGATCAAAGCAAACTGGTGAATTGATTCATCGAGAATTTTTAAAGTTTTGAGAACGATATAAAATAAATGTTTTTGAAGATTTCACATATGCGACGAGGCTTAAAAAAAATAATCATTATATTCTCTTTATAACTCATTTATATTATCGAGAAAGTATAAGTTTTTACGGAGAGAACTATTACATATTTCGCCCGAGTGAAAAATTATTAGGTATCAACCGATGTGAATGGATATGCTACGATTTTCTCAAAATAAAATAATTATAAAAAATTTCGGAGGGGGGGGATTTGAATCCCTAATCTCCTTCTCTCTTGATATGCCCAGGATCATCATTGCATACATTATTTCATCCTTGTTTAAGATTTGATGACAAAGATTGAACGATGCTCACGAGTGTTGCGAACGTTAACCCTAGCAGATCACTCATGGGTCCAAGGTACCCTATGCAATTTTTTACATTGCTATAACTTTTTTATAATATAATTCGAAGACCCGGATTGAGGCTGAAAAAAAACTTTAACTGTCCATAGATATGATAAGCCTGCAAGGGTTTTTTTTGCGTTATTCTCGATGTAAAAATGCATGAAAATTTAAAAAGGGTACTTGCGACCCATACGTGTCTAAAGCCAGCAGCACACAATGCTGCTAGCTGGAAAACAAGCATTGTGTGTCGCAGGCTTAACTTGTAAGTTTTTGGCATTCTGGGTTGATTTTTTATTAAATATTTACTGAGTTTCGAATAATATAAAAATAAGTACACGAAAATATAGAACTATATTTCAATATAAAAAGAATTATATTTCAATTTAATAAATAATAGAAATTTTATAATTTCTGTCAGTCTTCGGAGATCGCTCGGCCGGAATGGATTTATTGCTTTAGAGCGAGTGTTGCATCATCCTCTAAGCTAAGTTCTAATAAATTTAATTATACATATTATAATAATATTTATACATGTACAATCCTATATTTATCATTTTATATTGTTTAAATAATAAAATTTTATTTATTAATTGTAAACTTACAATATGTATAGATTTTTCAAAAATGTAAATCTTTTATAGTTCAAATAATTATACTTTGTTGAGCAATTCATATCGTACTATTTTTTTTATTAGTCCAAAGAGTCAACTAAAAAAATCCTATGGGTTTTTGCTTGAACATTAAATTTAAAAAATTTGAGAATTTTTTTATCCAAAGTAGTCATTTTTTGCGAATTTTTTCAATAAAATTTCTTTGAAAAGCATTGTAATTAATTGAAAATAAAATATTATTTATTTGATTTATATTTATCTGTTTTCATCTAACTTCGAGGTATAAATTTCACACATTTTGACTAAAAATACGTGTTCAGTCTAGAGATATAGCGTGACAAAGTTATTTAGTTTAAAGTTTTACATACCCTGATGAGGCCGGGAAGGTAACCAAAAACAATAGTGGCCTACTAGGGTTAAATAAAACGCACCCAATAACGCATTTAACGGCATTTAAACGACTAATTAATAATACTAAGTGATGGCGATGGAGTCTTCCACCATAGCTCACCTGACGAGCTGCGTGAACCGTGATAATTTTCTTCGTGAAAAGAATATAGATTAAAAAATTATTCTATTATTTTTAACTTTAAAAATTAAATAAAATATACTATAAAAAATTACGAATTAAAACCTATTTAAATTTAGAAAATTAACAAAAAAATAAATTAACAAAAATATAAATTATCAAAAATAAAAATAATAAAAACGAGATCGTTCTACCACTATATCTACATTGTTAGACCTGAGATAAACTCGGTAAATCGAAAATAGTATCTATTAATTTAATTATGATTGTATAATTTTGTTTACTTAAGATATGTACATATGATAACACACACACACGCGCACGCGCGCGCGCGCGCAAAATATTATACAGGATGATCCAGATCACTCCCAAGAGCCGACATGTACACATTCCTTATGAAAAAGTGAGTCGAAAATGTCAATAGCAAAAAGTTGTAATATCAATAGTTTTTAAACGGTGAGTTTTTGAAAATGTTCAATCACAGGGCATGAAGTTCGCGACGTCAGGTACGACGTAAAAGCGATACAGCTGTGTGAATACTTTGATACCACTAAACGGCACGGTACTGAACGAGCAAAGGTGAAATCTACTAAAATTTATTGCGGTATTCTTAATTATGCAGACTTAAATTAAGTCCAATTTAATTGATGAGAAGTAATGCCATTGCAAATTCGATACAACGTGATTTATATGTTTGGACAATTTAATTAATATTGATTTTATTTATAAATTTGTTTCCCAATCAGAAATGATAATGGAATCGACGTTGATTCGACGTCGATTTGATGTTTTCAACGTCGTTCAACGTCAAATCGATGTCGATTCGATGTCGATTCCATTATCATTTCTGACTGGGTTGTTACTTAAAATATATTTCAAAAATCCTCTTTACTGATATACTGTATCGAATTTACATTTGACATTACTTCTCATGAATTAAATCGGACTCAATTATCAGAACACGGTAGTGAGAGCGTTTGTCTCGGCGCTGAGACAAAGAATAGCTTTGTCGCACTCTGCGAGTTATGAATACCGCAATAGATCTTAATAGATATTTTACGAACCTTTGCAACTCGTTCAATATTGTGCCATTTAGCGGTATCCGTCAAAGCGTTCGCGCAGCCGGCTGCTTTTAGTTGCGCCGTACCTGACTTCATGCCTTGTGGTTAGACATTTTCAAAGGTTCATTGTTTAAAAACTATTAATATCACAACTTTTTGCTATGGATATTTTTGATTCACTTTTTCATGAAGAATATATATGTGCACACAGCATCACTAATGCCTAGCCATCTGAATTTGCAGAAATATCGAAGCATGTTCAAGACGCGCATTTCTTTATAAATATTCATGCATTATGACTAATGGTTATTCGAAAAATATAATACTTATAATAATAAAAATATAATAATATAATTATAATAATAAAAATATAATAATATAATTACTTATTTTGAATTTTAAAACAGTACTTTTAAAACTCAAAATAAGTAATTAATCACTAGCTAATTAGTTTAAATTTAGTTCAATTTTAAGTTTACGTTGCATTTTTTGAATAATCATTAGTTATAACGTATAAATGAATATTTAGTAAAGGAACGTACGTCTTGAACATACCTCAATACTCCTGTAAATTCAGATGGTTAGGCATTAGTGACATTGTGTGAACGTGCCAGCTCTGGTCTGGATCTCTGGATCACCCTGTATATGTATTTGTGCATACAAGTACGTGTATGTGCATGCGTGCATCGTGCATGCGCATACATATACATACAAAAATATAGTGAATCTACTTTTACTGATATTTGCATGCAAATACATTGCCTATATGCATTTAAACGCGAATGTACAGAGAAATATGTAATTTTTAATCGATATGAACAATCAGCTTTTGCACTGTGTGGTGTATATCTGAATACATAAAGAAGGAAGTCCATTAGGCCAGTCATCGTCCCTATCTGAAATTTATTCTAAAGTATCAGAAACATTCTATTGTTGTAAGAACTATTGAAATCATATCATGTTACCCTAAGCGGACACACAGGGGGCGTCATCAAAATCCGGACAAATCGAACAATTTCTTTAAACAAAATGTTTTTACTGAAAAATTAAATATTACAAAAAATCTTTTTACATGACACTTAGGAGATCCCTGTAGAGCACAATTATTCGATATATCCCTCATTAGTTTGAATGACAGCTAAATTCTCGGTCTGAAGCGTTCGCACGCACGCTGTAATGTAACCCTGTCCCTGACGATTGCTGTCTCAATAGCGGTCCTTAATGACGTCACATACCGAGACTTGTTTGTAACCCTTTCCTACGCTTCATACGTAGTAGTTCAAGAGATTTAAATCTGGGCTATTGGGAGACCAGAATGGGAGCCAAGGCGAGCAACTCGGCTTGTCCTGGCAGCCTGGCAGAGAGCATCTGTCGTATCTTTAATGTGTACGATTTGTATCGAAGATCCTCCTCGGCAATTCGACGCATTGTTGGCTCGCTTACACCAACAATCGATGCTAATTTTCGCAACGATTGCCCTGGATCATCCGAAATCAGTAACGACTGGTGGTCCTCGCGGTGCATTCTTTCGAGTGACTCTTCTTCGTTGGTATACTGGAACCTTCGCTGGACTGTTCTAAAACCGTATATTTTGCCACAACGTCATAAACAGTTGATCTCGGATATCTAAAGAACCGAATTATTTCCGTTACTGAGCGCCCAGCGCGAAGGCCTTCGATGATCGCGGCTTTTCGATTATACTCCGCTTACTACTCCGATTATACTTGGTTTCAACATCGCGGTCATTTTGAGAATGTGACTGTTTACTAAAAGCATTAAGCTTTCTCTTTCGAACGCCAACAACAATCTCTGGCGGAGGCACAATATAGCGGAAAATTTAAATTGAAAATTGTCTGGATTTTGGTGACGCACTCTGTATATCTTGACATTCTGATAACTAATTAATCTATTTCTATTATCAATTAATTAATCTTATTTATATCATCAACATTTCTATCATCGCTCTTATATCACTTATTTATAACTTGTTAGTGGTCTGGATTATCCTGTATATTAAGATGGTCTATATTTTCTACTTCAAAAATGTTTTCACAGCACTCAGAATAGTTCCAAAATCCATAAAAAAATAATTTTTATTAAAAAAGTATCCGTAAATAAGTTCAAATTTTGCCTTGCAATAGAACCTAAACTAACCTTTAAAAATGCTTTATTAGATGCTAAAAAATACAAAAATAATCATTATTTATCCGAGAAGTGGGAAAGTTGTGGGAATAACGCAGTAAGTTAGCTTTAATATTGGTTTATACGTAGAAACCAACAGTTTGCCATATACCACACAATTTTAGAAAATCACATCTGTCTAACCAAAATATTTTTTTATTTTAACAAATTGTTTTGTGTTTTTAACTTTTTTATTGATTAACTTTTTTTATTGATTTGAAGATTTAATATTTATTTAATTCTTTTATAATTTAAATCGATAAATAATAATAATAATAATAATAATAAATATGATCGACAGCATTTAATCATTAAATATAAATAATGTATACTTTTTATTTATAATATTGGCGAAAAAAAAACAGAAAATTACGTAAAGAAATATAATATATACAGAATAAGGCGAAAATTTCCTGCTAAAATGTAATTGTATGTATGTTCTTCAACGTTATTCTCATTGTTTTCTTCGGATTCTGAGTAGGGGAAAGTGAAAAGATTGAATAGCTGGTGTGCCGAGGAGAGGTTGAATAGCTGGTGTGCCGAGGAAAGGTTGAATAGCTGGAGTGCTGATTTCGAGTCGAAATCCCATCACTAATCCGCATGCAGTAGCTCAATCCGTCAAAATTATAATAGGAACTATATATGTCAAAAGTATTAAAATAACTTATAAATAAAATAGAATCGATTTGAAAAAATATAATTTCCATTCCTAAAGTTGGTATAGAGAAGATTGTTCTAGTAGTTTTATATATGTTTCCTGTGATCATTTGTAAAACATGAGATATGTTTAGAAAACGTATATGAAATATGTATGAACCAATAAGTGCTACCTAGATAGTTTCTATGTATAGTAGGTAATTTCTACGCATAAAACAATATTAAAGCCTAAAATAGCTTACTACGCTATTCTCGCAACTTTCTGACAACTTCATGGATAAATAATAATTATCTTCGTACTTCTTACAATTAGTATGAACAAAGGATTTTTAACAGTTACCTAACAAAGGATTTTTAAAGGTTAGTTTAGGTGCCATCGCGTAACATAGAATTTGGTCTTATTTATCAATACTCCTTTCAATTCGATTGGACAACGGGAACCTATACCGACGATTCATTAAATATTTTAGTTTCCTTCATACTAGCTCACTTAGCTACACTTCCCATTATACTAGCAATATTTTTAAAGTGTATTTTCCGCAAAATCAGAAAACTTTTTTAATTTGCGCGTTCTGCTTTTTTGAAACCTTTTTGCATTGTTTGAAACCTTATATGTCTCATTTAAACAATTAAATAAATTGATATAATTAAAAAATAAAAATAAAATGATTACTCCGGTATATTCTCCGTACCTATCAATAATTTCATTTATCAAATATTATTTACTATGTATAAGATAAATAAATAATACCAGTAAAAACTTTATATTGTTTATTACGATGAGAAAAATATAGAAATTCGAAGTATTTATTTTTCATGTTGAAAATTGTCTAAGGCGCGTCTTTTTTTGTTCAGATGTTCAGAACTTTTAAAGCGCGTTAGATTCGCGATTTAAAAATAGTTGTGCAAAATTTACATTGCTTCGTACATTCGATATGATGATCTAGTAGAAGAATTCTCCTAGAGACAAAAATATCATTAAACATTGCATATGTCTTTACACAGTAATTATTATTTGTGTAAAATATTTGTTAAATATTTTTCAAAAAATTATATTTAATTTTTCAATTTGAATAATTAAAAAAAAAATAAGAAAGTTATATTCGACTATTCACCGACGCATATATCTCTACTCGAATCTCGTGGAACAATCATTCAAAAAAAGACGACAGATATTATATCGCCTGAGCCATAGAAAGTGCTATATCGAAAAAAAAACATGAAAGGTTTTTGTCAAAAAATTAATGCGGTCTATTTCGCGTAAGGCGTGAAGACCGGTCTATGTCGGAACGTATACGAAGTAAGCGAGAAGAAAAGTCTTTTTTCTTCTCGCGGTTCAAGTCGTATGAAATTAAAGAAGAGCGCAGTATTTTTTTCTCATAAATTTTATAATAGTGACTGAGAACGAGAATCGTCTTAATTTACAATCCTGTTTCTCGCACTCATTTATTCATCTATTATTTAATTTTCCGTAACTAAATATGTATGATTTATAAATCAATATTACACTATATAAACCCTTCTTTAGTTTCATGCGATTTTAACCGTTCTTTCTCGATATAAACCGTACTTCGTATGCGTTCCGACATAGAGTCTTCATGCCTCATACGAAATAGACCGTTTTTCATTCATTTCTTGACATAAACTTTTCTTTATATTTTTCTCGATATAGCACCTTCTAGAGCCATCGATATAAAGAAAGAAAAAAAGAAGAGTTAAGGAAAAAAAGATTACGAAAATCAAAGGATATACATCGATATGATACTGAAAATTGAAATTTTTTTTTTTTTTTTTTTTTAAGGAATTTTGGAATGCATAAAAGGGTCATGAATCATAACTATTTGCTTTATAATGCTGCATAATTCAATAATTCACGACTATTATACAATTTATTGAAAAAAATGTATTTCAATCGAGTATATATATTACGAGTTCGTTGTCCGATCTAACTGACTTGGCGAGAATTATTTTTTATTTATTTATTGGAACCATTCTGAGAGATGCCGCGGAAAGAATTCGAAAAAAAATTTTCTTCAAATGTAAAGATGAATCACCCTAATACATTATATAAAGTTCGTTTTGAGAATTGACAAGACTAACAGTCAGTTTTTGCTTTTAGCATTATGTCTTATACCATGAATTTTAGCCTGATTCATTAACTTTAAATTGTAGCTCAAAAATTATAACATTATAGACAATTTGGTACTAGAATTTTCATTTCAAAACAATCTCAGGAATCTCGTATCCTTAAGTATTATTAAGTTTATGGGATATCCTACAAAGAAATATGAAATAATGCTCATAATTTATAGAATAGAAGTTTTCGACTATTCACATTATTTTTAGCCACGGAAACATTTAAATGATTAAACATATTTATTAAATCATATCATTGAAATTATTGGAATCGTATCAGTTACAAGAAAGAATGTTAAAAAGTAGCCGATTTTTGCTCCTAAGCCAGCATGTAAAATTTGCATAGCTTTACTATTTCTTATAGTTTTTTAATTGTAAAATCACATAGTAGAATTTATTTGCATTAAAATGAGAAAATCCTAACAATTGTAATCAAATAAAGTATTTTTTAGGTGCATCATTCGGTAGTACATATTGTTTTTTTTTTAGATAATATATTTTGACATATATCCGCGATTGTGTATTAATAGATTTGTGTACGTATACAAGCATTCAGATTCGTATTCGGCGATGTTGATGGCACACTCCCCTGTATTTATTTTTGTGACGAGTCATGTATTTGAAAAATGGGATCATAAATTATCCATCTTTGCGGACCTTCTGTTTTTATCCTTTTTCCTTATACTTTGATAGCAAATGGATGTCACCACGTAATTTTACGACCAAAAACTATAAGAAATAATAATATAAATACATGCCAAACATGGTTTAGGAGCAAAAATGATTTTTAACATACTTCTTTATAGGATTAATAATTGAATTAGAAGCCATCGCTTTTTTTTAGCCGAGACATTAATGTAATAAAACGAAAGCTTCTTAGATGTGCGAAAAAGATCGAGGCGATATAGAAAATCTTTCCAGATGTAAAGAGACGCACTTACGATCAACGCTTATATCAGAAGGCGGCATCAAGGCCCGGCCGTGGATTCACCTTCCGGAGTTTCTTTGATTCTCCCTTTCAGCGATACTTTGGTACCACTTGAATATGATTTGCAGAGTGCTCAAAGCATTGTGTTCTGTAGTTTCGTTTCTTTTTTTTTTTTTTTTATTTATCTTAATAACCTGTTGCAATATGTTTTTCGCGTTTCTTTTCTTCTTTTAAAAAAATTCTAATGCTCATGCCGCCGAAAACGGGCGTGAAATGCGATGGGCGACGATGATTACAATATTCGAGAATTTTGAGTTGTAAGTTGAATTAAAATACAACACAGCTACTCATAAACATTGTGTTAGTATTTGATTCATAATTTATAATTAATAAATTAATTAATTTATGAATATCTCGTTTTGATTAGAATGATTTCAAATACGAATATCGCGAGATGCAACACATATTTGATCGCGCACATCTTTATACTTCTTTGAAAAGGAAAATATTTGCGAGTTTTTTCTTATTTCTAATATTACATCGAATAATCACGTGTTGCAGTTAACCCTGCTTGCGTTCTATGATCAATATGTACTAACAACTAGTAAATTATAACTTGACTCGAGAAAGTTATACTCCTGATGAAAAAAAAATACAATGTTTACAAGCTAAACAACATATTTAATACATGAAAGCGATATATGATCAATAGACTTCCATAGACTTCTATATTATACATATTTACTATATTTAATTAGAAACACTGTAACGCGGGGATAAAGACTACTTAATATAATATAATCGTAGGACAGTGTATTTGTCAAACAACTAAAACTGATCAGTTGAATTTTAACTTTGGGACTGAACAGATAGTTCCTCGATACACAGGAATTTTAGTAATTTGACAAAAATACACAACATGTTTTTAATCAATTCTTTTTTATATTTATATTTTATAATTTATTGACTATGTCTCATATATCAACATTTTGACAAAAATTCACGCGAATTATGTCCACGGTCACATCATTGTGGGATTTCAGCCATTTTACCATCCAGCTTGATAACTGGTGAGATTGGCTCTCTAATGGAGGATTGATTGTCGCACAATGAATATGACCGTATAAACTTCACTTCTTGTAATAAATCTGCATGATTTTATTGTAAGAGTTTCTACTTGCTGAAGAAGGCTAGAATGCTAGCCGAAACATGTACACGCATATGAAATCTATTTTCTGTTTGATTATGTAAGATAAAGTCTTTTTAAAGCTGAATTACGCACCGTGCCAATTCCCAATTACCCGTTTGTCATTTGTTTATATTTTTGAATTTGTTATCTTAGGAATTTTTATATAATTACCTTAAAAGATTTGATATTGACAACTGGCGCTAAGTTAAATTCCACACCAAATTAAATAAAAAATATAATCCAAGTAGTACTCTTTAATTTTTATATAATAAAACCTAAGTATATATAGTAATATTTGTATTCCTATTGAAGGAATCAATATTCCGACCCAAACTAAAAATTCTTTTTATATAAAATTTTTATTCGCCATTCATTCAAAAACATTTTCTCTTCCAATCAAGGTAGTAGTTATTTAATTCTTCTTCAAAACGTTATCACAAAATTGCGTTCATTCAAGTGTTACCACAAAAAAAGTGAAAGAAGTAAACTTGGCGCTGCTTGATCACTGTATAAAAACAGTACTAAAAACATGAATGTAATATTTAAAATAAGAAAAATAAAAAACATTCCCATGAGAGTAAAAGTATTCAGCGTGGATATATGTACATGATATACGATTGAGTTATACAGTCGTATAAGTTACGAAAGTTGTGCAAGCGATTAGATTTAAATTCAAGATAAATAAATTGGACCTATAAGAAATGAAAAAAAAAAAGAAATAAACAGTAAACTTTATTTTTAGTGTAAAAAAACATTCAGATTAAATTTATTATTATATTAAAATTGTAATTATCTTATGTTATTTATTTTTATTAACTATTATATAATTTTTTAATCGTTTTTATAGTTTTCATTATTCGATCTATCAAGACAACGCAATTTTGTAATAACGTTTGAAGAAGAATTAAATAACTACTATTTTGGTTGAAAGAAAAAATATCTTTGAATGAATTGCGAATCCTATTTCGATCTAAATGACTTTAATTCTTATATAAAAATTTTATATAAGAATTAAAGTCATTTAGATCGGAATAGGAAAATTCTTCAATAGGAATATAAATATTACTATTAGGTATAGTAAAAAGAAATCCATTATTTTTCCAATAGATGACTTTAGTAATCTGTATCTCGTCTACGCGTGATGCAGATTACTAAAACCATCTATTGGAAAAATAATGGATTTCTTTTTACTACGCCTAATATATATACTTAGAGTTCATTATATAAAAATTAAAAATAGTACCACATGGATCATATTTTTTATTTAATTTGATATGGAATTTAATTTGATACCAATTGTTAATATCAAATTTTTTATACGAATGATACATGTCATTAGAATTAATATTATTTACTTAATTTGGTACATGATTTAAGGGGAAAATTCCGTTTTTTGAGCGAAAAAAATTGATTTTTTGGGGAATTTTTTTTTTGACCAAAGTATAAAGTTACAATACATTTGAATTTTGGAACATTGTTTGACTATATTTAAATGTAATTAGTTTTTTTTTTATTAAATTTGAGCCAATATTATGCCAGTTATCTCTCCTCAGACATGGCACGAAATATCTGTCACTGGTGTGCAAGATATTTTCCGTCTCGGTCGTCTAAAATATAAAAATCTGATAGCGTTTAATTTTATATACATATAGTTATTCATCATTTGATGAATAAGCAATAAAAAAATTGATAATTGAGAAAATGGCGGTTTGTCAAATAAAAATCATCGATTTCTCTTTAAAAATTGGCTGAATTTTTTTGCAATAAAAAAAAGTATATAACGGATTGTTTTTCTTTTTCATCATACAATAAAGGGATGTTTCCTCAACATGCAGTTTAAAGCGGAAGATGATCGGTCTATTAGTTTCATAGATATTGTACACACCAGTGACAGCGAAAAAGCTGTTTCGAGAAAAACGTTTAGTTTCAGTGCGCTAACAAGTAAACCTATCTAAGTGTTACACTCCGATTTTGAGTTTTTAGTATGTTATTCTCCAGATAAAAATAAGAACACGTACTTTTTTTATATGTACCCATACGCACATTGTTAAAAAGTACTCTTGAAACCATTTAATTTTCATTCTAGAAATTTGTTTCTACCTTTTATAATTTCAAAGATATTCGTTTCGAAAAAGAAAAACCGATTTTTTTCAAAGGGGTGTTTCACTCCTTAAAAGTGCATCTTGTTACATATAAAGAAATACGTATCACTTATTTTTGTCTGGAAAACAACATACTAAAAACTCATCAAAATCGGAGTGTAACACTTGAGTTGGTTTACTTATAAGTTATATGTATACCTGCGCGCCGAATTGGTCTTTACAACTTCTAATTTTATGAATTTCGTTTTGAAATTTGTTATACATATTTTTAACATTTCATACTATAATATTCCGTAAGAAAAAAAAACAATTTTTTTTATTCAGAAAACGGAATTCCCCCCTTAACTTGACGTCAATTGTTAATACCAAATCTTTTATACAAATGATGCACATCATTAGAATTAAGTAAATAACAAAGATAATACTATTTAGGTTTTAATTTTTCATTTGATATATTAGTTTTTTTTTCGAGGAGTAATAATTTTTGACATAGAATTAAAATTGCTATTACTTGAATTGGAATAAAAAGACCAATAAGAATATCCTTGAAGAAGAATTAAAATTATTATTATTTAAGTTAGACATTTAGGTTTTATTCAAAAAACATGTATATTCTTAACGCCTTTTTTTACTTTTTTTAAAAAGGTAAGTTTGTGATAACAGTATACATGTAATGATAATATTACATATATTTGCGTATTCGTACATATCGATAACATTATAGCTTAAGAAAAATTATACGTAATTTTTTGACCAATTGTTACATAAATATCTCTATAAATTCAATTTTTAATTTAAATTTAGTTTTGCAAATTCTTTAAGGAAATAATTCTGATTTAAAGCGCTCTGTAATGAGACAAATTTAGGAATTAAAAAAAAGCTGTAATTCCGATAAATTTTAGGGGTATATGCATATATTTTACATATTTTTAATAGTTAGGTACAAATTTTTTCAAAAGATTTTATTAACCCAAGTTGTATGTACGTCATATCGTACGAGGCATTTTGCGACATATTTTTAATTTTCCAAACCGAATTTTCTAAGTTTTTAGAGGCAAAAAATTTTGTTAATATTTTCTTGAATGTTCAGAATAATGCACTCTCTACAAGAGATCTACCAAAAAGTATTAAATTTAAATTGCTCTTTCTTGAAATAGAAAAGTTATGATTAATTTTCGTATCGCGAAAACATGTGCATCTATGAAGTTGACATACTATATCTTCAAATCTTTATTTTTTTTTTTTTTTTATTTAATCAGAACGCTTTTCAAAACGTATCAGAAATTTTGAAAATGAGGTGACAACTTCATAGATGCACACTGCTACTGGCCAATGTAACATGTAACAGTATACAGTTCAACGTATGTATATATGTAATGTGCATTGGTGTCTGTCCTGCTCCACATATGCGCATGAATTCCATATATATTTTTCAGAGCCATTTGAGTCTAATGTACAGTATAGGAGTTGTACAGCATAAAAAGTTATGATAAATGTGTACAATATAGAAAGTTATAGAGAGTTATGATAAATTTTCTCCAACATTCTTCGCATTATATTCCAACTTACATGTCGATATTGGACTAATATTGGACTAATCTTTGGCAAACCTTGTAGAAGTCTCGCTTGTTGGGTTTTGGTTGAAAGGATCAAAATTATGATGGAGGTTACAATCAATTCAAATAATAAATGTCTCACTTTTTTTAGAGAAAAAGAGGCGTGTTTACGACCAATATGGCAAGGATGGCCTTCAAATGCCCGGAGGCAAACGACGTCACGGAGATGATTTTGATTCGCACTTTGGTGGCGCGTTTGTCTTTAGGGATCCTGAAGAAGTATTTAGAGAATTTTTCGATGGAATACCTTTTGAAGATTTGTTTGCCGGTAAGATACAAATACATTTAGACAGAAAATACATAATAAGTTGTCAAAAGGCAAACATTGCAAACACCAAATTTTGCAGGTTTTCATGGTGGAGGTTCTCGGAGAGGCGTCGGAGGAAGACACGACCACTCAACCAGTAATAGTCTGAGTACTTCTTTCTTCGGGCCTTTTGGATTTGGCTTTCGTTTGCCGTTTAATGATTTAATGGAGAACGCTGGTGCTGCAGGAAACTTTACTTCTTTTGGTACTTTCACTAGTTTTGACGGAACGAGCGGTGGCTCTGCTGTAAAACGTACTAGCACCTCAACTCGTTTCATCGATGGAAAAAAAATTACGACCAAAAAGTAAAAAGAATCTCACATATATCACACATGCAACACACACACACGCACACACCATTCTTACTGTATATTCTATTATGTAAGATTCAACATTATATTTCTTCTAATTATATCTTCTGTTTCTCATGTCTTTTACAGAGTCTTCGAAAATGGAAAAGAAACC
Source organism: Acromyrmex echinatior (assembly GCF_000204515.1). The sequence goes on from NW_011627202.1 coordinate 306,427, forward strand.
ATAATGTCTTATGAAAATGATATTCTGAAATCAAAGACAGTGAACGGCGTACCACAATCAATAACGTACAGTTAAAACACATCTCACTCGCACGATCTCTCCTTGGCAATTGAGAAATTCCTGTCATCACGATTTAAACATCTGTAAACAAGTATCTAGTATCCGCGTTGGTATCTCTCGACACAGTTGCTCCCCTCGCAGAGTCATTTCCATTGAAAATGTAACATCAGTCGACATGCTTCTTAACGCGCGTTATTCGCCGAAATTGACAATCAATGATAGTGAGATAGGCTCTCTAAGCCCGAGTGATCGGAGCGTTAATAATTGGAATTTACATAAAAACAAGAGCGAATTACTTTTTACACGAGATTTAGTTTTCTGTCATCTCGTTTGTTTGTATGTTAGGTTCGACGATGCATCAACGAGTCATCAAGTCTGCGAAAACGTCAACGATAACACGATGGATAGCCACAACTCGAATACGACCTATGGCGACTATGTAAAAGCTAGCAGAGTAAAGACGCGTCATCATCCGCACATGAATAAGAAGCACGATAGAAATAAAAGGAAATAAATTTCTTCGCTCTTGTCTCAAGTTCCTCATGTATTCAAGTCGACGAGTGTGCGCTTCTGATATACTCGACTTAAGATTTAATTCCGGATAAATTTTAGTTTTCGATACTATGCTACTATTCTCCATTCATTATTACTTAATAAAAATTCATAAATTGATGAACAAAAAATGTTAATCTGTGTAAGAATTAAGAGAAAAAGTAACCTGTAATGATTATAATTACACGACTGGCTTGACATATCCACGCGGTTCATATAATAAAGTTCATTAAAAAAAGCTATTTGAATTTAATTAGTTATTCGCGATAGTATATCTCTTGCGCCGCAAATTGAGACTAATTTACAAGTAACATCTTCTTGTCTCTACCTAGTTGTATGATGTAACCGATGCCATTCGCTAACTTAAATTTCGATTATCGCTAGGTTACAAAACTGATGCAAAATCTTATAATTTCTCAGGTAAATATTTATGAAAAGTCAGCACCTTCAAAAATCATATATTTTCAAGATCATAATCCTGAGTAACCTTCAACAAATTTTAGTCGTTGCTTGTTCGTTAAAAAGTATGACCACAAAAATGAATGTTAAAAGAATTACCATTAATTTTTTAAATTTGCGTACACTTTACAACACAAAGTGAGAGCCATCCTGTATTAAAATAAGGATTGGAGTTAGGTTATATTTTTTGGAGGCAGTGCTGTTCTCCGTAGGATAACCCTTGTTTCGTATTATAAAATGTATACGTGGTGGCATACACTGCCTCCACGCGTACATTTTACAACGCAAAGAGAAAGCCACCCAATAGCAAATTGATTTGGATTAAATTACTTTCATTAATTTTGTATTAATAATCTTTTTAACGAACAAGCAATGGCTAAAATCTGTTGGAAATCACTCAGGGCTATGATCTTGACAACATATGTTAAGGTTATTTTTTTAAGATGCTAATTTGTAAATATTTACCATTTCTCAAAATAATAAAAATATCTATAAATGTATCTCGTATCGATTTATAGCATAATTTATTTTTATTGCTGTGTATTTTTATTGTCGTTGGCTCTAGCGTTATTTACTGATTTAAGTTTTAGCTAAATACGCGCTAAATGTGCACCGTTGAGAAACTGTTAGAAAAATCGTTTTTGATCGTATTTCCTTCGATTATAGCTATTTACACATGTGTATATAATAAGAAAAAAAATGTTATAGAAATACATTATTAATATACACTAATTATCTTGAATATAAAGCAAATTATGAAATTTCAGTATGGGATTATTGTAAACGGCAGAGATCAAATTACTATTTGATAAAAGGAAATCAATTACAACAGACATATGCGACAAATAGTTTTATGCTAATTGCAATAAATCATTGAATACAAAATTCATATAAATCAGCGGAATTAAATAAAATCGATATTTACTGTATCTATACATCATTTGCATATGTGCTTGTAAAATTCTGAATGTTTCTCATCAATAGTGAACAAGTTTTATAATTGATCGAATGAAATCACAAGTGTTCGAATATTCATGTGTACGTATACCCTTGATAATGAGAATCCATTACTTCTTTCCGATCGAAGCGATTAATGCTTCCACTTTAGTGATGTATTGCTCTTTCGCCGTTTCTTGTCCCATACTTTTTTTACCGTTCCAAGCATCCCATTTAGCTTTTCCTTTGAAATCCAACATACCCGGTCTCTCTAAAAAAGGTTTACATGAATCATGACAATTGTGACATAAGTGTACGCAACAAATAATGGACTGCACACAAAAATGAGAATGTACCTGTATTACAGTCGCCAATGGTAGATTGCTTGTACAATGCATACAATTCGAGTAAATCTTGATCTTCTGGTTGCGCAGCCAATTTCTTTACCACTGTAGCCGCATCATTAAATCTCTAAGAATAGAAACGTGTTTTTACGATTATTTTATAATTATTTTTCGCGTTATTTGACAAATTGTTATTAAATTTAATAGAAATCATAAGCAATTTAGATGATTTAATTTATCAATACAGAGTAACATATACCAATGATATAATTTGATATAAATTCTAAGTAAAATATTTTAGTAAATTTTTGTTTTTTATCTGTATCATAATTAGGATTATCAATATTCCATTAACAATTAAATTAAATATTTCAGTGAATCGATTAAACTATTAGCATTCCATGTTCTTTTTTGATTTTTAAGTCACTTTATCCTTTTTCGAGCGCCTATTGATTTTCTTTCCGTTTCTCATTGCAGCAAATGTATTTATTTCAATGAAATTTACGTTAGAAGCAATATTGCAGCGTATGTAGAATGTATAATATATATTCGAATTTTTTTCATTGAATTATTACTCAAATTTGGATGTCCGAATTATGTTTGAATAATTCGAATCTAATATGCGAAAATTTGGATCCTATAATTGTAAGAAATAAAACGAAAGACCAATTATTGTCATTGTTAATTGAAATTATTCTACGCCTACTGAAATTATTCTACGTGGAAAATATCATTATAATTAAAAAAAGACTATCACTTGAATTAATTTCTGTAAATCGGTTGGTTTTTTTACCGAAAATGTTACCTTAGCAAACATAATATATAAATATTATATTGTTTCCATATAACGGAATATAACAGATAATATAACGTGTGTATATAACATCCACGTTAGCTTTTCCACTCACGAATCATTGCAGCTATATATAATATAAATATAATGTAACTTAATATAAATACAAATACATGTAACTTAAAATATTATATAATAATTATATAACAGTCATATAACAGTTTTATAATTTGGTGCGTTATAAAACTAGAATATGTTTGTTCCGTTGCTATACATTATTCTAACTTAATTTAATGCCCTTTGTACACACTAGAATTTCTAGAAAAGCACTTGGAATTAATTCTAAAGTGAAAACAAACAGTTTGCTTTCGCTTAGAATTAATTTAAAGACCTTTCTGAGATTAGTGTGCAAAATACATTCCCTGAAAATGTTTTTGCATAAAAGTATAGGGTATAAAAGACATGTAATAATTGATTTTAATTCATTTATTTATAAACTTCATAATTTGCACATAAATACATATATATTTATAAACATCATTACTGAATATTCAGAATATTTAATTGTAATATTCATATATTATACTTTTATGGTAATTGTTGAGTTTAACTTTCTCACTTCCGATAAAATTAGGTTCGTTTGATGCGTTTTTACACGAAATGAACGAATCTCGAAGAAAAACGTCTCGCGAACCGAATATTAATTGTTGAAGTTGACAGATATTCAGGTTAGAAAATCTATCATATTGATGGCTCAAGAATTACACAAATTCTTTGTTTTAAATATAAATTCTCTGCTTTAAAAATACAAATTTTCTTCTTTAAAAACATATTTTTTATATAATATGTTTTTTACAGTAGAAAATTTGTGTTTTAGAGCCGAAAAGATAATTATTTAGAATATATATGTTCCTCCCCTCACCCCCCCTAGAATCTTAATAAAAATGTGCTTCTATCCGTTTTCACTCAAAAACTAAAGAATTTGCCAAAAATCGCGGCGATTGGTCTCGTGTTATTAAGTTATTCGAGTTAATCGAGTTATTAAGCGTTAAAGTTCTAGACTTTAGAGGTTGAGATATCTGTCATCGATACAGCCCGACTCGATATAGTTATGTATACGTTCTGCTTTAATTACATCAATTCTCTGCTTTACAATCACAAATTTATTGCTTTAAGCACATAAATTCTTTGTGTGCTTGCATTGAATTTGTTTTTAAAGCAGTGAATAATTATTTAGAATATACGGGTCCTCACGTTTTCGTCCCATTTTCCTGCAATTTAATAAATTTGTGCATTTTATGCATAAAGTGTATTCTGAGAAGGAAGCGAACAAGTTAAAAAAACGATAATTTAATGATAATTTATATAACTATGTATGCATGTATGTATTTTTCAATAAATAATGATATTGATGCATTTACTTTTTAATCGAATAAAATAAAATTTTATGTAAATTGGAATATCTCTATTAAAAATAAAATGTGCATACATGTGTATTTTGTAATCGTTATCATATAGTATATACTTCCAACTTTTGCTGCAATGGCACTCAAATGTCTCAAATCATCCCTATTTTCCATGTGTTTTCCTAAGCTATGTTTCGAGCCCATTTTTGATTTTTTTTCGTATTATTCCATGATCGATCACGCGCGCGCGCATGCACACACACACACACACACACACCACACATACACACACACAAACACATTCATACACACACCACAGTATGTTTTGTGTGTTACCGATGAGTTAAAAAAATAATTAAAATATTTATCTCACCAATCAAAGTAACTAACTGCCAAAATTGTTCTAAATTAACTCTCTAAAGAGGGAAAGGTGGATGGTATGACATGTTCCATTTTCACGAGTAATTATTCAAATTATTAAATAATTTTATGAAAATAAAGTTTGCTCATCGTCCTTACTTCGTCCAACGACATAATGAAATATCCGGAGTTTTAGACACCAAATTATGTTGACTGATGTAGAGAAAGAATCGTATGTGAGGTTACGACACTCTTGTTAACGTCGCGATAATAGACTACGTACATACGTATATACATATATATATGCCTATATACGTATAATCGATTCTGTTTCTCGGAAATTTTCACAAATTTACAAGTGACTACCTTTCTGCATTAATGCCCACAATCCATGCACGATTAACGATACGACTAATGCGACTTTGAAGCTTACAATCACATTTGACATAAAGACGAAATAACTTGAATTTTCGAAAATTTTAAATAAGTAAATACAGTAGATATGAAAGAAATTTTTTCAGTAGCATGCAGAGTACGATGAGTTGCAGTGTAAGAAGCATTAACTATATTTTAATGTTTTAATAAAATACAGCATCAAAATATCGTAACTTTATTATATATCTATATGGTATAATTTATTACTTTATATTTAAATATTGTTTAAGTTTCTAAATTACTTTCGTGATTATCTATTTTTATCCTATATCTTCGTGAAAAAGACATGGCGATAGGATACACGGATCTTGGCGAGAGAATGCGAGAAAACACAAAGCTGTTCTTTTTGGCTGAACTTTTGCATTAGTTCATCTTTCTTCCTTTTCTCTCCAATAGAAAAGAAGAGAAAGGAAGATGAACTGGTGCAAAAGTTCAGCCAAAAAGAACAAGCCTATTATTTAGCATCTCCAAGAGGCTAACGTTATATATATCAATTTTTTTATCAAATCTCGCTTTGCGTGCAAACTTGGAAACCTATGTGAAAATGCAATGCATCCTTTCATCGCAGTATTTCGCAATGACAGATTTCCTAACCTCGATAGTCATCAACTTTAACGTTTAATATCTCGGATCACACAGGGCAGAGCGACGCACTTTTTTTTACCATATTCTTTCGTTTCATGCAAAAACGCGTTGAATAAGCCTAATTTGATTGATTTTGGAAGTGCGGAAAACTGAATAGTTATCCATTATAGCATTTTCAGATAAGTTTTCTTTCCCCTAAAAATTTCACGAATTGTATTAGGTATTGGAATTAATTCGTAGCGTTTTACAAGTGATGGGAAGTACTTTCATTAATGTATTTTTTAATGCTCATGTGAAATAAATAACATTCTTTCATTAAAAAACGCTACGAATTAATTCCAACACCTAATACTAAATAAAAAAATAATTGTTTTGTGGATTTTTATATATTTTTTCCAGAGGTATTAAAGTCTGGAACAAATTTATTACCAAATAGAACTTACACAAAATGGATCAACAGGATCTTATACAAATATCTTAAATGTTAGAAAAGAAAGGTGCACTTTAATCTCAAAGATCGTTTGATAAGAAAATATAGCCCAAATGGTACAGGAAAATTATATCTAAATCGTTAAGTAAAATTATATCTAAAAACTTCATTTTATATCTAAAAACCGCTTTTAAAATCATCTCGGCTATATTCTACTCTATTTTACAAATAAGTCTCATGAAAAATCATCAATTTTTTGCAGCAATATTTTACAAGATACATCAATTAGATTAAAGACAGTTGCCCGACAATTTGTTTAGCATGTGAATAATTTGTGGCACCAATAAAGAATTCTTAGTGGCTATGTTCAAATTTCTATCCGAATGCTACTCAGATATCACTCCATCCTTGTTATTTACCAAACATTAAACAAGGATGACACCCGAGAGGGAATTCGAACACAGGAAAATTTTTTAGAATCATGATACATTATATTGAATAAATATAATAAAGTTTGTAAGAAAAATTGTATATTTCAAAAGATGTTATACATTTCTATAAATAAATTTGTAGCAAAATCTTGCAGAAAAAAATAATCATAGATTACATATCTCAAAATATGACAGATAAAATATCTTGATATACAGATAAATTGCGATACATAAGTCTTACAACTGGAGCAATCGTCGAAAATTGTACTTTAATGGTATTGTTACTGTAGAATAGATGATTTTCTTAGATGAATATCTCTCTCTAGTTAGACAAAAAATGTCTACTTTAATGATAAACCAAAATAATATTTGCTTATTTTTCGTATACTGATTATTAAAATCAGAAATCGATATCAGTCGTTGTTACTTATAAAAAGATCATACTTATAGTTATTTATATGTCTAACTATTAGATATATACTATTTAAATAGGCCGGCGATTAAATATATCATCTTGCCATATACATAAATTTTATATAAGTAAAAAAGACTATATAAATTGGATCCATGCACAATTCATAGTACGTCTTTTTTTAATATATTCATTAATTAAAAAATATTGAGTAAATTCATATACACACCCTGAATTATTTTGTGCTACATTAATTGTGTCGGAAAATTTAATATCTTTTTACTAAACTTGATTATATATCGTACAAAATGTATCAAAATGTTACTAAAAAATTACGTTATTATTTCGAAATAAATAAAAAAGTAATAAAAAGACATAATTTTTGTATATTATATATTATTAACAAGGGATCTGTCATAATTGTTTGGAACCAATTCAAATCGAAATATTTCATTGTTTTACTGATAAGCATAATATAAAATATAAACGTTAGCTTTGACTCTTGCTCCTGTCCAGTAGACCTATTCTATAACTTTTTAATGATAGTTTTACTAGCTGGATGTCGTTGCACAGATATTTTACATATTGAAAAAGCTGTGACGACAATATAACGATATCGAATTGTCGTCAAAAAATTACAGAATAGGCCTACAGAAATTCGATTCTGCTTAAAATATGTTGTTAAAATACAAAAATCTAAGAGGTATGTATTTTTTTATATCGGCTCAATCTCGGATTTAAGAGATGAAACAATTTCTCAAAATTAATGGGATGAGTATTTTTAAAATATTATATTTTTGAAAAATCTAAATAAATGTTATAAATATTTCAAAAATCATAAAAGTTTTGTCTAAAATATTTTTTTGCAAATCTCATCGTTTCGCTAATAACTGATAGGAATCAAATATACATTTTAGCTTTAAGGAATTTTTGTTTTACTTTTCGAATCTAAGCTTAGATCGTTATAAAAAAAAATACATATCTCTTACATCTTTGTATTTAACAACATACTATATTTCAAGAAAAATTGAACCGAATAGATCCCTTGTAACTAAAAATAAGCCTATTCAATCAGAGCTGAATGTTACAGCGAATTCGATTGGATGCATTAGTGCGCACTGGTGCATACTAAATCGTACGCTAATTTAACCTGAGTATAAAAGTAAAATGTAAATATTTTAAAATACATATTTTATCTAATAACACAAAAAAAGTAAATAAAATGTATTGAGAATGTTGCTATTTACTCCGTTTCTCCGTTCTATTTTTGTATTAAATACATTTTTACTTTACGTCAACTTGTGTAAATTATGTAATGTGCACTAGTGCGCCCAAACAAATTCGCTACTAACTTTTAAGGGTGGTACACTTGCATATTGTTGCAATTGCCCACTGCTAATCACAGCGACTTTCTAAGGAATTTTTTTTCTAGCATCGTGATTAGCTGATATCCAATAGTGTACAACTGATATACATTCGCTTTTTAATATGTCTGTGAATTTATATACATTTTCTAGTTCTGTAAACAGCTCGCCAAATATTTTCGTCCTTGAAATAATCTTGAATAATTTCTACTTATTTTTTGTACATATACAAAGTGTCCCATTTTAAAGAGTCCAGTCGAAGACTTACCCTGACAGGTAAAAATGTTTCAGACAAAAGTTGTATAGTCCGGAGAGAGACAAATAATTGCAAATCAATTATCCAAAAAAAAAATCAATTTTTTTGAAGTTACATTTTTTAATATGAATTAATATAAACAAAAAACATAATTGTTTTTTAACAAGACATATAATTGCATATCGCAAATTGCATAATTTTTCACTTCGCAATACATTTTGGAAAATAAATTTTAAAAAGTGATTTTTATCGTTCCACATACAACTTCTGTCTAAATAAGCCTGCAGGGCTCCTTAGATAGCAAAGCGTGTCTCAACAAAATCGCACTGTGATTTCTTATGATGCTAACAATTTGCCATAGATTTATCTTCAATATACGTCACGATTTCGAATATATTGATATTGTAGCAACATACAGACAATAATGTGTATATGTATTGCCAGCAGTTTAACAGCAAGATAGCTGCGTTAATACTATCTCGCGTTGTCGACAATATGACAGCATTGTATAATGCTGTATATTATTATGGCTACATGATGGCAACAGTACGAATTTTGTTGATGACGATTTTAAAGTGTCGGCAAATTGCTGGCAAGTTGCTACTTAATGTTATCATATCGTGAAGGCATCAAGTTGCCAACAAATGAGAATTTACTGCAATTGGTAGCAATATAGTCTGTTTTCTGTTCCTGCGCTAGACTATTCTAGAACTCTCTTTCTCGCTTTAAACAAATATCAAACATATATCTATCTCATTTTAAGTTCCAAAAGTATATACTAGTTCAGCCACAGAAAACAAACCTATACTTAGTAATTCATACTTAGCAAGCAACATGCCAACAATAAGATAGACACGTTGCTGTCTAGATATTTTCGAGTTATTCAGCTAGATTATTTAAGGTCCCTCTACAAAAGAGTATTAAAGAATATAATAATTATCTTGTTTTGAAAATTGGCAGTACTTCCTGACACATGTAAAATATATATGAAAATTTAGTATAGGAGAGAGTGGAGTAAATTAGACCTATTTGCAGTTTTTGCTTTCTATAAGGCGTAAATAAAGTACGATCATAAAATCGAATGTTGGAAAGATCATTTAATTCCTCCCATTTTTGTTTGAGACAATTTTTTGATCTCTCACCTGTATTGAATTATAATGGAAAATGTAAAAACGCTTTTTCCAATGATTCTAAATCGGGCACTCCTATTTTTATGGACTTTTAAATAGAATTTTAAAATATTTTAATGTGTGTGTTTTTAGTACTGAATAAAAACGAGCAATTTGACAATCAAAGATAACAATTTTATTCAGAAAAAAAAATACTGACAGTTTATATTTTTTTATTAGAATTGAAATCAATAAAACTCAATTAATTTGAGTCTGATGACATAAAAAAATTTATACTGATTTAAAATTTTTACTGATTTAAAAATTTAAGAATGTTCTGGTCAAAATATGTTTTTATTTTATTTAATGTTATTTGAAATATTATGTTTTAGTAACTGTAATCTAGCTATTGTTCGTATACCTTAGTGTCACATTTATAGTGTCACATTTAGTTACAAGTGAGCGTTATATATTTAATTTTATTTATTAATTTAATTCCTTAGACTAGATCTGGTCGGCCGATTACTAGTACTACAACCAGGTCTATAAGTTATCTAGTGTACTGTCCAATTTGGACACAGGTCCTTTCAAACTTTGTTACAAATTTTATAATAAATCGCAAAAGTGATCACAAAACACTTGATATTTTTGAATTGTACTCTTTAATTTATTTTAAATCAATTACCTTTCAAATTTTTAATACTTTTTAAATAATTATACAGATTTTCTTTTTCAAAAAAATTTTCACACGATGAAAACATATTTGCAAAATCTATTCTATAACAGAGAACTATCAAACTGCTGTCACATTTTCGGTGTCTTATAAGAACTTTATATTATAAAAAATATGCAAATCTAGTTAATCGTATTTCATTTAAATTAAAAAAGTCCTATTTGGAATATATATATATATATATACATGGTCCAATTTACACCACTCTTCCTTAAACATTGTTAATTTAAAGATACAAAACTCAATGTTATATGTATATTACAGTGTCAGCTATTATCGAACAATTGTTGGAAGATTAATATTATAACAAAAAGCGTAGATTTTTTTATATTATCTTAAAAATTGACATTCTTTGTATCAAATATAATTAAATATAATTTGTTAAGCCTTCTGATTCCGGTGCCGCGGTCATATTGAAATGTGATGTCATAAATGACATGTCAAATTTTTACATACCATTTGTAAAAAAAATTTAGATAAAACAAATAATGTAATAACTTTAAAGTATTTGTAAAAATGGACCAAAGTTATCCTCTCTTTGACAGTCAGTAAATAATCATAAAAAACATATAAAGTGAAAATAAGCTGTATATTTCCATTTCACGTTTAAGACAATATGGCCGCAACAACTAATCAAGAGCCTTAAATTTTGAATAATAGTTGCCTGAAATTGATGACAGACAAACAGGTAAATTAAAGTCTCATATTTTTTTATAATTCCTTCAGCGTTGATACCGTAAAAACTTCCACAAAGCATATGCAATACTGCATCAGATCGGTATATGGTATACTGTATCGATAACAAAATTCTTCCACAAAGAAACGTTCAAAAGTATAGGAAGCGACTAAACTAATGACATTGTAATTGCCATTTTTTAAGCCAAGTATCATTATCGCCAAAATCTGCAACACGACAGTAATATTCGTCAAGAAACGTAGTTTCCTGATTTGACTTTCCTTCTGTTTTATCGCTAGTGGAAAAAATACTGGTATTGTACCAAGAAACAATAACAACGTACGAATTTTTTCATCAATTTGATATGCGCTTAATATACCAGATGTCAGCAATGCCAAAGGAACAATTTCAATGACACTGGAAAACCAATCGTAAAAACTTCGAAAACATCTTGCTGTAGGTGTCGATGATGAAGTGAATGGTACTCCTGAAACATTAAAATAATAAATAAAGAATTACATAAGATAAATATATTACATGCATATTTAAGTTAAACAGAGAGAAAGAGAGGGGAGAGGGAGGGAGGGAGAGAAAGGGAAGAAAGGAGAAAAGGGGAGAGAGGAGAGAGCGAGAAGGGAGGGAGGGGTAGAGAGAGGGGAGAGAAGGAGGTGGGGGGGAGGGAGAGAGAGAGAGAGAGAGAGATTTCAAAATAATATAAGATTCAATGTTATAATTGTGTAAAGATAATGTATATAAATATAATTCGATTTCACATGAGCATATAAATTGTATTAGTTGTTGGAACATGTAAGAAATAATATTACATATGCAATTACAAGTAGATAGTGCTTATCAAAACATTGAGTAGACAAAAATCTAATATCATCGTAATTGTATTATGTGCTAAAATATTCTTTTAAATGTACACAAGGATATCAATTTTCAAGTTACTGATGTGTATAAAATCTTGTAATTATAATATGTATAGAGACTGATATTCCACCTGAAGTTATTTATCTCGAAAAAAATTAAAGTAACATGATATAAAAATAATTATAAGAATATCACTATTTTTTTATTGGGGTATCTAAGTGAAATGTAAAAATCTTTAAGATGAATTTAAGGCAAACCCAGTTTAGAATTAAATATGTTAGTTCCTCACGTGTTCCAATGATAGCAAATAATTTGCATGAATTACCATGAATCCTTAACGTTGATAAATGCAGCAAATATCGTCCTCTCCTATTCCTGATTCAGACGCAAAAATTAAATACTGTATGCGACTATGTGTCATTTTGTATTAATCACTCTTCATTGTGACCCCTCCCCCCCCTTCAAGTTATGACATGGAATCTTAGGTGGCCCATACCTATAAGTGATTGTATCTTAAGCGAAGAGGATAGCGATTAAAAAAAAGCAGATTGTCGAGAAAAAGCATAGGTATGTTAAAAAAAAAGATACTTCGAAAATTTAGGACCGGAAAAATAGCAACGTAACAATATTATTTGATGAGTTACAGTCAGGGTTGGGCAATTTAAAGCTGCTAGTAGTTTCTTACGTATAATACATATGTACAATATGTATATATAATGTGAACAAATATATAAAAAATGAGAAAGAAATCTATTCGAAAGAATCTATCAGTGAAAAATATAAAAAAGCTCATCAGAGCCTACATCGACTGTTCGAATGTACAGAAAACTCTTTATTTTCGCGTGAATGTAACAAAACGAATAAAATAAATGAACGTTTGAACCCTTCAATTCGGGTTCTTATCAATAAAATATAAATCAAAATTACATAAGTAACGCAAATTCCAAGATGTTGATTCCCGATAATTTAGCTCGTTCTTCTTTATCCAAATTAGCTATGTAATGAATAGCCAAATGATTATGAAAAATATTAACTTATACAATAATAATATAAAAACTTACATAAAGTATAATAAAACCAAAGTCATATACATTGCGTCAATAAGTAGAATCACATCGTTCATCAGATTGTCAGATTTGCTATGTATAATATGTATAATACATATAAAACATATATACAGGATTTTTGTCTCTTGCAATTTTTCTATAAAGTTGATAGTATTTGAATAAAAAATTATTCAAACCAATATTTGGCAGTTTTTAGTATTTAATATCTTGTTAACTATTGCGAAAATTGCAAAATGATAGAGAACTTTTCGATTTAGTACTCTCTATCTACACAAAAGCCAAAATTTATGGGACATCCTGTATAATACTTTTAAAACATATGATATTACATATAAAAATCATATATAGTACGTTATGTTTAATACATGCTCAACCCTGGTTACGATAACATTCCAGATTTATTAAGAGGTACTCAGGATAATCAAATAAACAAAATAAGAAAACAAAGTAAAATTAAAGGAAAGATTTTAATTAATTGGTTTCATGTTGACTAATTGTAATATATAATAGAAAAGAGATATCTTTGGAAAAGGAGCAAATGCAACAAGATTTGAAGGCATAAAGGCATTCATCTTACCAAATCTGAAGATTCCCAAAATCGAGTGCATGAAGAGGATTCGAAAGGCACGCAAGGACCACGTGATCGGCAAGGCTTTCACCCGGTAGGGCTCAGCGAGATGTCTCATACACATTGCAGTCACCAGCAATTTCACGAGATGCGCCACGACACTGCTCGCGCTCACCATGATCACCGTTGTCTCGTCGCGAACGTTGCCTTTCCAAATAATTTATGATCGTCCAATCGAGAATAGTCGAATCGGTCGAATTTTCCATCCAAATTGCCAGTGTCAATCTCACTTACGATTTACTACTTACGAAATACGAGCAATGTGGAGTAGTGATCAGCGCAGTGATGCCATTTCCAGATTTCCACCTTCTAGCCCGTTTACGGCATTTTATGGTATGTGGAGGGGATACGGCGGCAAGCGTAAATATTTATATCATGAGCGGCGCTTCGGCGGTCGGCCAGCTTCGCACAGCTTCGGATGGTACTGGCAGTACTGGCTACTGGTGGTAGAAATGGTAGAATTGGTAGAAGAGAGCTTAGAAGCTTAGAGAGCGGGTAGCTCCAAGATGGAATTAGTGGAAATGGTGTCCATGGAAATGAAATCCACCATAGTATTGGTGAGGGGTATGATAAGAGTGTGGTAAATAATCAAGTACGCGAGTGATTCGATTCAGTGCCACTTAAAAGATCACAACTTATCCATATGTCAACATGGAAGAAAAATCGATTACGAGAAAGAGACTCGATTACAACAACAAACTCATCCTAGCGCCTATGGTGCGTATCGGAACACTTCCCATGCGTTTGCTCGCCTTAGACTATGGCGCGGATATAGTATACACTGAGGAATTAATTGACAGAAAACTACTTCGTTCGATTCGTCGAGAGAATGGTAAAATAAACAATTCTTTTTTTGTTTGTAACTCGAGTGATCAATTGCATAAGATTTATATACATTATTACAGCTGCGTTCACAGCATTCTTGAAATTATTTCATCCTTATATTTATCAAATTTAATATTAAACAGCAACAAATAATGTTGGGTAATTATACAGTTTTTACCATTGAGCACCTACAAAATCAATAAAATTAGATTTATTCGATGTGTTTTTACATGAAACGAAAGAATCTGACAAAAAAGCGTCGCTCTGCCCTGTGAATTAAGATATTAAGCGTTAACATTGACGACTATTGAGGTTAGGAAATCTGTCTGCCGCGAAATATTGTGATGCAAGTACATGGATAATGGATTTCGATTTTTCAATTTCCATGTGAAGCGATTTCCATCTCATCCCCCCCCCCCCCGCTTAAGGGCACATGGCTTCTATAATTGTACTGTTGCACGTGGGTGTAGTACTATAATTATAAAAATCGTGCGCTCCTTAAACGGGGAGAGGGAGGTGGGATAAAATTGATGGAAGTCGCTTCGCGTGGCAACTTCAAAAGTTTCGAAACCTGAAATCTATATTGTATATATGTATGTACACGTATGTATATACGGGGATAGGAATGCCTATTCATGCCTTCTTACGTCTTTCTCATTCCTTCTTATGTCTTCTCTGATACGCATACAACTTCAGATAGGTAGGCATCCTGTCTTCGTGTGTACATACAATAGTACACACATATAGGTAGATCTCGTTTCGCCTCTGTGACAGATTTCCTAACCTCAATAGTCGTCAACTTTAACGCTTTTAGTTTTGCGCCCGTACAGTCCATAGGTTAAGGTTGAAGGCACCATTTCTCTTTCCCACACTCCTTAATAAAAAAATTTTAACGCTTAAGCTAATTCTACAATGTACTCTTTATTTCCTGTTTCTTGCTGTCTCTTGTCTTTTTGGTCAATAAGACAAGAGACAAACAGCAAGAAACAGAAAACAAAAAACACATTGTAGAATTAGCCTTTGTTTCTTCCGGTTTTTTGTTTTATGTCGCCCGATATAAAAGTTAACGAACTTCGGAAGAAATAGGAAACATCTAGTAAGAAATACAATTGTCGATTGCAAAGGGGGAAAAGCAAGAGGCAAAAAGCAAGAAACAAGAAACAAGAAACAAAGAGCATATTGTAGAATAGACTTTAATATCTCGGTTCATGGAATAGAATGACGCTTATTTCTGCCAGATTCTTTCATTTTACTCATCGAATAAGCCTAGTTTTATTGATTTTTTAGGTGCTCAGTGATAAACTGTATAATTACCCTAAAATTAAGTGATCTTGTTTCTCTAAAAATCATTGTATTTTTTTAAAATCTAACTTGTAATATGTTTGTCCTCTTGCTAAGATTATTATCATGATCTAATTAGCGACATAACTGAATGTAATCTTGTTGTCTTATTATTAGAGATTTATTTAATATCATTATTTGCAGATGTCTTAGGCACTGTTGATTATATCGATAAGACAGATGGTACTGTGGTGTTTCGTACTTGTTCTCGGGAACGAGAACATGTTGTTCTTCAAATTGGTACATCTGATCCAGCAAGAGCGGCTCAAGTCGCTCGTATGGTGGAAAATGATGTTGCAGGCATAGACATTAATATGGGTTGTCCAAAGAAATTTTCGATACTCGGAGGAATGGGTGCATCTCTTCTTCGCGAACCACAGAAAGCGATCGATATTTTACGGAAACTGATTGAGACAGTAACTATACCAATTACTTGCAAAATACGCATTTTGCCTGATCTCGAGGAAACTCTTCTACTTTGCGATACTCTTGCCTCCACTGGTATCGCAGCTATTGCTGTCCATGGTCGTACTATTGAGGAAAGACCACAACATCCTAATCGTAACCATGTTCTCAAACAAATCTCTGCTAGACTTTCGATACCAGTTATTGCCAATGGTGGATCTAAAGATATTCAAAAACATTCCGATATATTTAGGTAACGTTTTGGCGCATGTCTATCAGAAGATTTCGTTTAATTTGTTAAAACATATTTCCACAGATTTAAAAAAGAAACAGGTTGTAGTAGCGTAATGCTTGCTCGCGCCGCTGAGTGGAATTGCTCAGTATTTCGTAAAGAAGGTTTTCTTCCAATGGAAAATGTTATAAAGTCGTATTTAAAGCATGCAATTAATTGCGACAATTCACCTTCTAATACAAAATATTGCATACAGAATATTCTACGGGAACTTCAGGAATCTCCTCTAGGCAGAAGATTTCTCAATGCACAAACATTGGAACAAATATGGTGATTGTTTTTTTTTATTTCTTATTTGCTGTTTTTTTTATTTTTATTTAATGAACTTTTTCAGTCAAGTGTGGAGATTAGATGATTATTGCCGATCCAAAAGTGAAGAATTTCAGGCTAAAGGTTTATTAGGTCGTTTTCAAGTAATGCCGGGAATTCTCGATAAAGATAACAATAGTATTTCTCATAAAAGAAAAATTCATGAAGAAGAAGATGTTTCTCTAATGCGCTGTGCTTTTTTGAGAAACAGTTATATAACAGATTCGGAACTGCCAAAGACTAGATTACTTAAATGGACTAAGGAAAATCGTAAGAAAATGCCAGTATATAATACTCGGCAGGAGAGTAAACTCTTTTGTTCCGTTGTTACTGTTGATGGCAGAAAATATGGCTCCTCTTTCTGGTAAATTATAATAAATGAAAAATAATTTTTCTCTATTTTTTTTATTATATTGTATTCCCTTTTTTTTAGGGAAAAAAACAAAAAATGGGCCGAACAAGGTGCTGCTCTGGTATGTCTCTATTTTTTAGGAATTATCGATGAGAAAAGTCTTACCACTTGTAACATTCTTTTATAGTAATATTTGCTTTGTTCTTTTTATTTATTGTACAATAAAATTTCTATATAGTAAAATTTTGCTTCGTAATATTGACTGTAGGGATGCAATAGATAATGATTGATAGATGAGAATGATTTGTCGGATACTGAATATGCAATGAATAATGATTGAAAACAAAACTTGAAAATTTTAAGAAAAATCGGCATCTGACATTTCGGACGGTTTACGTATTAGAACATTAAAGCTCAATCTACAATTGGGTAAACGTTACGAACTGCCACTATAAAAACTTGCGGTTGAAAAATGGCTCAACTTTATCTTTCACGGCTACGATTGTAAAACGTAAGAGATCAGAGCCAATCAGGGAGCTACCATGTGTCTGTGCCATTGGCTGCGTTCAGTGGACTAACAGTTGAGCGCTCGTTGCTATTGATGTATTCTTCCAGATCTAAAATGCTGATTGGATTTAAAAGATAATCAATAACAGCGAGCGCTCATTCAACTGTTGAGTCCGCTGAACGCAATCATTATGTGTCGTTAATTTTAAATTAAGGCATATAATAAATTTATAAATTTGATTTTATAATATGTATAATAGCAAAAGATGAAGCTAGAATGATAGAAATAACGCTAATAGCATTATCTCTCCCACTCTCTCCGAACGTAA
Organism: Acromyrmex echinatior; assembly: GCF_000204515.1. The sequence goes on from NW_011627202.1 coordinate 324,696, forward strand.
CCTTTATGCTAACCATCATGGCAAACAATCGATACTGCTGTTATCAAAATTGTATTCTGATTGGTCATAATCTTACTAGGGCTGCGTTCGGAAACATCACCCGAGTGTCCCTGTATATCGTTTTATCCTTATTATTCAATGTTAAATAAGAATAAAGCCTGCGGCACACGATGCTTGTTTTCTTACTGGATTGTTAGCTGGATGATAGCTGTCAATACTAGCATCGCAGCTAATATGGTGGCAAGATTCTAATCCAACAGGAAAACAAGCATCGTGTGCCACAAGCTTAATATGATACACGGGGTCACTCGGATGATGTTTCCGAACATAGCCTAATTACGACATATCGGGTCAACGCGATGCTACAAATGCTTTGAAGTGTTTTTTAATTGATTAGTTTATAAAATTCTTTCTTCTAATTAGTCCATCAAATGCTTTAAAGCATTTGTAGCGAGACTTTGACCACAGCCATCTTTAGGCCAATATGAAGGCCATTCTACATTGGTGACATCGCAAGTCACAAACTTGTTGCTTCAGTCAATCCGATATTCAATTTTAAAGTCGCATGACAGATTTTTTGTCCATTTTTTGGATCTCGAATTTCAAACTTTTTTTTATACCAAATGGCATAAAAATGTGATGTAATATTAATCCTAGAGAAATTTTAAGATGAGCATAGGCACGGTTCCGGAGATATGAAGGGATGAAAGTGATGGTTTCTCATAATTCACAAAACTCTTTAGGTTAAATATGTACAATATTTTGCTGAAGATGGCTTCAAATGTGGCTGAAACAAAATTTACAACAGTAAGTCAAATGTAACGTTCTTATAAATTTATCTCTTTGGATGTCTGTGCGCCAAACACCGCGCTATGTTCTCATCAGCCTAACCTTTTGTTAATCTTTTATTTTTAGATTTTTGTTAAAAAACAGATTTTTTTAAGCATATTGGTATTTTATCAAACAATGTCACGCTTTAAAAAGTTTTTGAAAAATTTTAGGAAAACAATGTTTTATAAAGCCGAAAATAATAACAATTTTTAATAGTTCATCACGTAATTACAATTTTATTTCAACTTTTTATTATATCAATTTGTCTACAGAATAGGATTTCTTAGAAGTAATTAATGCTATTACAAGATATAAAGATTATTATATATTAGGTATTATTCGATTTTTGTTATTTTAAGATATATGTCATCGGGTTGTTGAATAAGTACTGCGGAAATATATTTTAATTTTCTTGGAGTTTTTTCACAAACATCGAATTTATAATTTCGTAAAAAAGTAATGAGTCCCATTTTGAATTGTAATAGGCCAAATCGTTCACCTGTAAAATAATAATAATGACAAAGTGATAATAATAAAATGTTGATGATAATAATAATAAAAACTGTTACTAATATAATAAAAATAGAATTATTATCATTATAACAAATAAATATTCTGAAAAAAGATCTCCAATCACCTTGATCTTGACATACATATGTTATCAAGGTCATGACCCTGAGCAAAATCCGAAATCGGATAACTATATTCTTATGGCGAGTTTCATACCAATTAGTGAGCGATAATGAAGATTTGTGAACAAATGAAACTCCTTCAACTCGATATTGTAATTTTTAAATGAATACATTATAAAGTTGCTTAAGGGGATGCTGGAATAGCCAAATTATCAGGATTTCGCAGATCGATATAAATCGCCGAATTTACTGAAGCGTGGAATCAAAATTCTTTTACAGGATTAAAGTAGACGCAAAATTTGAAAATGCTGCAATAGATTTTATATTTAAATCGCAAAAAAAATTAAAAACTTACATTTTTTCAATTCGTAAAACTATCACCTAGCATAGATGTTTCCATACAAAAGTTTTATAGCTCGTAGGGATTACACGGTAATGCACTACTCAGCGCATGACATGTACAAACAATACTGAGTTTATAAAGATTAAAGCTTCAAAAAAAAGATATCAATCTGCGAATGACGTGTATACGAACGCCGAGCGACGATTCAGAATGGTAAACAAAGTAACAATTGTGTCTAGCAGACATATCGAGCAAAAATATTGACTATGAATATCTTCAGATATTTTAAAATTATCTATATTCATTCCGAATGAATAGACATTATATCGAATATATTGCACAGCAAATAGATTAAAAAAAATTCCCAATTTTTTTAAAACTTATGAGTAAAGATCTGTGATGTTTGATCATTTGATATAGGAAAGGGGGCTCCGTTTATTTATAGTCCCCCCAATCAATATAATAAGCAATAAATGAAACTCCTTCTTTTATGTCTCAATAATTAATCAATCAATAACTAATTCTTTAGTCCTTAAATATTAACTCAAAAATCTAAAATAAAAACAAAAGTTAAGAAATATAATTGATGAAAAATGTATTTAATGATCATTTTTTTTATAAACTCGACACCACTTATACTGAACGCTTCTGCATCTAATTGGCATATTTTATTGAATCTAAAAGTACAACCAAATAAATGTAAGAACTCATTGAGCGTTCAGTCAGGTTCAACGTAGTATCGACCTACCGACTACACCTACCGAATGCACTCAAAACTCTCTAAAGCCGAAAATCATAGTCCGTTATCTTAAGCAATGTCTTAAGATGCTAATATGGTTCTCTGATTGGTTCATGCACTAGCTTAAGACTATCTCGAACATTGAGCGTCTGGATTCCGCTCTATAAGTATTCATAAAAATGGAAAGTGAATATGAATAATAAAAAAATATCTAATCAATATTTCATTCTTAATTTTTTATTCAATATTTTTATATTAAGCAGCAAAAAATATCGAATAAGAATAATAAATGCGTTTGAGCGAGACATAACGATGTATAAAGTATAAGAAATGTATGAAAAATGTTACTACTACCGAATTTGAAATAGTTTTATCGGTAATACAAACGGTTCCAGCATCCCCTAAAAGAAATTATTCAATTCTATCAATAATTGCCTGAGAAAAATCACTTCAAAGTTCACCTACTTTTTCAGCTTCTCAGGGTGTACTCCCTTAAATATAACTCGGTGAGGGTAAGTTTCGACGGTTCTCTTGTAAATAAAGTCGAAACGTTCCACTATTGTATAGTTGGAAACACTAATTTTCAAATTAGTTGTTTTTCATCTTAATAAAGTTAATAGTTCTATATGATCTTAATAGTTCTATATGATCTTGATCTAGTATTTGCTATTTATTGTATCATATCTTTCATGATTTTTTTACCTTTTTGTTGTTTTGAAATGTACTTTTTTTGTGAAAATGAATTGTCAAATAGGTAAGAGCAAATTATTATATATAACATGCTCTTTTGCATAACACATAATTGTAATATACATAAATAATAGATATAATTAAATATGATACACAATCTTAAATGAAAAATCATACCTTTCTTGTAAAGAGAAACTGTGTATACTATTTTTAAACAAATAGAAAAACATTTATTTTAGCAAAGAATATTGTTTTATTTATTTTTATATGCATTTATTAAAATAAAAATTAAAATAAAGTTAGTCTTTAAGAAAAGTGGTTTAATTTTACTGTATCAAATTAATTTGAAAAAAACAATAGTAATGGTTATTCAATGTGCTTTTTATTTCCTTGCTTTTTACCATTTTTTACATCTTGCCTTTTTGCTTCTTATCCGGTTTTTTGTATTATGTCGCCCAAGATAAATGTTAACGAACTTCGAAAGAAACAAGAAATATGTAGCAAGAAATACATTGTCGATAAAACGATTGCAAAAAAGAAAAAAGCAAAAAGTAAAAAGCAAGAAACAGGAAACAAAGTAGAAACACATTGTAGAATAGGCTTAAAGGATTAGAGAAACATGTAAATGTAACTATTGTAATCAATAATAATTAGAAACTCAAGAATTATCGGCAATAGATAAAACTTTTATGGAAATATTAATTGCTTTTCATTTACATCGATTCTCAGATCATTCTCACTTGTGACGTCATAATTCAATTGAATGCGCGTTTCTTTTGTCTTCTGACAAGTAAGACTGAATTTTTACCTATATAATCTGCAATGTTTTTACCTACAATCGACAAAATCGAGATACTTTAGACTATATACTTTAGTCTCGTAAATTCATTTTAAAAGTTATGAACCTGTACTGTCATGTGATAACTTTTTACCAAAGTAAGCAAGTAGTGACATCATTAATCTGAGTGTGAAATACTGAGCCTCAGACTCAATTTCTCTTGTATCTAAATGAAAAGCAACTATTGAAATTTCGTTATGTATGTTTCAAGGTTAAGGTAATATATTCGCTGATGGAGTTTTAGTATATTTATCTAACAAAATAATAACATCTTCAATTTCATCATATAATTATGTTATTAATTTAATGTTAATGAAATTATTGCTTTTTATTACGTACCAAGACAATTTCTTGGGCCATATCCGAAAGGTATGTAATGCATTGATTGTCTGAATCGAGCTGCTTCACCGATGAATCTCTCAGGATCATAAGTTTCAGGTTTGGGATATATATCTGGATCGAAATGAATGCTATGAACAGGTATATTAACTATTTGGCCTTTTGGGATAGTTAGTTGAGAATTTCTAAAAGTGTAAGCTGATGAGGCCTGTCTCATGATTACATCAACTATTGGATATTTTCGTATCGTTTCTGTAAATAATCATTTCAATAATTATAATAACAATTAAATGCATCTTAAAGCGAATTCGATTTATAATATAGCAAGATTAACTTTAAAATGCAGTAGTTTACAAGATATTAATTGTTTATGATTGTGTACTTTATATACTGCGTTCATAAACGTGATCAAGAACTCTGCGTGGTCTCGCGCATAAGATGCGAGATCAGAATGTTGAAGATCCTATGAACGAAACTTGCTTTTCCTTTTTTTCACAATTTTTTTCTGAAATAAGTGCAATTATTAATAAACATGTTAGATCAAATATATTTTTATATGTATTGAAATTATACGTACTTCTAAAAGTTTTAATTCAACAATTGTATAGGAAAAATGATTCGACACGATATGCACCGATTCGATGGAAAACTAGTATAATACTTTATATGTAAATGAAAATCTTTTAAAAAAATCCAAGAAGAAATTATGCTTTTGTAATGTTGCGTTTGATGTCGATCGCTATTTTGTTTTACATGTTTTTTTATAACTATTAAGCCTATTCTACAATGTGCTTTTTATTTTTTGTTTCTTGCTCTTCGCTATTTATTGTATCTTGTCTTTTTGCTTCTTATCCCGTTTTTCGTTTTCTGTTGCTCGAGATAAACGTTAACAAACTTCAGAAGAAAGAGAAAACACATCAAGAAATATAATTATTGATAAAATGATCACAAAGAGAAAAAAAGCAAGAAACAGAGCACGTTGTAGAACAACCATTAAGCTTATTCTACAATGTGTTTTTTGTTTTCTGTTCTTTGTTTTTTGCTATTTTATATCTTATCTCTTTATTTCTTATCCGATTTTTTGTTTTATGTTGCCCGAGATAAAAGTTAACAAACTTTAGAAGAAATAAGAAACACCTAGCAAGAAATACAATTGTCGATAAAATGGTTGCAAAAGGAGAAAAGAGCAAGAAACAGGAAACAAAGATCACATTGCAGAATAGACTTTATCATTCGAATGTATAAAAATTTTGATAATGAACAAAAGTGAGATGATTAATCTAATTATGAAGATGATGCCAATATAATTTTGAAATAATCTAATTTCCGTTGCACGGATTAGCTCGCAAGACGGGAACAGAACAGATTCGAATCGGAGAAAGAGTACGTGTACAATCCCAGTAAACGAGAATGGATTAAAATGGATTGAAATGTTTTTCTATCCGAATGCGTATTTTAAATAGTGAATATTTTTTTTTGGATTTAATTGGATTCAATTGGATGCAATTGGATGCAATTGGATTGAAAAACTGCATTTCCTATTTAAAATTTTGAATTGAACAGTATTCACAATGTACAGAAAAAGTTAATATTATTCATGGATTGAAAAACATAGATATGCTCCATGCAATTTCTGTAAATGAATAAAAATGCATTCATGATTGAAAAGCATTCATTTTAACATTCGTGAATCAATATTTCTGAAAATCTGAATCTATTTCAATCCATTTTCGTTTGCTGAAGTGAGTGAAATGACAATTTATTATATCAAAGAAATGACAATATAATACAAAATGAAATAAGGTTCGAATGGTAATATAATACAAGATGAAAGGGCTTCGTAGGACAATGGCTGTGGTCAAGTCTCGCTACAAATGTTTTGAAGCGTTTGATGGACTAATTAGAAGAAAGAATTTTACAAAACTGACTGACCAATTAAAAAGCGATTCAAAACATTTGCAACATCACGTTGACTATACCTAATATGATATTGGGTCATCTAAAAAGTATTCGCGGTACTTTGTCACTAGATATATGACCATCAACACACATCTAGTGACAAAAAACCGCGGATACTTTTTAGATGACCCAATATAATGGGCTTCAAGTTGATAAAGCGGCTAGTTTGCTTGCTGAGCAAATGAACATAATTGATTATTATTTATAGATCTAACCAATCATATTTAATCGCTCGATATATATAAATATGTCTAGTATGATAAGTATGCCGCTTTGCCGTCTTGAATTCGGCCAATGATTATATCGAGCGTGGTTTCTGCGAGGTGCGAAATAAGCTTAGATGTGCGTGGTATCATCGCGAGATCTACGCAGATTAATGGCGGCGTGGCGTGAACAAAAAAGCCCGACGCGGATGCGATGAACGCGGCGAGCGCGTCTAATAATGTTTTTCATTGGGATGCACTGAGTGGGTATTAGAAATTCGTCGAGTTGAGATGGCACTGCCCGAGTTTATACAAACAACAATACAAATTTTTTTCACGCCCATTGAAATTCGCGACTTGATGGGTGCGCTTAATGGTGTAATTTTTAATTTCTCAAATGTTGACATTTTTCATTTGCAGCTTACAGAAATTAATCATTTAGAAGTTATAGAAGTTGTAGAAATGCTTCCAATTCGATTTAAAATAAATTATAATATTATATTTTGGAAGTACTCCTTCAAAGTGGCGAAGAAGATTTTTATCATAAATTGTCGAGTAAGTATATATTGGGTCATCTAAAAAGTATCCGCGGTACTTTGTCACTAGATATATGACCATCAACACACATCTAGTGACAAAAAACCGCGGATACTTTTTAGATGACCCAATATATATTCCGCCAAATCGCATAACTTATAGTCTGTGACTGAAGAAAATTTGTTATTAATTGCTTATCTCATTAAAAAAAATTTTCTCTACACGAATAATATGCTACTAAATTAATTATTACTATATATTTTTATTCGTGTGGATTAATATTTTCTTATCGTGTGATGTTTTCATACGAGGTTTTCGTTTATAAATAGGTATACGTGGAGCACACTTCACATACAAATCGGGTTCTGCCTGATTTTTAGAAACTCAATTGATTGTCAGACTGAAACTATTGATTATTAGACATCTGAATTTTCCTAGATATATCCATTCACATTTATGAATATCATGAAAACCACAACGTTTTTGATAACCCTAGCTATATAAATTTCTAAGACATGGGAAAATGATACAGGTTCGGTTATAACTTCTAGGTATCGATTTTCTGAAAACGAACAGGCATTCAGTAAAGCAGCAAAAAATATTTCTTTGTATTGTTATTGTTTTATTGTAAGTAATTGCACAAGTAAAAGGTATCTTAATTTGTTATTAAATACTCCAATTTCTACTAATAATAGCTATTTACAATTAAGTTTTTATAATTAATAAAATATGTTGAAATAATATGTTTTTTACATTTTATATTTTTATTTACATTTTCCTGATGACATATAAGAAATATTAATATATTAAGATTGTTAAATCATGAAATCATGTTTTTTGGAAAATATGAAATATAATATTTTATTGTATATGTACGTTTATTTCATTGGTACAATTTATATATTAAATTTCTTTTCATTTTTCCTAATCTTTTTAACAGAGCTTCCTGCTTTCCTATATTTTCATTACAAATCTCATTTACATTTTGTTCTTCGTACATAGGAAAATCAAAATCGTCGTTATTTTCAATGTACAAATTGTACAATACGCTGCAAGAGACAATAAACTTTGAAATCTTATCTGCATTGTGCATCTCTATTTCAATCAATCGAAATCGACCATGAGCAGTCCAAATGCATTCTCTATTAATACTCGAGTCGCAGACAGCATTTTATTGAATTTTTTTCTTCTTTGTAGAAAGATTTCTGTAGTGTTTGAATGTAATAAGCCATTCTCTTATTAGATACGCTTCGTCTCTTAGAATGTGGTATTTTCTATCTTCACATATTCCTGGCAATTCGTCGCATATATTTGATAATTTAAGTACACGCGCATCGAATTTTTGACGGAATTCCAGTAAACGTATCTATAAACTTCTTTTGGATATCGCATATACTCTATAATGTTATTGAAGAGATATGTCTATTTACTAGAAAATTTCATAGGGAGCGATTGGCAAATTGCATCTACCTGTCTCCTCTGGATTGGACATGGACATCAAACTTCATAGTCATGGAAGAGATTGGAGAAAACTGGTCACGTGACCCCCGTCCTGATTGGACGTGGACATTCAAGTGATGCAATTTTCCACTCTCTCCCTGTGAGGCTCTCTACTATTGGGTCATCTAAAAAGTATCCGCGGGTTTTTGTCACTAGATGTGCTGACCATCAATACCATCTAGTGACAAAAAACCGCGGATACTTTTTAAATGACCCAATATTTACATATGTTGATTTTATTTTGTGGACTGGCGTTGGTATTTTAATGAAAGTTCCATCAACGCAGCCAAGAATTTTTGCAATCTTCAATTTTATTAAGTTTTTTATTTTGAGAATATTACATTTTTTATTTATAAATAAAAAAAACACCACTTGACAACGAAAGATCGAATATTACCAGCATATAATTTTTATTTATATCAATTCCCGCCGCCATATTTTGTACACAACCGACACCGTCCCGTCGGAGCTCGTGCTAGATTTTTACACGAAAGAACGAAACTCGGCACAATCTTCGTGCACACTAAAATCCCCAATGAAACGTACAATCCGCGCCTAATGTGCACCAGTTCTCCCAATGAAAAACGCTATAAGATGTTTGCAGTACGATTGAGAAGTTCAGCGGAGACCGAGAATACTTGACTCTCTGACTACTGTCGGTCGCTTAAACAGAAATGCGGATGACGGAGTTTCCCTTTCCGGCTCACTGGGAATGCCCAGTGGAGGCAGAGCGCGCTCTATGCTCTACCCTTGTTCTCGCCTACTTAGTGGAAAACGATCGAAGCCGATCGGAAAGCGTATCAAGAGCACTCGATAGAGGCAAGGTACGTCTTACCCCGTACTCTGGACTGCCATTAGAAATCGATAGTAGCATAACAGATCGGAATACTGGCTACAATAGGATCTGATTGGCAATGTCAGGAAAAAGAGAGCTTCAACGAGGAATACAATATCTTTTATAGTTGTAAAATAATGTTTTCTCGTTGAAGCTCGGCGGCGCTCGGCTTCCTTCGCCTGGGCTCTCCTACAAATATGCCTTTCGGCGCTATCTCGTGAAGACCAATACTCAGGGCAATACTCGGTCGTGTTCGGGTTTCATGGCCCGAACACGAGTCTTCTTTGCGAGCTGTCGTCACCTGTAAATTTTGTTTAAAATAATATCGGGCGCACCGCGGCATCTGGCTTAGTGGAAGGCCGGGAACGATGCATTGTCTGGGAGTGCATCGTTACAATTTTCTACAAATTAAAAAACTTTTATATGCAATTTAAAAATAGCTTTTTATTTGTTTATTGAATAAAGTGATTCGGTATTCTTCCTATAGTTGTTGATTTAATATAAAACTTTTACAAGTACATGTATAATTTCAATTATATATCAACAATTATATAAAAATGCATTTGTTTTATTTATAAATGTGTATAATAATATGTTTTATTTATAAACTTTATTTATTTTCAAAAAAAATTGTGAAAAAAAGAGAAAAAACATAATTCAATTGTGCAATCTCCAATATTGGCCTAGTTTCCACCGGATCCACCGGGTAGTTTTCACCGAGGGTTTAAACCGGATCAGAATGTAAGAACCAACACCAATTACAGTCGAGTATTTCCCTGTATAGTCCAACGAGGAGAATGCTCGACTGTAGTTGGTTAATTCTTACATTTTGATGTGGTTTAAACCGTCGATGGAAACTAAGCTATTGTAATCTCGCACCTTATGCGCGAGACCACGCCGAGTTCTTGTAAATAATTGAACTTATGAACGCATATACAAGGTGATTCAAAATAACCCAAGTATGAAGAAATATTTTCCTGACCGAATTCTAAGACAATTTTTCCTTTACGAAAATTTTGTACGAAGCTTAGTTTTCAAATTACAAGAAGAAATAGTTAGCGTCCCAGCTCAGTCAAAAATAATAATGGAATCGACATCGATTCGATGTTGGATGTGTCAAATTAACGTCGATTCGATGTCGATTCCATTATCATTTCTGACTGGGAGGTTGCGTATAGGAGATGGGCAGGAGTAGTGTTCACGGTTAGACACGAGCGCTTTACACATAGGGCACACATTGATCGGATGCATTCACACATTTATAAAAACACATTTCTTATTATCTTTTCCGCCCTATTACACTATTTTTTTTATCTTTTACATACTTTAAATAAGCTAATTTCGTTAAATTATAAATTAGAAATGATGAAATTAAAATGAATATTGGACCCTTTGAGTATCGGATTATTTTTTAATTACATTGATAAAATTGTTAGAGAAATGTCGGAAGAGTGAAATTAGACAATAATTATGTGCGATAAGCATTACAAAACGATTATTGACATACAAATTGTACAATTATTTCAGTATGTCGAATTCTAAGAGTTTCTTACAATTCGTACTTACGTACTGAAATACTTGTTAGACTTAAATGTATGCCAATAAACGTTATAATATTCGTGGCACGCAATTAGTATCTAATTTCTCACTTTTAAAATTTCTCTGTCAATTTTATTTGCGCTCGTAGCATTTATTACATACTTATGAGAAATTTTATGAGAGACGCGATCGCGATCACACTTCTTAACATTCAAAGAGTTATGATTTTTCTACAATATGCTTTTTGTTTTCTGTTTTTTGCTTTTTGCTATTTTTACATCTTGTCTTTTTGTTTTTCATACGATTTTTTGTTTTATGTCGCCCGAGATAAAATAAAAGTTAGCGAACTTCGGAAGATACAGGAACATATAGCAAAAAATACATTTGTCGATAAAACGGTTGCAAAGGGGAAAAAAGCAAGAGATAAAAAACAAAAAACAAAAAACAGAGCACATTGTGAATAGGTTTTGTGAATGTTTAAAACAAAAACGTAAGCCAAATATACTTTAAGAGCTTATTAATTTACGAAAACGTGGTGGTTTCGAGAAAAACATGTTTAAAGTTTTACAACCGATTATTCTGAATTTATGCATCTGACCACGTGCTACTCTATTACATATTTATTATATTATAGTTCCGTTATGAATTTCAACATAATATTTTGGAGACATATTTTTAAGACTCCAAGCATTACAAAAATGCAAAAAGAAATTGACTTTTTGAACCCGTCAGTGTCAGAATTAAATAAAAATAATAAAGATAGTATCACTCTGTTTTACTTTTAAAAATTATTATTATTTTTTTAGGAGGAAATGTTGAAATATAATAAAAAGATTTTCAAAATACAAAAAGTATCGTATTATCACTTACTTAATAAAGATAGTACCATTTGGATTGTACTTTTTATTTTGGTACTAGTTTTTTTTTAATATGTATCATCTAGATTTTATCATAAGTTTACCATTTATTTCAATTATTTTAAAATTAATTATAATGAATGAATTACCTTTACAGACTGCATCCAGATAGAACATCATATTTATATCGTCAAATGTTATTTCTCCATTACATTTTATGCATGTATTTCTTATTTCTTCGCGAAGTTTGTTTTGAATAGTATGATTTAAAGCTAATTCATACAATGTGTTACATATTGTTTTAGCAGACGAATCAAATGCAGCCAAGAAGAACATAAATAATTCCGCAACAAAATATTGATCTAACATTTCTGCAAAGAAAAAATACAAAAGCTATATTAATTGTTTACTGAAATCGTGTTAGATAATATTCAATGCATATTTTAAAATAGTGCAAAAAGTTTATGATAACGTTCTAAGATAATTGCATTTATCAAATAAGCTTTAAATAAAATTTCTGTAATATCTCAAAAATCTAGTTTTATCTTAAATATACAGGATGTTATATTTCATCATATTGACTTCTCTTATTCATATACATATTTGTATCTAACGTCAATTGCATTATATAATGGGAAGATAGGAATCAGGCAATGCTTTTGTTCTGCCTGTTTAAGCCTTGTTTGTGAATCTTTTCAGAAATTAAATGTTTAATGTAAGATTTACTATCAAAATATAAATATCAAAAATTTGTACGTTATTTGAATCAAAATTGTGGTTGCATCTAATTCTGTGGCCCGTAATAACCGAAGGAGGTCCCATTTTTTTCCTTATGTCTGATATGTGTTCTTGCAGTCTAGTTTTTAGTCTCCTCTTAATCTGGCCGACGTAACTAGCATCGCAATCATTACAAGATATTTTATAAACCACATCCTGATGAGAAAGAGAGTCAAGCTAGTCTTTGCTTCTCTTTATGTAATCTTTTAGTGTTTGGAATAAAATAAGCTAATTTACAAGCTTGAGGGCATGAACCTTTCAGAAATACGTTTAACGTAAAATACAGTGAAATATTTTTGTGTGACCTTGACTTTTTTGTGTGAAAAATGTAAATTAATGTTAAAATTATTATTACTATTATTAGGTGTTGGAATTAATTCGTAGCGTTTTACAAGTGATGGGAAGTACTTTCATTAATGTATTTTTTAATGCTCATGTGAAATAAATAACATTCTTTCATTAAAAACGCTACGAATTAATTCCAACACCTAATATAATAATATGGAATATGGAAATTTAATCTTTTTTGTATTGCAGAAAAGATGAAATTCAAAGGATAACCTATTTATCCTGTATGCATGTATCTTTGCATTAATATGTATACTGGCCAACAGAAATGCCTTTACACATTCAAAATGAATGCGTTTCAGACTACAGTTGAAACACATACAATTTGTATGCCGAAACGCATCCCTCTTGAGTACGTAAAGGCATTTCTGTCGGCTAGAAACATTAAATTTATTATTTTGGTCCTTAGCCCTTCTTAACATACTCTTATTTAATAATTCAAATAATTGTTAATTCTAATGCGTTTTTTATTTAAATCTGTTATTCATAACAATACTGGGGTTTGAAAATAAAAAAAGTAATGCACACCCAGCAAATGAGAATGGATTAAAATGGATTGAAATTTTTTTTTATCCGAAAGCGTATTTTAAATAGCAAATACTTTTTTTTGGGTTTAATTGGATTCAATTAGCTTCAACTGGATGCAATTGGATTGATAAATGTATTTCCTATTCAAAATTTTGAATTGAACAGTATTCATAATGCACAGAAAAAGCTAATATTATTTTTAGATTGAAAGGCATAGAGATATACTCCATGCAATTCCTATAAATGAATAAAAATGCATTCAAGATTGAAAAGCATTTATTTTAACATTCGTGAATCAATATTTCTGAAAATCTGAATCCATTTCAATTCATTTCAATTCATTCTCATTTGAGTAATACACGGTGCCGACTCTAACTATCATCGTATAGCCTTTCCTACTCAATTTTTATCCTTATTTCCACGAAGCATAGCAGAAAGTAACTTGGATGAATCCTGGAGAACTTGAGCAATCCTATCGAAGATTGGATAGCCAACCTCAGTGAAAAGCAGGGTCAGAGCAGACAAAGAAAGAAGTTATGGCCTTCTGATAAAAAGTGGTTGAGCAAGCCTACCTACTCTCATAAAAAACGATTATATCTGAAAATCTTCAGAGAAACTTCGGAATGGATGATGCGAAGACAACTTAGGAAAAGGAATTTGGAATGTGCTCTCGGAACATGGAACTCTTAATGCCTATGCCAGGAGCCCAAACGGCACTATTGGAAGAAATACAACATATAAACTAGCAATAACGGCGAACCAAGAAAAACCAAGTGGTTGGAAAGTGATATAAAATCACACACAATATTATATAGCGGAAAAAAATAAGATGCTAAGGAATACGGGATAGTTTTATCGTGGATAAGAAGATGAAATCAAATATAATAGATTTCTTAGCGATTAATGAAAAAATATGATTAAGAATACACACCCGATTCTTTAACGTAACAATAATAAATGTACACTGCCCAACAGAAGAATATGAGAGAGAAATAAAAAAAAGTTTCTATCAGACTTTGGAAAAAACATGATACAGCACTAAAAAATAACTTTTTACAGAAACATAGAAAAGCACTCTTTACATGAAAACACTCTTGAAAATGATAAGCTCCTAATTTGGCAGACAGTAAACACATGTAAGTTCCACTTTCTTCCAACATCTGAACATATACATAAAACAACTTGAATCTCACCTGGAGATGGTACGACTATTCAAATAGACCATGTGTTTATAGACAAGAGGACAAGAGGTTTATAGATGTAAAGATGTATATTAGATGTAAAGACTAAAAGAGAGAGAGAGAGAGAGAGAGAGAGAGAGAGAGAGTTGACTGCTGCGAGTCAAATCATGTCCTGGTCCAAGCTACACTAAGGTGCAAAATAGAACACCACTACAATGAGCAACGATAACGACAAAAAAATTCACATGGAAAAATTGACAATGTCATAAGTAAGACAATGTCATAAGCTTCGTGATAAAAGTTGCTAGTAAGCTAAATTTAGAGACCAAAGAACAGACAGTGAAAATACAGTAGAAATCCATCAATACAATAATAACACATGCAGCCATAATGACATTGAGAGAAGAACAGAGTCTGTAAAAACTTCAATTTTGTGCGCGGACATAGCTCGCTGATAAACTCGGTATCGGTGCGCAGAATAGGTTTGCACAGGAGGTGAGATACAATAATAACGTCGATGTATTTAGTGCTATTATGTAAGAATGTATATTTAATATAATTTTGGAGATACAGTCGGTTCTTTGTTGCAGCACTATGTTTCGGATGGAGGATTTTAATACTCAATCCCTTCTTAATAACGAACTTGAGATTTATTGTTGCTCGAGATACGCAAAATTGAACTGAACTGCTTCTCTTCACTTACGGTGTTACCACATTCTCAAAAATTAAAAATGTTACTAATGCCGTTAATGCGGCTAAGGCGCATTCTATCTGCTCCGAGAACGTCCTAGAAGATTATTGCCCCCAGCAGCAATTCTACATTTCGTGGCTAGTGGAAAGTTGGGTCTACTAGTTCAATGTTCTGAGATAAGCTTAGGAATTTAGTGTTAGTTGATTTGGAAGGCATAAATCATGTAATCTGATTAACCACAAGGAAGTTTGTCTCATGAAGTAGTCGTTGACGCTATCATCGTTCTTGTCGTTTCAACTGTCTTCGTTTCAGTTGCATTCAGACATGAAGTAGTATGTTTCGCTATGCCTATCGTGAGTCCTAATCGTTCAGATATCTTTAGTAATGAAACTCGCTTGTGACCCATTGTCTAACAGAGCGCGTACTCTATGGAGTTTGTCCGATTTATTACGAATGTAGACTATTGCAATGGACAGAATAACCTCAGAGCTGTGGCAGTTGTTATTTATCGCTTTCATGGAAACCGACATTGTAACTGGCGGTTCGTTAACTTGAACGCTTGAATTTGCCTAGCTTACATTCGCTGAGACATTATTGGAAGAGGTTGTATTCTCTTCGGATGCGCTTGATCTTTTATATGAAGCAGTATGTGATGTTTCTTCGAGCAAGATTTACAAGCGCGCGACGTGCATGATTGCATCGTATGCTTCGTACTCAAACAATTGTAAGATTCAGTCTTTTTGCTTCATTGAGTCGCGATTCCACGGATAATTCTTTAAAAATCTTGCATGCGTATATGCGGTGCGCTTGCTTACAAAGAACATACTCGACTGCTTCATTTGTAGTTACATGTGAAAGAATTGAGTTATAATTCTTGTTCGTATGAATCTGATTTCTTTTTGGTGCTACATTTTCTGCCAAACTAATCTTTGACTACTTTGAGTGAAGGGCTTCAAGATATTCACATCGAGTGTTGAAATTCAACCAGTTGTCTGGTAGAATATCTTATTCTGAATGATCTTCAGTTCCCACTCCTTGGTTACGGAATCTAGTTTGCTCGTAATTAAATAGTGAATAAGCGTATCCCACTTGTCTGTAGGTTCCTTTAATTGTCTTAGTACGCGCAAATGTTTTTAAGAGTTATCTAACAATGTCCGCAACACAACTCTGCCGACTTCTTGGAAATTGGAGGTAGACCAAACAGTTCATGTACATGATGATGAATCGTTAAGTGCGTGTGTTTGAAATTGTTTCGTTAATAACTCTAATGCAATCGCATAGTTTTCGTTAGTGACTGGTATGAATCACTTGAGCCGCTACGATAGTGCAGATTTCAGATAGTGAAACTTTTGCACTGAATCTAAAGTAGCATTACCATCGACTAAAGCTAAGAACGTGTCATAAAATTGTTGCCACTTTTCATAATTTCTGTAAAAGGTCGGCAGAGAGATTATCAGCAATTTTACCATCGTCTGACTTGTATTTGTGTTTGGATTGGTGTTTGAATTCGAGTGCTCAATTTGATTTCAGACTTGTGTTCAGTTCCTATTCCTAAATTGTGGAAGCCTTGACCGCGCGGCAGCTTGCAAAGTGAAAAAAGCTTCTTCAAACCTCTCTCGTTCGACGGTATTTGTTTCAAGGAGAATCGCATCGATCTTAGTCTATATGACATGAAATTCCTGCCACAGCTCATCGTATTTCTCTAATCTAGCTTGTAATATTAACCTATTTTTCGGTATCTTCATAGTTATCGAAAAACATTTTAAATTTAGTCGCATGAGATTTCAACGTTGACGTTTCAATTCCTCTACAACTTCCATCTACATTATATATATGACAATTCGCAAATACACGCAAGATATTTATCGTCTGCTGATACAAAATCGTTGTCACATTGTTGAGTGTATGTACTGACGTACGGATGAGATGACACGGTGGCACCAGCAACAAACAACACGGCAGCAACTTACAAATACAAGATGATAGGCGGCGGTTTGCCGAACCACGATGGCAGAGTGGCTTGCCGAGATAAGATGGCAAGATGGCGACTCGCCGAGTCAAGATGGCAAGATGGCGGCTTGCCGAAACAAAATGGCAAGATGGCGATTTGCCGAGACAAAGTGGCCCTGCGCCTAAGTGCCATTAACGATTCCTTAACCGTCTAGCCTATTCTCAATTCTAGATATAGAATGTCGACAGACGTGGCTAAAGCCCGTGAGCTTTTCAACTAGATTCGACTTGCAGTCGATGCAATTCAATCGATCAAGGTAAAGACCTGCCTGAACGTAGGTCTTCCAAAAGTGCGTAGCTGAATTCCACAAACTTCGCTATCTCACTTCTCAAGCTTCGTTATGTTTACTGTTACCGTAAATCCGGACTAAAACTTTGGAGGATTTTAATATTCAATCTCTTTTTAATAACGAACTTGAAACTTATTGTTACTCGAGAAACACAAAATTGAACTGAACTGCTTCTCTCCATTACCACACTTTCAAAAATTAAAAATGTTACTAACGCCGTTAACATGTTAAGGCGAGCCGCATCGCAAGAAAATAACTAGATCGCTAAATCGTGCGTGAGAATCATACAACGAAACGCGGAGTCGGCGCTGTGATATACAATGCAAGTTTGTGTATGCGTGCCGCTCGTGTATATACAAATACGTGTGTGACGCGGTCTGACTCGACTTCGTAGCTGACGGTTTTAGCTGATCGCGGCACAGGCACAGATCGCACTAACGTAACATGCTTGTGCTGAACAAGCCGAAACAATCGAGAGATTACACCTGTTAACAGATAGACTGTATCCAGAAAGAAACTCACTGCGTCTAATATTGAATTCTTAAAGTCGTTGAGTTTCATTGTACGAAATGGCTGATATTTTAAATTTTATCAGCGAGCCGATCTTTGACGTCCGTCATGATTGAGACACACATACAATCCGTACGCCAACACGACGTTTGGACATTTCGATGGATACCCATACACCAGCAAGATTTATATACGTTGCCATTCGAAAGTTTTCTCTACATCAAAGGAAGATTGATGGTAAAAAAGAGGAACGATCACAGACGTCAACGACGCTTGGAAATAACTGCGTGGCGTTCATGTTTGATGAAATTTGAACTTAACGGCGTGGAGATTGACCGCAACAGAAATGTCGGAGTTATCAGTACCATCAAGAATTACGTGTCACTGACGTACGAGAAGTCTTCGATGGCGTTGAACAGAACTTTAGACATAGTTGAAAAACACTTTAATTTTTGCGTACCGTTCAATGTGCTGTTAGGCTTGCGAGGATTATAAACGCGTGATTATCAACGCTCGCCACGAATTGATTTTGATACAAGCGCGCAACAACTATAATTGCTTGGTGGGAAATCCTGTGACAGATCCGCAGATTGAATTATTCAAAGTATAGTATAGTGGCGGATGCCTTATGTTACTTTAAGCGAGATCAATAAACTGTCATTGCTACAAGTATTGGAAAACGATCGTTATCTGACCATGAGTTTTCGCTCTATATGAGTATCCTCTGTTACAGAGTACAACCAAACATTCATAGTCTGTCAAAACGGCGACTCAGCTTGAAAAGTCGCGGTATAGGTTCTCTCTGCAGACCGGCTAAAAGAATATCATGTCTCAAGATGCTAGTGTATTGTAATGTAAGCGACCTGAAATTTTATCTAAAGTTAGAATTTTATTCGTACGATGATTTGAATTGGAATTTTGACAAAATGCGCGTTTTCGTAAAGCCTATTATGGAATCGATTGCGTCGAAAAGCTGTTTATCGAGAAAGGATTTACGGTCATTGATTATTCGCGACAAAACAAATCAAGAGCGCCACCGTGGATGTAGGAATCTAGGAGACATGATAATGTCTCGGCGCTAAGCATGGCATGAGACACTGTCGTGCCTCCTTTACGAGCCAGCAAGTTGCGCCGAATTCAAATTATCGGATTTTAATAACGGCTGTTGTTCCCGATCGAGTTTTAAGTACACTTAATCGATAGCTTACATTCCGATTGTACTATACTTGCTTTTTTTCTCTACGTATCCTATAATCGGAGATATTGCAATGCAAAGTGCGGATCTGTAATATTTCAGATTAAGATATGTCATCGTCGACATTCTGCATTTCTTTGGTGTCTTTCTGACATTCTTTACGTAAGGAGCGCTAGTGATATATATGACCAGCGAGCGCTGCAATCTGTACTAGGTTTCAATAAAGCAAGGCGGATTCTAACCCACTATGTATTAGTGCATATACGTATACGATGTATGTGTGTGTGTGTGTGTGTGTGTGTGTGTGTGTGTGTGTTTATGTGGGGGGGGGGTTAAGGAGAGGGAAATGCAACACAGGCGCTGGGTCCGAGGGAGGGGAAGGAAGCTTGCACTAAAGAGTAATAAAATTACCGATCAACGGTATCAATTGCACTCAAGTTATGATCAAAGAATCAATTACTATATGGATCAAGTCGATGTATAGTGAATTTTCAGCAGAACTAGATTGTTTAATAATACCAGTCATTACAGAACAGCTTTCGTAGATCAGAATCAACACGGATTCATGGAACATTCCGACAGAATTGAACTTAGCAAATCCAAGCTTTCACATCCCAGGCACGATAGACATTCTTATAGGAAGCAATCTCTTTTGGAAATTAATATGCAGATAGAAAATATGCGGACAGAGAATATTAAGCAATACATTGCCTATATTACAAGAGATTCAATTAGGGTGGGTAATAGGCGGAGAGTTGAACGAAGTTCTCAAACAGTAAACGAGTATGCCATATTACTACTATTGATTTAAATCAGTTTGAGAGGTTTGGAGCATAGAGAAAATATTAACACGTAATCGAGAGTGTCTGTTTACACGTCAAGAGAAGCAAGCAGAAGATTTCTTTTTACGCACGATGAAAAGAAATTCGGATGGAAGATACATCGTACGTCTGCCAACAAATAAGTCACTCAGAAGGCATAGCAATCAAGAGATTCTTGACAATCAGGAGAAAACTCAATTAGCAATTGCGATTGCGAGAAGAGTATCACAAATTTCTAAAGGAATACGATGAGCACATGTTCTTGAGAGCAATACCAGATTCCGCAACAGGAAGAGAACTTTTCTATCTACCGTATCAGCCAGTAGTCATCAAATCAATCAGCATAACGACGAAAATTAAAAGTTGTTTTCGATGACTCGTCAAAATCAATCATAGGAACATCCTTGAATCAAAAATTAAGTGGGCCGAATCTGCAGCAGAACTTGTGGAGTATCATCATCCGTTTCAAAGCACATCAATATGTGATGACGGCAGACATCCAAATGATTCCACAATCAGTTCCGGCAAATCTGGGTGTCAGCAGAGGATCGAGATCTTCAACGGATCATTTGAAAGGAATGACTCTACAAAGGCACTACGAACATACACTTTAAAGACAGTGACATACGATACTACTTGTGCATCCTATTTAGCGATGCGTTGTCTACAGCATCTAACTATGCAATCAGAAGCAGTTACCCGACAAGCAACAGTACAAGCACTGCTTTACGACTTTTATATGAATGACGTGCTGACAGGTAGTCACACCGTGAAACAAGCAGTTAAATTAAGAAGAGAATTGTCAGAGTTACTACAAGCAGCAGAATTTCTACTCAGGAAATAGAGAGTGTCCGCAAGAATGACTCAGTGCACTCGTAAAATTAATTTTTGTGTTATTTCGGTATTATTTTGAAAATAGAAGATTTGCATTTCCATAATAATTACAAAAGCTTTTAATGTTTATTTTACTATTTTAAGTTGATTATGTATTAATGTAGTTGATTATATAATGTTCGACTAAACTGTTCAGGAATTGATATACTTTTACCTTAGTATCCGTTGACAAAGGAAGTTATATGTTACATTGACAAAGGAAGTTATATGTTCTTATTTATTATATCTTCATAATATTCGATATGCGTTTCCGTAAACGCTTGTTGGTTTTCCTTTGCAAGATATGTAGAATATTCGTATTAAAAAATATATATTAAACGTCTATTGATAATAGGGTAAAAACACTAAATGTAGATCAGGCACTAGGTCCGAATCACATATTATATTTAAATACTTATATTGGGTATGGGAATAAGTTTCCGCCCATTGCAGAAAGATGTCATTAGTAGCATTGCTCATGTGTTTGATATAACGGCAAGACATGTTTTTGGTGTGTGTCCAAACTTTTGAGCCCAAGATGGCATTCGTTCGAAGCGTAACAAAGAGTAACTTTTTTTGCGTTAAAGATGTTGGAATTTATTCCAAAAAAGCAACATTTGCGGGAAATTTTACTCCATTATTTTATTTTAAAGAAAAGTGCTGCGGAAACATTTGCTCGTAGATATTTATGGTGAGCATGCTCCATCGAAAACTATAATAGTTGTAAAGAATGGTTTCGGCGATTCAACAGTGGTGATTTTGACAAAGTGGTGCGACAAAGAACGCGAAGGTGCACCGAAAAAATTTGAAGATGCAGAATTGCAAGCATTACTCGAAAAAGATTCGTGTTTATCGCTCGATAGGTTGGCAAAAGAGTTAAATGTTGATAGATCCACTGTTGGAAAACGTCTACACGTAATGGGAATGGTGCAAAAAGAAGGAAATTGGGTGCCATGCAAATTGAAAGAGAGAAACATGGAAAGACGTTTGGTCATCTGCGAGATGCTTCGTCAATGAAAACAAAGGAAGGGTTTTCTATATCGTATCGTAACTGGCGATGAAAAATGGATCTATTACGATAACCCTAAACGCTTGAAGGCATGGGTGATGCCAGGTGAACCAGGTCCATCAACGCCAAAACGAAATATCCATGCTTCGAAGATTATGTTGTGCATCTGGTGAGATCAAAGAGGTATTACATATTATGAGCTGCTCAAACCGTCCGAAACCATCACTGGCGATCGTTATCGGCAACTGATAGTTTAAATCAAGCTTTGAAAGAAAAACGATCGGAAGGGGACAATAGGCACAACAAGCTGATTCTGTTACATGACAACGCTAGGCCACACGTTGCAAAACCGGTCAAGAAATACTTGGAAGGAGTAAAGTGGGAAATTCTGCCCAACCCGCTGTATTCACCGGACATTGCCCCTTCAGATTTCCTTTTGTTCCTATCCATGCAGTCGGCCCTTTCTGGAGCACGATTCAATTCTTATGAATGTATCAAAAAATGGCTTGATGAATGGATCGCTTCAAAAGAACTAGATTTTTTCATTCGAGGAATCCGTTTACTACTGGAAAGGTGGGAGAAAGTTGTTGCTTCCGAAGGAGCATACTTTGAATAAACTCACTTATATAGATTTGTTTAAATAAACACATCTTTTTCATTTAAAAAGGGCGGAAACTTATTCCCAATAATATTCCCATACCCAATAGTATTCTCTATTAAATGATGCATATCACAAGATTCTTTAGTATTTGTTTTATCTTTTTCAAGAGTCAGTTGTTTTTTGTTTATTAGCAACAGCATACAGTTGATTGATATCATTAACTAATAAAACGTAACAGATAAATTGAGGTTACTAAGGCATGTATCTTTAAAAACTCATTCGAAGTATAATACCATAAAGATTGCCTTATGACTTTTACAGGAGGTAGTAAATAGATTTTCTAGCATTAGATTTTATGAAAGAAATCAATATTATGCTTAAGTTAAGAAATTAAATCTAGAAAGGACAAAGCATTTGGTGAACTGATCCGCAATTAGTATATGGGCTTTAAATATGAATAATCGTTATTACTTTATTTAACTAAAATTAAAACATAAAATGGTACCGAAATGGAATAAAGTAATGTATATCATTCATAATGTAATCTTTATGATCAATTATAACTATTAAATATTTTATTAATTATTTGGTATCGTTCTGGATAAAAATTCTTTTTTTAGTGGTTTACAACTACTTTGCCTTATATTAAATCACTTATGAAAATCGCGAATCAAAAGTACAATTAGTTTTGTTAGAATTCTTTTCTATCGGCCTTTTAAAGCAGGGATTTGGCATTTTACAATTCTTATCATCTCCTTGTAAAGCATTATTACATCGTGATTACTATAAAACAGGTTTTAGATGTTTAATAAATGTAAAAAACTTTTACGTACCTACTTTTTCAGTCGATTTTTTGTTTTTCACGGACTCCTTAAGTATATTAACAAGATCATATTTGAAAATATTATGTTTTTTTCTGTAATTTACAATATCCATACCGAAACGAATACAAAATTGCATTAATTCGGCTTCAAACAAATAATAGCTGATTAAATCATATAATTTGTTGTGTATTACTTTATCTGGTAGCAATTGTTTGAGTATATATTTCCATGAATCTCCTTTATTGAATCTTTTTACATATTTACAAATTTCAATCTCTTTATCTTGGAAAGACTTGATATCATAATTCAGTAAACAGACACTAGAGTAGTCAGCGGTAAGTTTCTCCGTCAATTCTTTACAATTTATATATTTATCCTTCAATAACAGCGAATTGTCCAACCAATTTTTGAAAGCCTCCGAGCGTTGTATTAATAAAGATAGCATACTTTTAAGTTTACTTGGTGTGAAAAGTGGCGATAGTTTTGCTTTTAATGGTAATGATTTTTCTCCTTTTGCCCAAAAAAACGTGTCCATTATCGGTTCAGCCTGTATATTAATAAAAATGGTAATTATAAATAAAAATTATGTATAAAATAAATATAAAATTCGTGTCCGATTTTAATGGATATCTTTGATGTTGCACACACTGGCTATATATATGAAGATAGTTTGAAAAGTTTTTAATTTGATGAAGAAAACACATGATGTTTGACAATTTCTTTTATTTTTTAAATAATTCCTTTTTAGATCAACTTTTTTATTCCAACGATATTCTAACTTTTTCATACCGTCTGTATAATACGATTTCCTTTAAGCTTTCAAAATAAGCGTTAGTTTTCGATTATTTCAGTATTTGAGTCATCTTTTTCCTGGAAGACATTTCTTTACATTTGAAAAAAGGAAAACGTGACTGAATGCTAAATTTGGTAAATATGTTACATACGAAAATCAATTGAAAACGCAAATCATGCAATTTTGCGACTGCAATTGAAGAAATGTAATCAGATACATCGTCATGATGGAATCAAAAGTTGATTGATAACTAAAATAAGGAAACTAATGAATGCATAATTGTATGAAATTTTAATACTAACCTTATATAGGGATTAAACTTGTTTAAAATTTAAAAATATATATTTATATAAGGCTTTCGAAATAAAAATACAATAATGAAAGAATATATGGGCAATGAAAACATCAATACAGCGCGAAAATTGTACCATTATAACAAGAATTTCAACTAATAATTCACATAATATATTGTACTACCATGTGGATACAAAAATTTCCTTATACGTTTCGGTTTACTTTAAATTATCTTCAGGAAGTTGTAAACAATTTGTCGATGTCTTATAATAAATATAGTTCGCAATGTTGGATAAATAATTCTCGTCAATATCTTGACAAATAGTCCGCAATGTTGGAAAGATATTCTATGTGAGACTAGAGGATGAGCATATTCTTACTGTCAGGTTGGGCAATTGAGAATTGCCAAAAATTGTCTCTTCGCTTTTAAACCAAATGACTAGCTGAGGAGAACAATGTGCAAAGCAATTAGTTGCATAATTATTAAAATATATGTATACTTTCAACTCACCCTCCGTCTCCATAGATCACAATCATTTATTCCAAGCATAACACATTAATAAAAGAAACATATTAATAAAAGAATAAAAAAAATTTTAAGTTAATGTTACAAAAAGAATAAAATAAAAGATTTTAATATTGTTAAATGTGATATTCAGATGGAAGTCAGATACTTAAATCGTCAAAATTTGTATTTTGAAAGCCACGTCCGTACACAATACATGACTGTTATAATGTCAAACTTAAAAATAATTAACAAAATAAAGTCAGATACACAAAGTCGCTATTTAAATTTCTCTAGAATACTCACATACGAGTGGTGCAAAAATTCCGTATCTGATTGGAAATTTAAATTATTGGTTTGCAATTTAATATTCAATATTTCAGAGATAAGTCTTTTGTTCAATTGTCTTTGTATATCTAAGATTTGGACATTATTCCATTCAAATTCATGACTATGATCCAACCTATACTGAGTGATAATAGATTTACAAGAAATTTTTCTATTAATTTGATTTTTTCTTGTCACATTATGTATTAATGATTTTAATATATCTTGAGTCGATAACATTGAAAATGAATTCAAGAGAATGATCGTTCTCAAAGAAATTTGACTGTTCAATATTTTTTAAATGATATTTCGGATAACACAACATTACGGCCCTATCTACCATGCCACAAAGATTACGCCTTTTTTTGTGTTAAAGGATGAAGAGAATGAAAATTGAGAAACCTGCTGAAGCACGTTGATTTGTGAAACCAGTCAAATTCTATTGTGCTTTGATTCTTAATTAAAATTACGTCAAGAAAATTCAATTCATCCTCACCGACTTTTAACATAAATTGAATTCTTGAATGCATTGAGTTAAAAGTGTTAAGAATTTCATTAATCGACTCGTATGGAACCGCCATTGCGATATCATCAACATATCTAATGTAGAAAAATAACTCATATCCCAAAATTCGTAACGCTTCTCAAGAAATTCTAGCACCAGATCGGCCATGATGGGAGAGAGCGGATAGCCCATAGGAGTGCCAAATTTCTGCTGGTATATATTTTGTCAAAAGTGAAAAAGATTGAGTCCAAGATTAATTTCACCGCATTTAAAAATTCTATTTCCGGAATCTTAGTAGTTTTAGCGGATGTACTTCTGAAAAGGTGAACCTTCCGATTTTCTTCTCAATTGATATACTACTGTATTTTGATGCCCTAATTTACAAACATAATCGTGAAAATTATCAACAAGATCATTTTCAAGATTAAATATTTAAAAAACGATTTTTTTCATATTTTTTCACATTTTTTTTGCGTAAAAAATCGTACGCCCCTTGGCAGGGAGGAAGGGGGGGGGCGGGAGATGAGAGTCGCTTCGCATGGAAAGTCGAAATCAATGTGCAATTATGGACGTCGTACGCCCCTTTGCAGAGGGAAAGAACACGAATAAAAATCTAACAGCTCTACTTGTAATCACATAAAATGTAAAAGTTTATATTTAACCGTAAAAATGCTTGTCGACAATTTTCATGATCATATTTGTAATCAGCACACAAAAATACAATAGTATAGATAAAAATCGGTTTTTAAATATTTGACCTTGAAAATGATCTTGTCGATAATTTTCATGATCATATTCGTAATTAGGGCATCAAAATATAGTAGTATACCAATCAACAAGAATATCGAGGGGTTTACCTTTTCGGAAATACATCCTTTTTCGAAAAAGAACAAATCTAGAATCAAAGTAAATTAATTTACTTGTGTCAATTGACGCTTGAATTTGAATTTTTTTGAGTGCACCCCTTTGTATGTAATTCTGTTAGCGCCCATGATTACATGTAGTTATGAAGTAACGTTGGCGAATTTGGCAATCATGATAAACAAATATTTAGGTGCGATATATTTGATCAGCGAAAACTAATTTCAAGCTGGAAGGCACCAATGGGTGCATCCAAAAGCACGACCGCTCACTGAGTGAGCTCTTGCATCTGATTGGCATAGATTCATTAGATCTAAAAATATAGACCAAACAGGTACAAGAGCTTACTGAGCGTTCAACGTCGTGAACGGTCGTGCTTCTGAATGTATCTAATGTACTGTTGTGGACAGAACGGTTGCAACATCTTTTTTTCAATGGATTTTGAAATACTGCCTGTTCAACAAGCGATTCGTTCTTACTTATATATCCATAAATATGAACCAAGCGCTCGGTGAACAAGCTGCATTTCGAAACTCGTTGAAAAAAAATGTTGCAACCGTTCTGTCCACAACTGTACATAAACAATACCTACAAAACAACATAGTCTAATGGTACTGCTCACTCATGATCCATTTTGCTCGAAATTCTTTCAATATCTTCTTTTTTTTCTTATTTATGTAATTTAATTATTCTAATATACGTAGAAAATTTTATTTAGTGTCTTCCCATCGGTTTAAACTAATAACAATCTTCAATAATATATTAAGATATCTTAATATATTAATAATAGATAAAGAAATCTTTGTATGCATAAAACATGGTCAATATACATTCATTAAAAATAATAGCAACACCCACATGAGATCTCTTAATATAATAAAAATATATTTTTTGCTAAACGTTTGATTGCACACATTCAACTTTAATTATATCATATAAAACATGAAATATAATAAAACTTTAATTATACATCATAAAACATGAAATATGAAATAATAGTTCTCAGGTGAAAAAATATAAAGCAATTAAGGTAATTGGCCCAGAAAATGTCAGGGTACCGCCAAGTTCACGTATTAAAAACGTATTTTAATGCTTTCTGTCGATCGTGAGGTTTGCTAATATTTTTATTGGTTCCAAAGAAGTATTTACAATGTTGTGTTACATTATGAAATTCATAAATATACGAATTCACTATTGATTAACTGAGCCATCTACCTTACTTTAAATACCTTTTTGGAATAAGAAATACCACGTTCTGTAAATATCATACTGTCTGTGATCAGAACATCTTTGATTAAAGCGGGATCATTTATCATTAAGATTGGTGTTGTTTTAATGAAGAATCCTACTAGTGATGCATGTTTATATTCATCATATATCTCCTTATAATATTCCAGAGGTATTTTTTTTTGTAATATAATATCCTTTGCCGTGCCAAAATATATTATGGGTTTAGGTCCAGGTATTCCATGTTTTTTCCAGAAATTAAACTTCAATTTGTAATAATAATAAAAGGCAAAGATGAGAACAATAATTCCGCATAAAATTTCCAAAATTTCCCTCATTTTTATTCAGTATCTATAATAGAATCTTCATAATTAAAATACAAATATTTTGCATATATATGTATATATGCAACATTTGTATTTTAATACACACACACACACACACACACACACACAACATTTATAAATGTGTACGTATGTGAGAATGCCCGGTAAAAAATTTGTGATGTATGAATATGTATAATCATAAACATACATACACATATATAATAATGTATAAATATTCATAATATATATAATTTTATATGAAATATGTCCATACATATTCATACATCTTTTTTTCTTTTGTAAAATTACTTTTTAGAAATAATAATAATAATATGAAAACATTAAAAATAATTAAAAAGGTAATTTCCGCACTATTAATTTTAGAAAAAATCAAATTGGAAAAAATGTAAAAAAATTACTTATATATAATTATATGTAAAATTGTGCATAATTATGAGTAATTTTTTTTACATTTTTCCAAATTTATTTTTTTCTAAAACAAATAATGCAAAAATTATCCTTTTAATTATTTTTTATGTTTTCACTATTATTTCTATTTACTATTATTATTTCTATTATACTAAAAAGTAATATTACAAAAGAAAGAAGGACGTATGAATACATAAACATATTTCATATATAATTATACATATTTATAACTATTTATATGTGTTTATGCATGTTTATACATATTTGTACATATTCATGCATGAAAAATTTTTTACCGGAAAAAAGAAAAAAAAAAGATATTATGTTACATTTATTAGAATAATAAATCTATTAGTAGTTTATTATCACAGACTTAGTGTATTGTAGTGGAGACTCTACGTGTTCAATAATACTCACAATTAGTAATATTGAATCAGTAATACTAACAGCATATATCATTTTTAGTATTTTTGCAATCTTATACGATCAGTATGATTAATAATTTAGGTATTCCACTTTAGTTTTACATACATTATTTATTGCATTTGTGACATACTATGATATGGATCATAATAAAGCGATACTGATGCTCAAGAACTAAAATCCATCACCATCAGTATTCTATATTAATCCACCAATATTTACCACACGATCAGTAATATTGCCAGTATTTAATACCGACAGTATTATTAACCGTGTAGAGTCACCTTAAACATAATGGCAATAAATAAGTTGATAATATGTGTGTTGATAATATGTGTGTGAATACATAATATCAAATTTGTTACTTACTTAAGGAAAAGATCAAGTTAGCAAAGTTAAATATTGAAAAATGTGTCACAATACCGTAATATGTTCTTTATACTTGAAATTTATCCATAAAATTACTTATTTCATTTGTTTAAGAAAACAATTAGTTAATATATTTGTTTGACGAAAAAGCATGTGCAAATATATATGCTTTGAAACTAAGTAACTTATCATATCAGGCAGTTTATCAACGTTTTTTACTTTTATTGTGCAGTTTCACTTTGTGTACTTACATATTTTACCATTACTGATACATATATTACTGATAAGTCAAACTGTTAATGATAAGGTAAAAATAGCGAAATAAAATAGTTTTTGCTTACGAATACTGATTTAGATAATCGATGATTATCACCTTTATTATATTATTGTACATTAGCACAGAAAGATTGCAAAAGGATTACAGATATATCTCATTACAATGTTGTAATATTGCAAATAGATTGCGCAATGTATTTATTAGCAATATTGTTACAATGCCATAGTATCATAAGAATGTTCGCCTTCAGCAAGATTGTAATGCCATAATAATGTTGCAGCTCAATTTGCAACTATTATTAAAAATAGTTCTTTTTTTATTGAATATAATTTGGAATACAATTTATGATATAAATTAAAAAATGCAGATAAAACAAATCAATATATATTTTATATTGCAATTTTATATTTTACATATAATTTTATATAATTATTGTATTTTATACTTAATTGCAAATTATATATAGGTATATATATGTATATAAATAAAAAAATAATATATATATATATATATATATATATATATATATATGTATATATATGCAGGGTGGCATGAATATACGGCCCCACTCATTCCGAGCAGGTAGAGCCTATGGCCTCAACAAGCTCGCGCACTTTCACTCGTCGTTCAGTCAAAACAATATCGTGGACTTTATCGATGATTTCTGACGTAGCAGCCTCAATTGGACGTCCCGAATAAGGTGCATCACATGTGGATGTACGACCACATTTAAATTCATTCACCCAATTGTATACAGTCGCAAACGTTGGTACAGATGTGCTATGAACATCATCCAACTCGGCTTTGATTTCTTTCGGTGTTAAACCTTTCATATGTAGATGTTTGATCACTGCACAAAACTTATTTTTTTCCATTTTGCAAAAAATAAAGGTTGTTCGCTTTAATCGTCTACAAAACCACGCGATGAATTCCGCTCAAAATTTGACAGTAATCAGCTGAAAGATGCTACTTGTCAAAAAGTAATGTGACATGACGCTGCGAGTACCTTCTAAACAGATTTACTTAAGAACTTATTGACTTATCCTCATAACAATTCTTTTCCTGTAGTATTATAATTTTGTTCGGCTTTATTTAGAATTCGAGTCGCGTAAGCAATCGGACGATCTTGACCTACGGGCCCTTGTGATAATACGGCTCCTATTGCAAAGTCCGACGCGTCAGTGGTTACTGGGAATTCTCAAATGAAATCTGAGTAACTGAGTATAAGTACTGTTATGAGTTTCATTTTTAATAATTTGAATGCATTCTTGTTCCATTTTCGAATGTAACTTCTTTTTTAGTTAAGCTTGTTAGAGGCTTCGCAATTTTTGAAAAATTTTCGATGAATTTCCGGTAGTATCCAGCTAACCCGATAAACGATTGTATGGTATATTTTTAATTTTTTTCGGCACAGGAAAGTCTTTTACAGCGCTTAATTTACTCGGATCTGAACGTATTCCTTCTTCGGTTATTATATGTCTGAGATATATTACTTCCTTTCGTAGAAACTTTTCTGTAATTCAAATTATATTTACGTAGTCATTGCATTATCTCGCTTATGATGTTCCTCTAGACTCGGTCCGTAAATAACTATATCATCTAGGTACACGAGGCATCTCAAACTTTTTCCGCTAATATTGTGTTCATTAATCTTTGAAACATCGCGAATGCATTTCTTAACCCGAACGGCATTCGGTTAAATTCATAATGTCCGTGCGAGAGAAGGCAGTTTTATTTTTGTGTTCCTTACTCATAGGAATTTGATGATATCCCGATGCATTTTTATTTATTTATAGGAATTGCATAAAGCAAATATCTATGTCTTTTCAATTTTGAATACATTTTTATTCATTTATACGAATTTCATAGAGCACATGCCTTTCAATCCAAAAATAATATTAGCATTTTCTGCGTATCGCGAATACTACTCAATTCAGAATTGTGAATAGAAAGTTTTTTTAATTCAGTTAAATTGAAAAATAATATCAGCAATTTCTATGCAACGTGAATACTGCTCAATTCAATATTCTGAATATGAAATGCAATTTTTCAATCTGATTGAATAAAAAAAGTTTTTATTTAAAAATAGATCATAAATACTACTTAAATTATTTAAAATTATAAGTAGAAAATTTTTCATTTTAATAATAACTAAGTTCAAAAAAGTTGTAACGTAAAAATAATTGAGCTATGTTCTTTTGTTTCTCTTTGATTAGAAATAAAATGAATGATCGATGTGAACTCGCAAACCAAGTCGAATACAGCTCGAATATTATGCTGATTATGGCGCGCGACATCGGCCAAGCGAGATTAGAGTAATATTATAAAAATTGCTTATACTATCTGATAGAAGACACTTTTTAATTTGTACTCATACTTTTAAAATTTTATTTTTATTTTTATTTAAGAAATTAATTATTTAAAAACAAAGTTCCAGCAAACGAGAATGGATTTAAATGAATTGAAATGGATTCAGATTTTCAGAAATATTGATTTACGAATGTTAAAATGAATGCTTTTCAATCCTGAATGCATTTTTATTTATTTATAGGAATTGCATGGAGCATATCTTTATGTCTTTCAATCTAAAAATAATATTAGCTTTTTCTGTGCACACAACAAACATTATGAATACTGTTCAATTCAAAATTTTGAATAGGAAATGCAGTTTTTCAATCCAATTGCATCCAATTGAATCTTCCAGTTGAATCCAACTGGATAAAAAAAAATATTCGCTATTTAAAATATGCATTTGGATAGAAAAAAATTTCAATCCATTTTAATTCATTCTCGTTTGTTGGGGGTGGTATGTCAGTCGGTGACTTTCCTCTATTTATGTGCCGTTATATGCTTTCAACTCCATGATGTTTTCGCGATACTTCGTGGGAGCGCGAGAGGCGCAAATTACTGACGGGCGACGACGGCAGATGGCGGTCTCGGAAAGGCGCCAACAGAAAATTAAAAATCTATACGTATCACGGCGCCGGTTGTGGCGGCTGTGTGGGGTAGATGACGTCACGCTCGCCACCCCCGGGAGAAATCATCCCCGACGAAAGGATGGCACTGACGGCAGCTTGCCCCCGTTCGAGCTGGACAGCGCCAGACGGTGCATGAAACTATTCCGGGTGTCGCTACGTCGTAGAGGAAGCGAGGAGGAGCGCGCGAGGCGATTGACGTGAAGTGAGCGTCGCCGCCCTGAAGGTTGCCGCGGAGCGTGGACGGCGACAGCGAAGGTGACGGTGACGACTGATTTACGACGGCCGGGGGTGCAACAAGCGTTCGTGCCGGGCAAACATGAGCGAACCGAACCCGCGGCTGATTGCGAGGCTCGACCTGTGCGTCGCGAATCGCGCCGAGTTCGCTGGAACAGGTGAGTAGAGAATTCTGTTCACGAGGTTTATTCGACATCACGGAGGTCAAGCTTCCTGGAGCTAAATTCGCGCCGGGAGAGCGAGAGCTTTTTAAAAGAGCAGAAGCTGGTTGCGAAGACATTGAAAGTATTATCACTATCCTGTTCTCGCTTTATCGCGATTAAAGCGAATAAAGTGTCGATGCTTTCCAGCAAGAGACACAGTGATCATTTCATTTCTATTTAATATTGACAAACAATAATTCACTGTGTTACTTGCTGGAAAATACTCTAAGTATTGTAATTCTTGTATTATGTCTTAAACGTGAGAGGAAGAAAAATAGAAGACATGTTGCACAGAAAACTAATTGTAAGAGACTTGTAACATTGAATATAAGACCCACTTATTGCGTTTCTTGAAGGTCTCCGACTCTCCGCGATTGATCTCGACGAGCTGCATACGTCGCTTTGATAGCAGAGGAGAATGTGTGTCATGCACGCAATTTTTATCCTTGCGATATAAGAACTTTGAATGAGTATGCATATGTGCGACTTTACAAATTTACAGATTTTCCATGAGAAGATTAATGTTTGCCATGAGGGGATGCAACACGATTAACTGCGGTGCGCAATTTTATATATTCAAAAATTGCGAAAGATCGATAGCACGATGTAAAAGAGATATGAAAGATATCATAATTTTTGACAATTAGTGTGCAATTGGATTTCTCATATACGCATGAAATTTTTCTTTCAATCGCTCTAGCAGTTTCTAAGCCACCAGGATCATTTATGTCTCATAGTTTCGTAATATTGTTTAACTCTCCGTGGGTTAACATTTTTTTCACTGCTTTCTTAATCCAACTGGTGCCTGATTATGTTTTTCAAAGTGTCTTTGAATTATAATAAAATCTGAAAAAATTTTAATGACCCAAAACTTTTTACTTTTTTTGTGCATATCTAAATTTGAGACAAAATAATTTAATAACTTAAATAAGACAGGTCAAAATTAGAGCCAAAAATAATTTAAAATTAAAAATTCGAGTCTTCAAAGCTCCGGTTGGACTACGGAAGATTAATGTACCAAGTAGAGTTTCTTCATATTTTAGAATTTCCGAGATAGAAAATTTACGTCATCAAATATGACGATATGATACGTTTCATTTTTCAAAACTTAAGAATGCCGTAAGGGATTTCATGTCCCGCATATTCTTTTCATCCACTTATCATTCCGTATTAATTATGCACTTATTAACATCATTTAGACATAGTTGCTATATTAGTTGCGAAAGACAAGTTATTGCATGATTTACATCGAAAATCGCATTCAATAAATCATTAGCCGTCTCAATATGATTTACTTAATTTTTTTACAATTACGAAGCCGACATATTATATATATATATTTGTCAAAAGCGCTACTTGCATGAAATTTTACTCGAGCTTTGCATAGTAATTGTGTGTTAGCCATGTCCTTTTTCTGGAGAATTATCCGAAGAAGAAATAATTTAATTTGTTTGAGAAACGAATTAAATTACGTTTAAACTACTTGACACATTTCTATGGATAGCGATTATGCGCATATTGATTAAGTACTTGACAAAGGGTAAGATATTTTAAAACGAAATATATGAAGTGCAATTAATAAATGGAAGAGTGTTAGCTTCAGACCTGATGATGCGGTTTTTATAATTTCATGTAATTAAAATTTCTGAATATATAATTTAACGCTTCCCATTGTGAGAAATATTTCTTAAAAATATAAAAAGATTGAAATGAATTCATATCGTTATCGTATCATATTAAAAACTGATTTCTATAATTTTCTGTTCTTATTATTTCTACATTACATAATTATGTCTCGACATTATAATCTTAAAATAACGCGTAATATTCAACATGATACGTTATTTTAAACGATATGTGCTCGAATATTCTTAAAGTAATCCTAAAATATTGTCCTAAAGTATTGTATTTATATATTTATCGCTCATTAATCGCTCATTTATTGTTGCTAAGATGTACGTCGGAAAGCAAAGGACATGGCACACCTGTAGATACGAAATGCCGGACTAGCACGAGAAGCGAGCGACCGACCAGTAGAGGCAGAGCAAGCGAGAAGCAGAGCAAAGTAGTGACAAGAGGGTAGAAAGCAAATACATAGAGTGAGGGAGAAAAAGTGAACGATAGAGAAAAAAAAACAGCATCCCGTCGTTGAAAATTTGCGTGGCGCAAAATTAGCAGAGAGAATGAGTCATGCTCAGCAGCATGTGCTTGCGAGCGCGATAGTCCTCGCGGTGTTAGTGGTATTCTGCATCCACGTCTTCCTGTTTCCCATGTACACGTCGACCCCGCCGGCACATCACATGAAGATCTCCGCGTACGAGCAAGCACTCTGTCGTACGAATCTGAAGAACAACATCCGTATACCGGCGTCAGAATTGCGCAACAATCCTTGTCCCAAATATGGCATAGTCTCGGCAATGCAAGGTGGTAGACTGGGTAACCAGATCTGGGAGTACGTTTCTGTGTGGGCAACCGCCCGGAGAACCGGCCTAGAGCCATTCATGCCGCGTTGCATTCTCAAGACCCTAGAAGAGCACTTTGAAAACCTCAGCATCCCGCCACTCAGCTACATCGGTAGATGTACTCTAGATGTTGGCCAGATGGTTAATTCGCTCAGTCAGTGGAATAGTACGGAGCAAAATATCATAATACCTAGGTCAGTATTTTTTAAGATTTCACAGCACAAACTACCGTGAAATAAATACGTAAATAAAATTATGCAAAAAAACAATAAGTTTCTCTTAATCTTTTAAAAAATATATTTAAATAAAAATTAATTTTTTTTTTTTTTTTTTTTTTCAGGCATGCGGCTAACTGGTCTTTGATACTGGTCTGGCTAGATGACGTACGACGAGAATTTACATTTAAACCGAGTCTAAGGATCTATGCAGAGAAAGTATTGAAACGCGTGGCGGAAAAATTCAACTTGTCCTCGCCAACCTACGTCAGCGTACACGTACGCAGGACCGACTATGTAGATTACCTTTGGCAGAAGTTGAAAACGCGGCCGGCGCCGGTAAGTTACTACTTGTCGGCGATGGATTACTTCGCTGGCAAGTACAACAACGTAATCTTCGTAATAACGAGTGATAATATCGCTTGGTGCAAGTATAACTTGCGCAGCAAACGTCACCGAATCAGCTTTGTATCAGAAAATGATGGCAAAGGTCCGGGGAAAGATCTGGCGGTCTTGTCCGCATGCAATCATAGCATAATAGATTACGGTACTTATGGCTCCTTTGGAGCTATTTTGGCCGCCGGCGAAACCGTAGTTTACAATGTAACAACATACTTTTCTACATTGATTGCTAACGTTCTACCAAATTGGAGGATAATGAGTTGAACGAAAAAAATCAAATAATCCGTAAAGCAAACAGAACACATTTATGTTACATCGTATGCGCACATTTTTTGTAATACATAATCTTTTCGAAAGGCGATAAATTATTCTTGGAAACTTTTAATTAATTTACAAGTTTCCGTAAACTTATGATTCCTTTTCAATACCAGTAAAGTACAAAATTTGCAATTCAGTGTTTAAATTAATTAATACAATTCTTATCAGACCGCAGACCAAGTGTGTATAAGCTACATACAGATAATCATTGTATATTTACATCTGCTACCTATGCAAATATGGTAATTTTGAACTACTTGAAAGTGTACCTTGCCTTTCTCCTATCTAGATAATATATATGCTCATATATTTTCCTTTTATTTATTATACAAATGCGTAAGTATCTCGCTAGTAGTAAAATTAAATGAAAGTGTGTTGCTACATCACATCAAATTTTATATATATAAATGCGTCATACTGCTTAACTATATTAAGCATATATTACGCTTTCATTTAAATTTAATGTGCGCACAAGCTAGAAATCGATGCACTTATAAATGTAGCGAGCAAATTTTTCAAGGAACTCGAGGAAAAGGTTTACAATGGAACAATGGACCACTAATATCTAAAATTAAAACAGAAGCTTATTTTTTCTACGACTCTGATACATACTTGACACGGCCGTAAAAATTTAATAAAAAGGAAAAAAAGCGTAGATCGGATGTTCTTTCCAGATAAGGTGGTAACCAAACGAGCCTAATTCAAAGAAAAAAAACACGCGTACAGATAAATTCTAAATTTTACAGTGCTCAGAATTATATCCGATTAATCTCTTAGTATTTCGCGTAATCTTTTCCAAAATCTGGATTTTTTATA
This sequence comes from Acromyrmex echinatior, assembly GCF_000204515.1. The sequence continues at coordinate 362,160 of NW_011627202.1, forward strand.
TATTATTTCATAATTTCATAATTTGTGTAATTTTCTATAAGTAGAGCCTAGTTGTGGGGTTTCAAGTTTGATTGATTACACATTTCAACGTGCATTTCATATCGTAGTAAGCGTATAACATACACTTCACAGACACGAAAAACCGACATATTGACAAAACCATCTGTAAATCTTATAATGTACAATGATTTCAACTGTGATTCTATTTCTTATTGTGCCAAAATTCTTAATATACACATAAGCATATATATAAATATATATGTATAATATATATATATATACACACACATCTATATATGTATTATAAAATTATATCTATACAAAGTGTTGTATAATATTTACAAATCTGTGAGCAAATGATAAATTATTTCTTCACTTAACCGTAAAGTATTATAAAATGGAAAAGTTTACAGACTATTACTATTATTGCGTGAGAAACGAATGGAGAAATATTTTACATAAAGCCAGTGAAATTTATTAACCATGTGACCTGATGTATTTGACTTACAGTGTTTTACAAGTTAGACTATAGTCAGTGTCTAATATCTATATGTTAATATCTATATATGAATGTTTTCAATGTATTTGTGCCTGCCAGTTGTTGAATATTTAACAAGATGTTGGAGCATAAAATGGAGTTATGCAATGAGTAATAGAAATGAAAATATATGAGCTGATTATATATCAGATTTTTCATTGCCAACATTAATTGCGACAAGAAATATGATTAGAGACAAAAGCATGAATATGTTGAATAATTACTGAGGCTATACAACTTTCAGGCATAATACGATCTACTCTGTACATTCTCTGTGATAATTTTATGTAATTTTTGAAAACATAATGCATAAGCTAAAGTGTATTTGTTTTACAGAATAAAAATACTCTGTGTCAAAAAATTCTGTACATATATCGATCTATTCAAAAATAACATTTCAGGTTTTTCCATCGCTAGATATATTAAAATGCGCGTATTATCAAATATCCTATACAGTGCTAAATATATATCAAATTATATGGCTTACTAAAAACTTATTATCTCTTTCATTAAAATCTATAAAAAATAATGATAAAACACTTGTCAACACAATTTTCTCAGACAAGACATAAAATTTTCACAAATCGATTATATATAAATATTTTTTAAATGTATTACTGATTTGCGGTAACGAGACCAGCTGGACCTAAACTCAATTTCGTACCAATTGTCTTCATCCTTAGAGGCTGAAACCCAAGTTCAGTCTTGGGAATTCCATATTCTTGCAATTTACTCTCATAAATTGCTAACAAATCGTCATGTGCTTTACATACTTTCGCTAATTCATATTGTAAGTCTTGTATTGCAGTATTTTTTCTATTGAGCATATCCTACAAAGAAATATTGCATTATTATCATATTCGTATTTAATTCACATAATTGTGGTAAGATTGTATTTAATGTATACCTCTAATTTTTTATTCATATTAATCACCACCGCAGGATCTAATTGAGCAGCAGCTAACACTTCGCTAATCTGCACTTCACGTTGCTCTAATAAATCCGATAACTTTTCTAATTTTTTTTCTAAGAGTACATTCTTTAAACCTGTTTTTTGTTGCAGCTCAAATATAGCCGACACAAATCTAGAATGTAACTCGTCTCTTTCGGATTGGCACTAAATAAAATATTAGAAATATATTTTATAAGAAATAGTATATGTATATTTCGAAAATGTTATATGTATTGTTTAAATATCTTATTTTTATATGTTTAAATATCTTACTTTTTCAAAACGTAGCTCGAGAACTTCATTTTCCCATTTTAAATTTTCTAAATCCTTCATCACTGCGGATAATCTTCGTTTTGTGTTCTGTAATAATTATTAATTCAGTTTTTCATAACGCTATTATATAATGATATGTTTTAAATACCAACAACTAAGCATTGCTTGTCTTTCTCGTAATTTGCAAGTTGACGATTAAGTTCGGTAATCGTTTCTTGCAAAGCTTTCAAGTCAATCAAATATTTTTTATTTTCTATTGTTAATTCCCGTTGTTGTTTCTTCATACGTTCCTCATTGTTTCTCATCATTTCCATTTGTTCCTATTAAAAGATATGCTATATTAATTGAAAAATTATTCATTCTTATTTTCCGTGACTATAATTGTAAAATTTATAATAACTATAAGGTTCACCTTCATACTCTTAATTAACGATAAGTTATTCAGAGTGATATCATTGTAATAATTTTTCATTTCAGTAAATGCATTCTCGTGATTCTTTATCAAATTCGCAATTTGCGCGTTCTTTCTCTCTTCTACTTCAGTTATTTCCATACGATGTTTCAATATTAAGGACTCATATTGGCTTGTTAATTTTTGTTCATATTTTTGTTCCAATTCTACTGCTTCAGACTCAAATTTTTTTATCATATTGTTCATTTCCTCTGAATTATGCTGCATTTCATATGTATAAAAGTGAGCGATTTTTTTCTCAATTACAATTTAATAAATACGTACATATAAAGAAAGATAGAGAGGGAAGGAGGGAGAAAAAGAGAGAAAGAGAGATTTTGTGTCTTACCGCTTTTAATGCGCGAATTTCGTTCATGTACGCCAATTCCTGCTCTTTCTGTACTTTTTTAAGGTTGGTTTTATCTTTAATAAGCTCATTTTCTTGCACAATATGATCGTCTTGTGCCAATTTAAGAGAAACTAGATGCTCTGCTTTGGTTTCAGATAAATTAGTCTGATGCTCATACATCAAGTGCTTCACTTTCTGCTTATATAATTTGAGTTCAGCTTCGTGATTCTCTACTAATTCCTCTTTCTCACGTTCTTTATTTCTGAAGAATTTTAAACGCATTTACATTCGTCAGTGATTCAAATGGTCATTTATTATCGGTAAAGTACCTGACTACAGCACGTGCTTCATTCAATTGATGCCTCGTAATTTCCCAAAAAGTTCGTAGTTTGTCCCTTTCTAGTTGAAAAAAGTTTCTTTCCTCCCGTTCTCGTTCCAGCTCTTCCAATATCTTATGTGCATATATCTCTAATTGTTCCCTATTCATTTTTGTTGTATCTACCCCCTCGACCTGATCTATCACTTTCCCTTTCGCTTTTTTAGGACCCTTTTTATCAATTTTAAACAATTAACACACATAGTTCAGAAATAATTGAGAGATAAGAATGATATAAAATGAAAGAATAGAATGAATAGAAAAAAACCATACATGGAATTATATAAAAATGCTTGTAAAAAAGTATGTATTAATAAAATACTGATAAAAATTGATAATATTAATATTAATACAAATAATGATGATCTATTGTAAAAAAAAACTTATAATAGGTTAATTAAGATTAATTAACTTACCATTTTTATTGGTATCAAAAAAGATCGATGTAAAAAGATTTATATAATGTACTGATCTGTTCAAAAATATAAAAAATGTATAAAAAAAGTAATGAATAATAATAATGATATCACTACAAAATCTATAGTCTCGCAACAGCTGACTTATGTCTGTAGAAATCAGTCTGCTTGACATTTAGAGTGGCACTGTTTTGTAAGAATGTTGCTAAGTAACCGTGTCTTGTATTCTTGCATGGTGGAAATAATTTCCACCATGTATTCTTGTTCTTTCTTAAGTATTTATATATGCAGTTTTCATGCGACTTTCATGCTTTTCAAATATGAAATATTTGCAAAATATACATTATAATACGATATGAAACATATATATTATTGAAACTAATAAATTCAGAATATATTTTTGTATCTATTTTGTTAGCTACTTAATTTATCACAAAATTTTATTTTTATCGTAAGTAATACGAAATAGTATGGATATACATACGCATTTTTCATTGTATATTAAAATGATATTTTATTCAGATTTGTTTGGCATGCTTCCACAATTGCAACAAAAATAAGCTATTCGCTTGTATAAGGATATGCTTATGGTAATATTAAATTACTCGATAAATTATAAATAACATATCTCCAAAGATTTATTAATTGTCACATTTCAAATAGAAAATAAATATATCATGATTATTGTTTTCTAAAATGTGTGTACGCATTTTTTTATAATAATATCAATATGATTATCACTTATTGTATCAATATTTCAATTATATTTTTTATTCATTTACATTACATCACAAAATTTCTCAAAAACAAAATTTAATGTTTGACACATCTCTCGGCACAAACGCTAAATATTCAAAAAATATTCCTAAAATCCCCAAAAAACATTCCAAGAATCCAAAATATTTTCCAAAATATTCTGAATAGTATTTATGATAAAAGAAACATTCAAATGTCGACTAAAAATTTCATTACATATTCTAAGAATGTTCCATATATATATATATTCCACAAAATTTTACTTTGGAAAATACATTTAATATGTTTTCACTTCGGAGCCCAATTTTGGGGCTCTTTTCACAGACGAAGTGTTGCGCTGCTTCTTGTGATTTTTGTTTACGAATAAATGCTCTTCGTCGCGGTCCTCTGTCGGCGAAGATGTGCACTGCTCGCTCGCTCGCAATTTTATTATGAAATATATAAAAAGTATTCACATTCTGAACATTTCATCGACATTTGCAACTTTCTGTGAATATTTAGCGTTAGCTGCGGGTTTCAACAACTTCCAATATGTATTACATCATATCACTATCTTGACGGAAGCGTATATTTTTTTTATTACAAATCGTGATTTCACTGGAGCGATATAAAAAATTCTTAATTTATGCAACTATCAGAAACGCATGAATAATAATTTCATAAAAAAGTTATATTAATATTCAATTAAAAATTCATTTTAAAAGGTTCACCTTGTAACATGCAATAACAACAAAATTACTAATATTAACAATCAGTGCGAAAGTATTTACTGCTACACAATGGTTTTATTCGATTATAAACTTACGAAGAGAAAAGATGTGTAAGTGTAATAATGATTACCATATTACATACATAAAAATTTGTGTGCACATTTGTAGAAAAATTTTACAATATAAATTATGAGGTAGAACTAGTCTATGCGGCATGTAACAAACATCGGAAGGAGAGACTATCCTTAATCCTTTTGGATTTGGTCCTTTACAGATTCTATTTGCTGAGTTGTGTTAGATTTGTGCTCGTAATCAAACAATTATAGCAAAATAATTACCCTCCGACTAAAATTAAAAACATTTTGACAATTATTTTTTTCTACATTAAAATAGTGATAAATTATACAATGACACTTGACAAATATACTCTTAATCCTACCACATAAATATCAAGGCTTTCCATATTAATATAAATGATTACTCAAATAAATTGTAGATTTATGAATAATTGAAAAAAAATGTAACAAAAATAAATATAATTATGTTGAATAATCTTGCTCACTCAAGAAATGTTCTGCGAAGTTGGTCATATGGAATGCTACATGTTATATGACTATTTCCCCATTGTTTAGCTCGATTCGCCATTAAATTGTAATAAACATCCCACCGCTCCGAAATAACCCTGAAATCAAGATATAATATCCTATGATATCTGAATAGTATTTTTAAATATGAACTTTTAGTTAGATTTTTACTTCATGTTCCAAAAACAGTGCTTTCAAAGTTCCTTTAGACCAATAATCCATAGCATAGGCCAACAATTTCATTGATATGGGATTTACTCTGAGAAAATTTCCTACAAATACAACCTAAAAACAAAAATTGTTATATATAACTACTTTATATTATATTATATATACAATTATATATTTTTATTACCCTTTCAATTTTTTCATTAACAGCACACATACGCGCGATAGAACCAATATTATTTGTGATAGTAACAAGAGTTGCACGCGCCAGATCTTCCTTTGTGACAGTATTTCTACGATCTTTGGAATTCATTTGTCCAAAACTAAAAATAATAAAAAAGGGGATACAAAATAAGAATCAAAATAACGAAATTACATCTTAGAATAAGAATTAATAATTGCTTTACAATTGTATATACCTGCTCGCAACTAAATCTCCAGGAAGATCGAAAGGACCATAATCACCGCCGTATATATCCTTAACCAATTTATCCACTCTTGTATTATCGCCGCCTGTTGCTAATTCTATTGCTTCTTCAAAAGTGTTACATCCAGTAAGAAGACAGCATAATCCCAAAAATGTACCACCACCTAAGCTATAATTAAAAATGTATTGATATTACTTCATAATAAATATCTTAAAACTACAAAATACAACATACATGCAATTTACCTTGTTCCAGATATCCTTTTAAAATTTTCTTGTCCATATACAGCTAATATGCTTACTCCGGAGCCTATATTAACGAGCTGTAGAAAATAATCAATCAGTAATTTCATCAATTAAAAACGCACAATAAAAAATATTTTTATATACTCTTACCAAGAAAGGATATGGTTCAGAAAAATCATAGGGTACTTTTTGGCATTTGCTGTCATCGGTAGGATTCGACCAATAATAGCATTCATGTGGATTCGTGGTCTCTATGTAGAGCATCCCACGTATTAAACTATCTAATTCATCAAATTTTGCCAAATTCATATTTACTTCCTGCCAAAGATATTTCATTATTTTAATAATTATCATGTTGCAATTTGGTTTGTTCAACTTGGTTACACTTTTTTACACTTTTTACACTTAAAATGAGATAGATATATATTTGGCGCTGAAAAAAAGAGAAAGCAAAGTTTCTGAGTGTAAAAAGTGTAAGCAAATCGAACAAACTTAATTATAACAAGGCAAAGGCAAAGATAGATAATTTTCCAAACCTTTTTAAAATTATCTTCGAATTTAAAAGCACCACCCCCAGTGGCACAAACAGTAGTCACAAGATTTGCCATACCTTTTGATTTTGCTAATGCTAAAAAATTTCCCATTTCACTTGTGGGAAATCTAATAAAATGTAAGGTTCCTCGTCTGCCTCTAATACAGATATTATCCATCTGAAACAATCGTCAAATTAATTTATAAACAACAAGTTTATATAATTAATAAATTGTAGAAAGTACAAGTTAAATATTTAATAATGTTTACTTGTAAATGCGTATCACGATGGCCAGTTTTTCCATATGCCGAATTTTTAGTGAGATATCGACGAATATTTTTCAATATCTCAACTTCTGCGTCTGCTTCATCTCTCGTTATATCCTTTGGCTCAAAGTATACTAATTTGCATAATGTACCACCTATGTCCATTCCAAACCAAGGCATTGCTGCAACAATAATGTTATGATTAATATTCTTGAGACTTCCAAGTGGGTGCTTTCTATATAATTGTTGTGTGTTTCGCGGGTTTTCTCTGTGTCTAGATCCATTCTTGGAATGCCAATGTTTCGTGAGCCTTGCAGCCTGATACAGTATCAGACTGCTCCTCGTCCTGATGAAGTGGACTGCAAGGTTTCCCGTGAAAACCCGTGAAACACACAAATGTTATGATTAATATTTTACGATTATTTTATCTTGTAATTTGTGCAAAAATATGTTAAAAATTTATGTTTATAAAAAAATCAATGATCACTAGAAATTAAAAAAAAAAGCACAATTTTGCAAAAATGGTGAGATTAAATTTTTAGAAATGTGATTATTAATAATGGCATGTCATGCAGAAAATTGTGGCAAAATATAAAAATATATATACAGTAAGAAAGAATTATCTAATTACAAATATTCTTTTAGATGACAATCAAGCGAATTAAAGATAACATTTTTGTCACAAGCATCATCTATTTTGTTACGAATATTATTTAGCTTAACAAAATTCAATATTTGATACTTATTAGAGAAAACTAAGCAGTGATGTACAAGCCGGTAGTATAGATATTCATGCGATAAAATAATTATCGTATATAACTCTTCGTAGCGTTAGAATTGTACTTCGTACAGTATATATATAGATGCAGTATTCCCAATGCACATAATCATTCAAATACAATATTCTGAATATTCATAATATTAGATTACAGTATTAAATACAGACAATAATAATAATAGACACAGTATTAGTATTTCCAGTTTATATGTATATAGTCTTTTCCAGATATAGTATTTAAAGTTTCATTAGTTTCGACTTCTGTTCTTAGCTAAAAATTGATGATAAAATGAACTATACTAATGTACTGATAATAATTTAGTCAGCCTTTCATTAAAATAAATTTGAAAAAATTTAAAGATTAAATTATCGATGTAATTATATTTGCAAATAGTTATATAATATAAAGCATTGAAAATATTGCAGGTATATACAGTAAATAGTATATCGCGTGGACACTACACTCAATTTGAATTGATTTAGATCATTGCTTAGTTATTTATATTATATAATCCGAGTCCAATTTGAGCTCCGGAGCCAAAATGCAAAACCATCGACGCAAAAAAATCAATATGGGTAAGATTTCAAAGTATTGACTGTAAAGTGATATGTGTCTGAGCGACGCTCATCAATACTTTACAGTCCATGAAATCTTACTCATATTGAATTTTTTTGCATCGATGGCTTTGTGTTTCGGCTCCGGAGTTCAAATTGGATAGGTCTGATATAGTCAATCATTTCATTTTCATATGCAAAAATTTGAAAAAATTATAATCATGACGCAAGGTATAAAATACCAAACACATTTGCAAACGATGCAGCAAATAACATAATATCTAATAAAAAGTAAAAAATTGGCAATCTAAGCACACATACAATCCACTGACTCACAAGGAGATGAATGATTCCTTGCTTCTTTGGTCATGGTATTGGAGTATCCGTTAGACTGCATGTCTTTTGGAGTTAAATTGTTCTTATGGCTTTGCGGACTCATTGCTCAGAATAGAATAGTTTACTGCAGATCCCTCTGTGATGATAAATAATGTATTCGCTGAAAAAGATACATACATTTAAAAACAATTTTGTAAGTACAATTTCAAAGGAAAAATATCTCATGTGTCTACTTCTATGATATTATGTTGAAAACATTATGCAAATACAATTCATATTTCTTTTAATAATCAACGATTTTTTTTTTCATAATCCAAATGTGGAGAGCATTTAAAACTTTAAATCATTTAGATGCAAAGAATTATTTTTAAGCCAGAAGTCAAAGATCATCTTTTTCATTTGCGCACACAATATGAAATACACATGACACGAAACGCAGGAATATATTTACATAAATAACGTCACACAAGTTCATGATATATGTACATTTTTATCCATTTTTTAAATCGTTTTATTGTCGTATATAATCTGCTCTTTCATATTATATATACTTATTGGAATTGAATTAAATACAAATTTAACTGGTTTTTTTTATCATTAGTCATTTATTATTATTTATTGTATATATTTTATTGAAAAAAATATTCGTGTAAATTTGCATATATCAAGCACCAAAACCCGCTTTGACCGAAAATAAGAATCTTTTTCTTATTTAACTTGCAATTCTACATAACAACTTTATCTTCTTGAAACAAAATCCCGTAATAATTATATTGTAAATAATACCTCACCGGATAATATATAAATACAGTTTCTGTTGAAACATTACAATATCAAAACAACGAGTAGATTGACCGTGCTAAACGTTTGAATATTTATATTTTGATTACACGCGCGAGTATGAAAGCGCCCTTCTATTCATTATAGCTATATTCAAACGATAAGCGTAGACGCGCGATATCGTTACGTAACTCGTACGACTAATAATTAATTATCTAAGCGATCAATCTTCTATTATGGCATTGCTCCCATTTTGCAAATCGCGTCGACTACTCTTAACGTTCACCGAGCTATTGTCAGCAGCATTTTACAACACATTGATAAGATTCTCAAGGCACTCGTTGCGAAAAGCATCTTCAAAAGAAGATTGGCTACATTCAGCAAACTCAACAGTTGAGTGAGCGCTCGCTGCTATTGATGTATTCTTCTAGATCTAAAATTTTGATTGGATGATCTAAAAGAATATACCAATAACAGCGAACGTTCATTCAACTGTTGAGTCCACTGAATGCGCGCTCATTGTAATGCACCAACTACTTTACGATGCTCTGTTGACGACCGTCAGTCGCGTCGTCGTCACCCCGTCGACGATTAAACGTCACGTCAGACGTCACGTTGAACGTCACGTTGAGCCAAGAAATCGCGTTTAGCGACGCGAGAATTCGCCATTAGGACCGATCGAACGACGGTGGCGTGACGTCTCACGTCAGGCCGGCGTGACACTTACTCATCAGATTTACGCGAAAGCATCGAGAACCATCGAGAACGGCACAAGTTAATATACACCACGCGACCCGGACGCTCCCTTCCCTTCCGTTCCGTTTGCACCGTCCGACTGACCACGACCCGCGATGAGCGGAGTGAACGACGACTTCACGACTACACTGACTGCAGCGACTACCTCGGTGCTGTCTAAATAATACCCGGCAATACGATAACTGTACAATGAACGGGACGTCAACGGAAATCCTACTATGAGGAAACACTGCGGTCGCAGTCGCGGTCGCACGTATAGCAAATTCGATCTTGCCGAGCGCGCACCATCTCGATATACTGTAAAGGCTGCCATACATGAAATAATCTTGTGTTAGAAAAATGTAAAAATATAACATGTGATCTTGCCTGAACTAAACCCGATAAAATATTTTTAATCCACTAATGTGACGTCTTACTAATCTTTAATCGCTTGTATACGACATTGTATGCCTTTTGTGTCACAGCGCAGCCTCTTGATATACACTTATATACACTTCTCGATGCGCGATTAAATTCTCCTAAATTCACTATTAAGGAACGTCCGTCGACTTGAGAGTTTCGTTTCCTTCTGTGAATGTTCTGAGGGGCATCTTTCTTATTACCTGACATCACGGTTGCTACGGACTTTCGAAAAAATATCACGTGCCATTGCACAAATTGTAGGGACAGTGTGGTGGCGATCAGCTGATCAGCCCGTTGACTCTTTCCTTCCTTCTCTAAAATGTACATCCGTCCTTGTTAACGTTCTCGTGCAATTTCCTTCCTCTTTGACCAGTTCAGAGTTTTACTACCTGAAAAACTTGGAGTGTTTTTAGAGAATTTCTTTTTCTTCTTGAAAAAAAAGGAACTTCATGGAATTGTATACCCAGGAAAGAAGGGTACAATCTTATCTTTTTGCGACCATTTGTATTCCTACATTTTTTCCTGTATTTTTTTTCTTCACGGAAACCGAAAATTATCATAACAATGACACCCAAGAAAAACAAAGTAAAGAAAATCCTTATTCCTATATTAACGAAATATTATCGTTGTCAGTTATGCTTCAAGCTTTAATCATTTAAAAACTATTCCAGAAAAATGGATCCTCTAACGGTCACAAGAAAGAATGAAAGATATATCTTCCTTTCGAAATTTTATTGATTTTCCTGAGAACATTGTCATTTTTTTTCTTGGTAATACAAAAAGTTGACGCTTGGCAACATCTGCATATGGCATGATTTATAAATATTCATGTACATTCTTGCTGTATATTTTTTGCCAAAAATCAAATTTTTTAAATGCTCCTCTTTTTCATTTATAAATCTCTCTCTTAAAACATGTTTCCATTCTTGCATCATTCATTTATTATCCGTAATTATTTCACGGAAATTAAAAAAGTGTTTAAACTACATGTAAAATTGTTTTATTATTATTCAAAGTATGTATAATGTTTATGTGATAAAAGTATTTTACGAATCAAGAAAAATTATTCTTCTAAGTTGTAATTAAATATTTCTCGTAGATTTTTTTATTTTACTGATAAATTTTTTTTGTATATAATTGTCTATATCTGTACACGTATAATTTTTAGACTGGACCGCGTTCTTATCGCTTTATATCACATCAATATCATTATTATAATATTGTTTTTCTGTCACTGCGTCACGTACACGTTTCATTTCTGTGAGATTCTGTGAGATAAGCGATTTAATGTTTGTTGATTCTACCATCCTTCGTCATAAAATCATTTCCTGTTTTACGTAATCCTGTTGCAAAAAATCGTTCACATTAGCAATTTGCTACTCGCATTTCAAGCTAATCGGTTTTCAAGCACTTAAACATAAATTGCTCAACTATCACATTAGTGAATCGTGATGCCATACTTCATTTAAATATTCTATTTTACTTTCTTAAATTCTCTCTCGTGTCCTCCCGTCCCCCCCCTCCCCTCTTTTTTGTGACAGAGTAATAAATTGTATGCATAGACTTTGAACAGTAAGAAAAAAGTTACCTATAAAAAGACGAGAGGCAAAGAAAAACGCGTTTATAAGATAATTTTTTTTTGGAAAAATGTTCGGCAAGTTTATAACAATGCAGTGACTCGTCATTCTCAATGTTAATATCGTTGCGAATGAAATCATAAAAATTATCAGCACGTTCATGTTTACGCGATGTTATCGTTCATACGAAGATAATAATACTCAAAGACAAAACTAACAGAATCTAATTTAGATAAAAGATGATCGTACGTTTATCTGAGATTGAATTGAAATCTTGTTATACTTATTATTTTCTCCAATATATATATATATATATATATTAACATTAATTTCGGTTTAATTTATTCTTCATCTTTTTCTAACTTTTAAAACTAGAAAAAAAATGAAAAATAAGTTAATGAAAACCGAGATAGTTAATTTACACTGGCGAAAATAAATAATGATCGTCAAAATAATCTTGCTAAAAAACAAGTTATGTAAAATACACTTCAATTTATTGAATTTATTCATTATTTAACAAACAAGATTGAAATTAATTGAAATGGATTCAGATTTTCAGAAATATTAATTCACGAATGTTAAAATGAATACTTTTTAATTCTGAATGCATTATTTATTTATTTATACAAATTGCATGGAGCATATCTCTATGCCTTTCAATTTAAAAATAATATTAGCTTTTTTTTGTGCACACAACATTATGAACTGTTCAATTCAAAATTTTAAATTTAATATGAAATGCAGTTTTTCAATCCAATTGCATCCAATTGAATCTAATTGAATCCAATTGGATTCAAAAAAAAGTATTCGCTATTTAAAATACGCATTCGAATAAAAAAAAATCATTTTAATCCATTCTCGTTTATTAGCTAATAATTCTCTTCGAAAATATTTTTTTTATCCTATTCCTGGACATTCAGGAAAGGTCGACATAAATTAAAAATAACGAACATCAATCATTAAGAGCAAATTTCAATTAATCTGCAGCAATTATAATTCTCTCAGTAACTGACAGAATTATTTAAAATAATATTTCTAACTATACATAAGGTATATTTAAATAAAGTGTCAAATATTTTAGACACACATCCCATCAATCAACATTTAAAAACATTCACATATAAATTATAAACAAAATCTTTTCATTTATTTCTCTTAAATTTTACTTTGTTTTTTTTTAAATCTATACATATAAAACACTTTGGTTTGTTTCCGTGTGTTAAATTTTGTTTTATCTTGTTTTCTATTACTTTTCTATTAATTATTTGATATTGTTAAGTAATTATTTTAAAAATCCTCAGAAACTAATAGCGAATTCGATCACTTGCATAACACTAGATCAGTGTATACTAATAAAAGCTGCTTTGCATGAAATTAACAAAGTTATTATAAATATTTTGAATGATTAACAATATTATTAATGATATTGTCACGTTATTTAATAATTAAAAAAAATATATGTATCATTTCATTGTTGAAGACGATTATATTGTATCACTGCATTGAGACATTATGTATGAAGTAGCTTTTAATATGATCCAGTGTAGTGCAATTAAATTCACCATAAGTGTTTCTAAAGCTCCTATTCTACAATATGTTTTTTGTTTTCTATTTCTTGCTTTTTGCTATTTTTTACATCTTGTCTTTTTGCTTCTTAGGCCCAATTATGTCACTTTGATTTTAAGCGAGACTTAAAATTCTATCTGTTTTAAAGCCAAAAAGAGACAGAGATAGAAAGAATTTTAAGTTTCACTTAAAATCAAAGTTGACGCAATCGAGCCTTATCTGGCTTTTTGTTTTATGTCGCCCGAAATAAAAGTTAACAAATTTCGAAAGGTAAGAAATACATAACAAGAAATACAATTGATAAAGCGGTTGTAAAGGGGAAAAAAAACAAGAAATAGGAAACAAAAAACACATTGTAGAATAAGCTCAAATCCATAGGTTTGTTTTCTGTAGTTGAAATAGTGTGCACTTTTGTGACCTTAAAGTGAGAAAGGTATATGTTTGAAATTTGTCGAAAGCGAGAAAGTTGAAAAAGAGAGTCAAAGAGAGTTCGAGTGCAGCAACAGAAAACAGACCACCTGTATGTGAACTTATGAACTCTTTTTAATGTTTAGAAATATATATTTTACGTCGATAAAAAATTAGACACTTAAATACAACCTGCCTAATTACTTGTTTTTCTAATTAATAGATCTATATCAACAAAATAGTTATGAGTTACGATTAATAAATTAATCGCTGATTAAATTAATCGAAGTTTACAAGTCGAATTTTAGTCATCATCTTCAATGGGCGACAAGGTCAGTTTACTCAGTTTACACTATCTATAACCCATAATCGTCTGTCTTGTCTACGTGGTCTGCGTCTGCAGCTGTATCGTCTGTATTGCCACGCATATCGACGTGGTTACGTCATGATCACGAAATGTTATCACGCTAATTACGGTTATCACTTCCTTTTCCCACTGTGACAGAATCGATCTTATGCAAACAAAAGGCTCGGTAATACATACGAAACCGAGGAGATGATTGGCGAACGTTATCCTGGTTGTCCCTGTGGTCGTAATAGATCGTAATTCTCTCACATAACTTTACCTAACCTGGGAAAGGGGGCTACGTTAATGTTTCTCTACGTCTCCCGGCGGGAATCTCGAAACATTCACACACATGCTTCTGTCGAATCGATCTGAAAATGCCGCCGAATATCCTGAAGAGTAGCTTGGAAAATGCTTCGTTTAGCATTGTATTTCAGGTACGTTGATAAAACCGGCAGTTTTATTTACAAACAATCCGAGTACTTTGAAGCATTCATTTTAATCTAAGAATACTGATTAGAGACACTGCTTTTGTATATTGACAAATATTACATCATACAAAATTTTAGAAAAAAACTCTTCTTCCACAGATATTCTGTCGTTGTGTTACATTTGTTCTAAACGCATTTGTTGTTCGTCACGTGGGCCAGGCAATCTTAGGCGTTATTAATGTGAGATTACTCTTATTGGAATCTATGATACTGTTCTTGTCACGCGAACCATTTGTGAAAGCATGTCTGACCAACACGGCAGAGCATAATTGGGCCCAAGTTATAAATCTACTGTGGCTGACGTTAGTTCTTTAGTTACATGATAATTGATCATCTCAGAAACTATACTGATTAGCCCCATTAAATAAGAAGCATATAAAAATTGATGAAGTTGTAAAACTAATCATGTTATTGAAATTAAGAAATTATGGAAAAATATAGAATTTATCAGTTTGTCTTCTGAGAGACTCAATTGTTCTCTTTGAACAAAAATGGATTAATTAATGTGTTTTAGAGTACCCATATGCATTGTAATGTCCTTCCTATTTGGATATATTTGGTTGTTCTTGCTCTCCACCACAGAGGTATTACCACCATACTACACGTTTGCAGTTTGGGCAGTTGGACTGTCATGTGTTATAGAATTGTCTTCCTTAGTTGTTCAATTAGTCGCAAGCGCATTTCTCTTCGTTAGGCTTAAAGTAAGACAACATAGACAAAAGATATATAAGAGTTTTATAAGAAATGAGTATTTCACTGCTATCTTTGTTCTTCCAGATAATTCTGGATACGATCATGATCGTTATTCGCACTACGACGTTTGTCCCACTAATATTATATTATCCTGAGAACGCATTACTTGCGTTCGGCATCGCTCAACTTGTTGCGGCAATATTTTATACAACTAGTCATTATGCATATTTTCATTATCATATCAAGAAACTGAACAAGTGGTCACAGAAACGAAGAATGTCTTTGAAAGATAACAGCGATGAATATGTAATAAGAGAGTTTCCCTTTCATACTATAGAAGATTTTTTACCTTGTCAGCTAGAAAATAATGTACGTATTATAATTATATTGTTACATTATCGTTTTGTAAGAAAAAATACAACAGTTACTCCGTAGGATTCGTACTTTGATACGAAGTTGACTAATCTCACGTGGAGCTTCTTTAGGCAAGGAATCTTAAAGCAGATTTTGACGGAAGGCGAAAGATTGATCATGACTATAATGCCAGTATTAACATTTACAGAACAGGTTTGTGTCAATATACAGAGTATTTCCCAAATTTGTAATCAAAATATTGTAGTAAGAAAGTTCTCGAAAAATTAAGTAAAAAAGTTATTCATAAATTTTGATTTTTAACAATAATTTTTGAAATAATAATGATTTAAATATGGTCAATTAGATTACGTTTAAATAGCCAACTATCCATTAATCGCACGTGCCGTATTATAGTATTAATGAGCGTGCTCAAGTATGTGCTCACTAATACTCATAAACACTATAATATGATATGCACGGTCACTGTTTTTAACATAAAATTTGTAATTAACCATATTTAAACTCTTATCTAAAAAAAATTACTGCTTAAAATAAGAATTTACAAACAATTTTCTTACTTCATTTTTTAAAACCTTTTTTATTGTAATATTATAATTCGCGAATTTTAGGATACTTGCGTATACTTCGATGTCGTCATTAGATGCTCATTTTTTCTTTAAGGGAGTCTACGAGATAGTGAATAATATGGGTTCGCTAGCTGCTAGATTTATTTTCCGTCCAATCGAAGATAGTGGTTATTTTTATTTCACACAGATAGTGAAAAGGGATAAAACGATTTCTGATCAGAATCCAGTGAGCGTCTATCCTTCCATGTTTACCATAAAATTTTATGTACCTATTTATAAACTATGATATTTTCAGGTGAAAGTACAAGAGAGTGTAAATGTGTTGACACATTTGTGTTCTGTTGTTACATGTATTGGTTTGGTTGTTCTAGTATTCGGTCAGTCTTATTCGAGTCTGTTGCTCTGGTTGTACGGCGGCTCAAAGTTGATTTTACCCTTACCTGTTCTATTGCTAAGAGCACACTGTCTCGCCGTGTTACTGTTAGGAATCAATGGCGTAACCGAATGCTACACTAACGCAACAGCCGACAATGCGACCATAAACAAGAGCAACTTGATCATGGTCTACCAGTCGATCACATTCTTGGGCGCATCGTATCTGTTTGCTACCTGGTTTGGTCCGGTCGGCTTTATTCTCGGCAACTGCGTGAATATGGGCTTGAGAATCATACATTCGGTGATATTCATTAATAAGAGACACCAAGACACAGTCTATCGTCCATTACGCGGACTAGTACCAAAGCCCATGTTCTCCACATGTCTACTTGTCGCAGCATTTGTCACTAATTTATCACATGTAAAGTATCCACGATGTAATTTTATATGTATGTATACGCTAAAATCGCATAGCGGTAAAGTAATCTCTTCCATTATTTCAGACTTACTTCTTCCCAAGTGAAAAAATATTGCACCTATTAGTTGGCATAATAATGTTTATGATTGTACTTATGTCTTGGTTATATGAAAATTACGAATTAATCCAGCTTGCCACAAGCAAATGGTATGAAAGAAGAAATAAACAGAAAAAGAGTGACTGATCCTAAACCCTCGTGTAATATAAATATAATATTTTATTTAATATATAAATCAACTATAGGTTCATTGTAAGATCTTGTAAAATGTTAAAAGATCACACACATACATATAAATATATAAATAATTTTCGTACAACTAGTTGAAATTGATTATAAATCCTTATATGAGAGAGAGAGACATATCTTACCTATTAAATTTCTTTTTATTAACAATTCGCGCATATACTTAAATTTTTTTATAAAAAAAAGATTGCATTTTGGATATAAATATTATAAGTTTCAGCCATACTTATACAATAGTGATTATTTCAAATCGATATGTCTTTATATATAGCACCAACTACAGGTTCCTTACGAAGTATAATACACTGCCTGAAATTCAAGCAAGTTTCCATTTTATATTTAGAAATATCGCAAAATTGTTATTTCACTTACTTATTATCATTTTGAAGCGATATAATTGGTGATCCAGATTTCGGTTCCAATTTTGCAACTAGATCCGCTATAGCTGCTATCAATCCAGCACTGTCGCTTGATGCATCGCCCTTAACTTTACAAAAGTTTACAATTTTATGCAGGTTTTGTCGAATGCTTGAAATTTTTTCATAATATCTATAATTTTTATTTGGATTTTTGACGATTTATTACCTCCAAGACAGAGACCAGCGTGATCAGCCAAAATGCAGCCAATGATTCCTTCCTTGTCATGCCTATAGGATACAATAATAACTTTATTGATAAATATACAAGACTGATTAATAATTAATGTAATACTCAAGAAAACGAAGATAGATACACAAATGTATTAAATAATATTAACGCTCAGTTTTTCATTAACTTGTATTTAGACTCATTTAATAACAATGTAAAAATTATGCATCTATAATTATGATTAATCACTAAACTGATCGTTTTGTAGTGGCAATTTTACTCGCTGCTTCAACCATAACTAGAAAAATACAATTTTTACACAAAAATAAAACAACAAAAAATCGAGCCTGAGTAATATTCACAATATAATAATATTTATTATAGGATAGAAATTCAAAAATATTCAAAATCTTATATCGAAGAAGATTTCTTAACCTATATATCCCATAACGCTTACGTGTCATCCAATGTTTTCACCAAGTTTCGTTCCATCCTCGGACCTCGAGTCTCGCGCGACGCTCGCAAAACCAATCGACACGCGAGATTTGTGGAGTTTCCTTGAAAAATTAATTCGACGTCGAAGGGAGAGCTGATAACCGTGTTATCTGGTTATCACGTAAATATTGCAAATACTACTTAAAGACTGCTGTGTGCTGTCTGCGTCGGTTCGCTGGTATCAGTTGGTGTCAGTGACGGTTGACGGCGTACGGTATGACATGACAGATCGCAATATTCGCGTCTCGCGATACATCGCGCCACGTACACGTGCGCATTTACGCACATGTACGTACCACGTGATCGATGTACCCAGCGTCGCTTAACGATCTCATTACGCGGTAACTGAACTTTGCCCTTCCTTTCCGTCGTAATTGAGAGAATTATGTGAATTACTTTGGGAGAGGTGTTACGTTACATAACCTGATGAAACTTTCATTTCATTCCGTTTTTTTCTTTTTATGTTTTCGCACTTTTAGTGCCTAATTTCAATTTGAAAAGAAAAATAATTTATTCACAGAATCGCTCCGCGTTTACGCAACGTGCGGTGATTTCGTATTGACGAAAAATTGTTAGGGAAATCGTATATTGCGAATATTAGTGTTTCTGGGACACTCGGTATTAAGCCATATAGGCGCTATATACGTATCGTGCAATGAGGCCGACGTGACTTGTTCAGTGACAATCATGGCTGGTAAGTGAAGAGATGTGTACTTGTTTGTTGGCGTTATTTTGTTAAAAAAAATGAAATGTAAACAAGTGAAGACAACGGATTTATTATCGTTAAGTCATTGCATTAGATCAATTTATTCCAGTGAAAAATATTAATTCGCATATTCCATAATAATATTCGAACTTAAAGGAATTAAAACTCATGGGTGTTCTAAGTGAGGATAAAAGTTGCAACATATAAAAAAAT
This sequence comes from Acromyrmex echinatior, assembly GCF_000204515.1. Next base: position 381,932 of record NW_011627202.1, read on the forward strand.
GAAACATTTAGAGTTTAAAAAATACTTATTTTTATAGAGTTATGTATTAATATAAACGCGAAGAATACCATAAAATATTATAGTTTCTTATATATATTCATTGTATACGAATTTGGGCAGATATTTTAATTAATGTCCAAAGTTACAATATGAAAAAAAAGGCACAAATTTTTAATTTTGAAGATGCAACTGTAGTCTTCTAAATATTTATATATTTTTATAATTGGGAATACATTAATTAAATTTAAAGGGAAAGAAAATATATTAATAGAAATTAAATTGGAATAATTTTATTTTGCTTTCTGATGCTATTAAATTTTATAATTTTTTATTTTAACAGTACCGTAATAAAAGTATAAAAATAATATATTTTGTGTCATACATTTTTTAACTTATAATAAAAATAAATTATATAATTTTTTTTATTTCAGAAATAAATCCTTACAAGCGTCTATTAAAATCCATTAAAATTGGATTGAAAGATTGTCAGTATTATGATATTGGCAGTTTAAGCACAAAATATGGTAAGTTTTTTGTCTTATTTCACATCTAATGAATAAATATTAATATGTATCGGCCTTATAGACAAATTACCATTTTCTATCCGAGTTCTTTTGGAAAGTGCCGTCCGTAATTGCGACAATTTCCAAGTAACAAAACTAGATGTTGAGAAAATTTTGGATTGGGAAAATAATCAATCCCTTCAACAGGGAGTCGAAGTGAGCTTTAAGCCTGCAAGAGTTATATTACAGGTAAAGAAGTATCTCCAAAATTTCCATATTTTATTGAGTTTAGTTATGTGCAAAAAATATACTTATTGTTGCTTATTCAATTACAAACAGGATTTTACTGGAGTACCGGCAGTTGTGGATTTTGCAGCAATGAGAGATGCTGTAAAGAAACTCGGCGGCGATCCTAATAAAATTAATCCAATCTGTCCATCAGACCTTGTAATCGATCATTCAATACAGGCTGATTTTATTAGAAGGTATAGTTCATCAAGTATGCTTTATCAAGTGTGTTTTGATTTTTTTAAATAATGCAGAGTTGAAGGTTATCATAAGCTAATAAAAAATAATCTGGAAACTCTAATATTGCTGAAATGTTACAAGAAAAGAAAAAGTTTTACGTAATATGCTTGATAATATTGTGAGAAGAGATACAAATAAAAAAATCCAAGAATCTTTTTTTTTATTTTTGTGTTATATTGCCTATAATCTGTTTATATAAATCTATTATTGTTATGTATTTTCAGCAATGATGCCTTAAAAAAAAATGAAGAACTCGAATTTGAGAGAAATAAAGAACGCTTCATGTTTCTTAAATGGGGTGCAAAGGCATTTAAAAATATGTTAATTGTTCCTCCCGGAAGTGGTATCGTGCATCAAGTGAATTTAGAATATTTGGCAAGAGTGGTATTTGACTCCAAAAATTTTCTATATCCTGACAGCGTAGTTGGTACTGATTCTCATACTACCATGGTCAATGGTCTGGGTGTACTTGGATGGGGAGTTGGAGGTATTGAAGCAGAAGCTGTTATGCTTGGTCAAGCAATTTCTATGTTAATACCAAAAGTCGTGGGATATAAATTAGAAGGTGTATTAAATCAATATGCCACGTCTACTGATCTTGTTTTAACTATTACAAAGGTAAGAATTTTCCGAGCAGGCTTAGTAAAAATATAGAAGCTTTTTAGAGAAATATTTTTACTGTAATATAAATGTTTTATATGTTTTTATAAATACAATTTTACTTATTTTTTAATGGATAAAGTTTATATACAATATAATGGAATATACTATATATTTTATATATAAGTAATATTAATAAGTATTAATTATATAATCTTATAAATTTATAATATTTTACATATTTGCAGAATCTTCGACAAATCGGAGTGGTTGGAAAATTTGTCGAATTCTTTGGACCAGGCGTAACGCAGCTAAGTATTGCGGATCGTGCTACCATTTCTAATATTAAATATCTTTTATAATATGATGGCTTTAGATGTAATATTTTATGTAATATATGAAAATATTTTATGTAATATATAAATATATTTTTTTCTATATTATCTAGGTCGAGCTGACGAACACATTGATAAGATTGAGAAATATCTTAAAAACGTACGCATGTTAAGGAATTATGATGACCCGAACCAAGATCCAATCTTTTCCGAGGTGGTCACTTTGGATTTGAACACTGTAGTCTCAAGTGTCAGCGGACCTAAAAGACCTCATGATAGAGTTTCAGTATCCGACATGCAAATAGACTTCAGAAATTGCCTCGTAAACAAGGTTGGTGACTCTTAAACATTTCTGTATGAAATAGATTAATACTCACTAGCAAATCTATTTCATCTGCTGTAGACCATATTTTGTTACTTAATAAGATAAATAATAATAATTATATCGACAATACGTACACATAGAATAAGTGTAACAATATGATAAATCTAGAATGCTAATATGAGCACTCTAAGAAAGATGATTATTTAGTACATACAAGGGACGAATATTACCCAGTGACTGTAAAATGTAAGTCAAACTGGATTATATCCATCTCATGCTGTACCTCTGTTTTGCCAGCTAGCGTTAAAATGAATTTGATCCTTTTTTTTTCTAAAAAGCTTGCATAGTACTTGTTAAAAAAAAATATACGATCAAAAAATGAAAATAATCGACAGAGAACTAGGTAACTTATACTGTGATATGATTAGCTTGCATTAACATATCACAATAAAAGTCCCTTTGAACTCTGTGACTAAAAATTATTTACTTTCACGACAATCTACAATATATGTAACTAATTTAATGTAATCAAAGGCACTCATTTTTTTTTTTAGGAGACTCCAGTTTTTATACATCAGTTTATAATAAAGACATTCTGATATACTAATGTCACGGTAAAACAAGCTCGATAAAAATATACAGGATATTCCAAAATTCGCACATTTGGAGTACAGAACATATTTTATGTTAAAACAAACAACTTTTTCCTTTAACGAAATTGCATCTGATAAATAATTTTTGTACTTATTTAGTAATTTCAACCTGCTCTCCTGCAAAAACTATTTGTCAAGCGCAATTTTGCAAAAGGAAAAAGTTATTTGTTTTAGCATAAAGTATCATATCCTGTATTCCGAATGCGCGAATTTTGGGACATCCTTTATACTATTAAATACATACTATTTCACATGCATTAGTAATACTAATATTAAATTACTCCTGCAAAAAACGTGTCTGTATCGTTGATATATGATCGCCGACAATATCCTGTGTTGCTATGTCTCGAGCATCTTTCCTTTGCTGATCTAGCTTTATGATATTTCGATACAACATATAGTTAGATCACCAAAGATAAATGAACGAGATGTGAACTGAATCTGCAGGTGATATTTCTTGCCATTAAAGACGAGTATATGATCTAGTCACAAATTTTTTTTTTATTTGTGTAACCAGTCACATACTCGACCCTAACAACAATACTTAGCAGAGCGATATGCATATAGCTGTAAACGTTAGATGTACAGGGATTTGATATTGGATGCAATCATCACCCGGTGAAGTTTCCATTACAACTTTACCGGCTACGATCGCATCCAATAGTACAATCCTCTTACACAACGCTGATATCGATCGAATCCATGAATTCTGTACAATTTTTTTTCTAAATATAAAAATATTTCTCTTTCAATTATTGAAAAGAAATTGAGGAAAATTCAGCTATTTCAGAAGTATTTCAGATTATTTCAGAAAAATTTGAGAACGATTTCACCTATTGAAGTATTTCTTCAAATACTCAAAGCTGTGTCCTACATATGCATAATTGGATACTCACGATAATTATTTGTTGGTAATGTTTTCAACGATCGTCAAAATTTTTTCATCTTTGGAATCGTAGAACACAATGCTAACAAACTGCGATATTTTCACGACATAGCAAGTCAGATGAAGATCACACTAACAAAAAATTCGATAATATCTGAGCTCACTCGTTCACCAATAGTAAATAAATTTTCGCGACTATTAACTCTTGTATTCGTCGGCGGACCTTTTATAAAAACTTTTATTCCTATTTCTGATCTGCTTCTGAACCCTCTATTGGGTTCAGCTTTATCACTAGTTTTTAATATCAAGTTTTTAATTAAGAATAATTCATAAGAAACTAAAAATTATAACAATTATTAACAATAATTAAAAATTATGTTTAATAACTATATTCAATAAACAAAAATTATGTTTCATTACTTTTATGATAGTGCATACTGAATTACTATTAAATCTGTTTTCGTAGCACTGCAGAAACTTTCAATGAACATACGAAAAGCACACACAGAAATGTAAAAAATATTTATTACGTGAATATGATATTTAACTCGCGGTCATGTCGAGAAAGCCGCGGTCTTAATCCGATAGGCGAACTGCAGCGAATGATCGCTCAACGAACGGAAACAATACGTGTTTAAGAACGTGTCGATCGATTTCTATTCGAAATGTTCAACATTGGCATCGCGTTACCTGGCCTATGACAGGCACAAGGACATCTGTCGAAGAAATTCATCCACTGAATCATAAAGTTAACACTTCTTCCGCGTGAAATTCAACTCCGATTGAAGTTAATATCGAAGATGGATAACATATGTATACTTATATACTTTAATGGATATATGTTGGTATAAACCCAATTTTAGATTAAACAAAATCAAATTATAATAGGTAGTAAATTTCTTTCAATTTAAAATCAATACTATAATGAGAATTTTGAATCATATTAAATTTAAGAAATGTTACAAACTGATAATTTTGATATTTTTTATGACTTTAATATAAAAATATAATAATATTAAATTATTGTCCAATTGTTTGCATTAGTGTTTTAATTAATTGAAGAATACAAGCTATTACGTTTGTTTTATTTTAAAAAATTCCGATTATTATACATCAGAAAAAATCTTTCTATATTCTTTGTATATAAGAACAATTGTATCAAATTGCTTGAAATTTTTTATATTTATGATATAGGTGGACTGTTAAACACATGACTCTCTCTTAAAATATAGGAGAATGCGTATATGGCACTTGACAATTTATGAAGAAAGAAATAATTCGTACGCACATACCATTGATCGATCGATCCGTCCGTCTCGTCGGAGAAGACAAGAGTCTTTGGTCACTTCGTATAAGTTCTGAAAGACGTATTCAGAGCTCGCACTGAAATTGCTGATACAACATCCTACTACATTCGTTTTGCAAAGCTCACACATTTCATTGCAAATGAGCCATCGTTTGTCGTGCCTGCTGGTATATAGAAAGAGCTCAGATTTCCCATTAAGGCACAGTGCCTAAGATTTGGAAAGGGATATGTTTACGGAAAACAATGGAAAATTTTGTTTAAAAGACCTTTGATTTAATTAATGTTGTACTAACAATTATGTGTCATTTTATATTAATGAACAAGATGTTAAAAGAAGTATTTGTATTTTCTGTTCAGCACATTTTGATCGCGATTAATATATCAAGTACTATTGAAGTATTTCTACAAAATATAAATAATACTAAACAATACCCATAAAGGTACGAACAAATATATTATTTTCATAATTGCTATGATTTAAAATAAATATGATGAATCTTTGTATTATTATGGACATTTCTTAGTTTTGTATCTTTATTGTCACACTTACAATTAGTTAAAAATAATCTGATTGACTTATACATTTTTCTTTAATATTTAATGACTTGTTTATTAGTATTTGTTTAAAAATACTTGCCATTGCTGGTTCCTGGATTGTGCACGCATGAAGTAAGCACGAGGTCATAGACCTCGTGATTGCTTAAAGATCGTTGCGAGTTCGTGTTGCTTCTTCAGCAAATTGTGTATCGGGCAATGAATTCTATCGTGCTACTCGACGCAATCAATCTGCCAAATTTATGAGACAACAAATAATGACTTGGAATAATAAATCACGTAAAAAAAGTATTATTTATAGCGTAATTTTTAACAATTTTTAACTTGTAATTATTTGCGACTTTTATCGTAGCTTCTCAGAAGGGATATTTTTCAAGGATTATTACATTTTTTTCTTTTAAAGGATGTTTAAAAATATACGAATAAAGAATATTAGATGATATATGACTTTTAAACTTTATACTTATCTGTAATATTCGAATATGTGGTTTAACTCTATCATATAATTAAAATCCAATCCAGTTTTTTCATATGCATCAAAAGCTTATGTGTGTTAAATTGAGACAAAAATTTAACTTTTTCTTTTCAAAGTTGCATATTCTTTTACATTTAAATTTAATCAGCATTAATTGTTAATGAATCTTTTTATTAGAAATTATTAAGAAAACTGAGTATTTTTTATTACCACGAAAAGAGTTATTTTGATTGTATTAATTATTATTGTTTTAATTATATAAATAAAATTCTTACAAACTGTTGAAAATATATAACATAATGACAATTTTTTGTTATAGGTAGGCTTCAAAGGTTATGGTTTGACCCCTACGAAGGTGGATTTCGTGGGGAAGTTCAAGTTCGAAGAGAAAGAATACGAATTGAAACATGGTTCTGTAGTAATTGCAGCTATTACCAGTTGTACGAATACTAGCAATCCTAGCGTTATGCTTGGAGCAGGTGTGTTATGAATTTTGTCAGAAAAATTTATTGCAGCTATACATAACATTTAATATTTTATAATTTATTACATTAATGCAAATGATTTATTGAAGAGCGTGAAATGAAATCAATCTGTTAACGCAATTTTAAATATCTATCCAAAATTATCAGCGTTTGTTAATGCAATACGAATTTTTAGATTTTAAAAGCACAGTTAAATCTCGAATATAATTAAAAATGAAATTAGTGCTTTAAATTATTATTAGGATAGTCATTATTAACTTAAACATTTTGTTTATTTAAAGAAATTTGTTTCATACTTTGAAATTTAGATTAGAATGATAAGAAACATTGAAAAGTAAGGACAAATGAAAAGTAAGGAAAATGACAAATGTTTAGTTTTTTATCGTTAATATAAAATTTCATTAACTATTTAATTATGAAAGAATATAAATTCTATGAGAAGGATGTGAATTAGAATATAAAATTTGCTACTTTAATATAATATAGGTCTTCTTGCTAAAAAGGCAGTGGAGGCTGGCTTGAGTGTTGAGCCATATATAAAAACATCATTGTCACCTGGCTCTGGAGTTGTTACTTATTATCTCCAGGAAAGTGGTGTAATTCCATATCTAACCGAGTTAGGTTTCGACATCATTGGTTACGGTTGTATGACTTGTATCGGAAATAGCGGCCCGCTTCCTGACGCTATAGTCGAAATGATTGAAAAGGTAAAGTAATTTGCTGCTTTCGTATTTAAATTCTACTTGTCATTTTTTTCAATTCTTGCTAAAAGGTAAAAATAATTCTATAAATTGTTGACAATTATAAATTGAATAAAATTGCGTTTAAAAATCATTAAAAAACTATTAAACTTCGCAAAGATTGTCATCCATATTCCTTAATTATGCAATTATCTCTGCATATAAAACAGCGTTAAATATCTTGTAGAATGAACTCGTTTGCTGTGGAGTTCTGTCAGGCAACAGGAACTTTGAAGGCAGAGTCCATCCGAATACCCGGGCGAATTATTTAGCGTCTCCGCTCCTAGTAATAGCCTATGCTATTGCTGGCACTGTAGACTTCGACTTTGAGAAACAGCCACTGGGTAAGATGTAAACTCATCTTTGCTTTGTTAGATTTATATGTAGTCTTTATAAGAAATGCGTACTGCATATGCATAATTTATATGACATTTCTGTTACACAAGGTCACAAAGCCGATGGTTCTCCAATATTTTTAAGAGATATTTGGCCAACCAGATCAGAAATTCAAGCTGTTGAACAAAAGTATGTCATTCCAGCCATGTTCAAAGAAGTCTATAGTAAAATCGAACATGGTAGCGAGACTTGGGCAAACTTGGTAGCACCTCACGACAATCTGTACCCATGGGATATTAATTCTACGTACATTACAAGTCCACCCTATTTCGATAACTTGCAGAAGGTAATTAGATATATAATTTTGTTGTAAACACTATAAATGCTTGATCTTGAAATTTTTATAGAATACGAAAAGAATTTAAATTTATTTTTTTATCTTAACATTAGCTTTCACTTCTTAAAAATTATGTTATATTTAGAATTTTAGATATTAATATAGAAAAATCTGAGCTGTGCTAATAATAGCAGTCGGGTTAAACAAAATTTTAAAATTATTTTTAAAGATATTTATGTGCTAAAGAATAATTTTGCTTTTTTATTATAAAATTTTTATACTGCGTAAGTCTTTTAATCAGAGATTGCAAAATATTTGGAAAAATAAGCATTGTACGAAAAAACGTTCCAAATAAACCCTCAATATTTTTGAGGGAGCAATTCTATCCTGCAAAAGTTAGTCACCTTCTGCTTCCCCCTGAGAGTGGGGCTGGAGTAACTTTGAAATCTTAAATGGGAACCACTACTTTTTATTGCACATTCGGATTCTACGTCCAAAAACATATCTCAAAAACATCTCTGGTTCAAAAACTCATCTAGTATTTGTAAAAAAATGAAAAATGATTTTACAGGAGCTACCTCCAATCAAATCGATTACAAAAGCGCGAGTGCTCGTAAATCTTGGAGATTCTGTTACAACCGATCATATTAGTCCAGCAGGCAGTATTGCGCGTAATTCAGCAGCGGCGAGATATCTAGCTAATCGAGGGTGAGTTTGGTATCAATGAGATAGTGGAGACAACGTATGCAAACTAAATTTTTAATAATTATTTTCATTTATAGTTTGACGCCAAAAGATTTCAATTCTTATGGCTCGCGTAGAGGAAACGATGCTGTGATGGCGCGAGGTACATTCGCTAACATTCGTCTCCTGAATAAATTTATTGGTAAAGCGGGACCACGAACGATCTACATTCCAACAAATGAAGAGGTATTATACGTGTTTTCTCGTTCTAGTTTAATTTCTCACTGCACAGTTTTAAATATTTAATATTTATTTAATATTTAAATATAAATTATAATCCTTGTCATAGATAAATAAGCATAAATTTTTTGCATTTTTTAAATATATGTGATTTATTCACATCAGTCATTAATGTCGATTATTCCGCCATATTGAATCGTATGAAACAAAAACAAAAAAAAATATTACTGAAATGTATTGTATTCCCTAATCATTAACCGAGCTTATTCAAACTGTATTAAAATTTGATTGAAAAAAATTTTTTTTAACTTTCGGTTTGACTTTTGGCACAAATATTGTTAATTAATTTATTAGTATCTTGCAAAATAATAATGATATTGTAAAAATCCTCGATCAATACTTAAAGAATACTATAAGAATAATAAAAAAAGAAAATTCAAGTCAATCCGATGAGTACATCTTGAGAAACCTTCGACATCATTTTGAAAAACAAGATTTCAAGAAAAACGCATTTAATCTTCTACAATATGATTTTTATATCATATAGTGCAAATTTTGTAAGCTTTGTAACTCAGAAACTAACTCGGATTTATATTTAAGACCTTTTGTTCCATATTCTATAGGTTTCAAACTACTTTAAAAAATACGAAAAAAAATTTTTTCGATTTTTTAAAAATTTTACACCAGTTTAATCCCTTAAATGTTTAAAAAGTGGCATAATATTTGTAACGGACGGTTTTTTAAATATACATTGATAGAGAATGTGTTAATAATAATTGGACTATATATAATTTAGATGGACGTATTTGATGCGGCCGAGAAGTACGCGAAAGACAAAACACCTTTAATCGCTTTGGTTGGCAAGGAATACGGATCTGGATCTTCCAGAGATTGGGCCGCCAAAGGACCATATTTACTCGGTATTCGAGCTGTTATAGCAGAATCGTATGAAAGAATACATAGGCAAGTATTTTTTTTTAAGTATTATATTTATTTTTTAATCAATTTCAAATAGTTTTTTCATTGAATTTTAAAATACATCTTTTTTAAAAAGTTAAGAGTTTGCTTATATGTTTAAAGTAAACAATTTTAAATAAAATATTGAGTTTTTTATTTTTATTTAAAAAAAGCTGGTTTACAATTGCTTTTATTTAATGCATATCTATATTTAAATTCGTTTATTTATTTGTAGGTCCAATCTTGTGGGTATGGGCATTATTCCGTTACAATATCTTCCTGGAGAAACTGCAGAGACCTTGGGATTAACGGGTTACGAGCAATATGATATTATGATCCCCACGAATTGTCAACCCGAAGAAATAATCACTGTGAACACGGACAACGGGAAGAAATTCAAAGTGATTGCACGATTTGATACGGATGTCGACTTAACTTACTTCAAACACGGTGGTATTCTTAATTATATGATTCGAAAAATGCTTTGATGAGTGATTAAAAAAAATGAATATAAATGATCCTCTTAGAAGGCTACTTAATGAGATACTTAATATTGGTTTTGGGATATCAGCTATACCTCTTTTAAACAAGATTAAGTTTTGAATACGTGAAGGAAATACAGAATAAGCATTATCGTAATAAATGCCTATTCTTTCTACCATCTAAAATTTATTAATATGGCATTTATAATATTTGTGCATAGCATGCCATTAAAGAATATATTTATTTCATAACATTTCAAATTTTTGTTATATTAAGTTTTTACGCTATATTAATTTTAAAGTGGAAGTAATCCAAAATAAAACGCAAAGCTTATTAATCTAATAAATTCTTTGCCTTCGTTGTTAAAAAATTGTTTTCTTAATATTTTATAATCGTTCTATCTATCTTATATATATGTATGGAAAAATGATATTGCTTTTATGTGTATATATATATATATATATATATATATATATGCTGATATACATCATAATGATAATAATAAATCATTGCAATACAATTGACTTTGTTTATTATACAGAATGATTTTCAATTATATGTTAATACTTCAAGGTGTAATCTAGAAAAAAGATATCATATGAACATAAATTATTCACACATAAATTACAGATAAATTATCTTAGATCCATTCCAAATCAGTAAAATACTTTTAAAATGTAACCAACAAATCTAAACATTATATTAAATAAATAACGTGCTGATAATAATTCAGACTGCAATTTTGACAGAGAGAATCTTATATTGTGTTCTGAATAATAATCGAAACAAGATAGATTCTTGATAAAAAATCAGTTTGAAGTCTGCGTATCTCATAAGATAAGAGATTTAAAAATCTATCGTACACAAACTCGTATACAACTTCCACGTTGTATAACAGCATACTTCTGACGAAATACTATTAAAGACGGTCGGCACTTATGAAAGTTAACATGCCTGTTAAAATTTAAGTGATTAAGAATAAGAAACTAATAATACGGTACTAATTTCATGATTTATTAGTTTTATAGACATATATGTTTAAAATTTAATAATACTCGATTTTTATTTAAAACTGTGATTTTAATGTTATCATCTGAGTTTGATTATCAATAGAAATAATAACTGCACAGAAAAAATTGTAATTTTTCAGCAATATATAAGATATTATAGCATTAAAAGTAAACACACTTATCTATACAGCATTTATATAATAAAAAAATCAATCGAATTTAATAATGTATTATTAAAATACTTATGTTAATAATCATAAATTTTTATTAATTGTCAGTAATGTCATCGTTCTTCAATTATCTCCGGGCCGACGGTCTTTAATAGTGTAATCTCATCGATACTCTAGACAATTAATGGGTAATAGGTGCGGAGATACTGTCGTGTCTCGAGATAATTATCAGAAGTCACATATGGCGAAGGAGAAAAAGAACATATGTGGCAATTTTATCTAGAATTCTTTAGAAGTATAGTAGGATATCGCGTGTCGCATACGACGAACATCGCGTTTGCATTTGGTCTGCAGCCGGCATTACAGGCACGAGCACGCTTTTTTTTTTAATTTAAAATGGAGATACTCTGCCCAATTTCGACTCGTTGGGATCTAAAAGTTACGAAGATATATTATTTTACTCCTTGACATTACTTTCATCAGGATTGTTTATTACAATCCTGATCACTTGAAAGGTAATGTTTTATTATAGTTCTGTTTCTATACAAATGGATATATATCGCAAGAATCGTTTTGATCGTGCTTAAGACTCGATCAGATATTAACTAATTTTACACATATTTATCCCAGAGATTCGAAACCTGTTCACAATGTCGTGACAGAGTCACGATACAGTCTATTCGTAAGGCTTATTTTTCTATTTCAAATATGCGACGGATACATCAACAGAGCCAGAGACCTGAGATTTTATAAAGGGCATTGCAAACAACCATTGTCAGTTGAAACGTTTATTGCGACAACCAATCAGAAGCATAAATAATACCATTAACGCTTCTAAATTGATTGTCGCGACAAATGTTTCAATTAGCAACAGTTCATAATGCATTGTAGATATATAGCATAATAAATAATATAGAAAAATTGCATTTAAAAAAATCGACATATTCTTATATTAATACTTTTTTATTAAATCAGATGTTATAATATTTTATTTCAATACACTAAATTAGTTTCACATTCTCTCTCTTATAATTTACTTTGTTATATTTCATTATATTAAAGTACTCGTATACATATATGGTAAATTTATTCTCTTATCCTTTTATATTTGTGCAACAGGTTTTAAATCTAATAAACTAAAGCATTTCTCTAAAATAAGCGCAGTAGCTTCCATGAGGAAGAGACGTCCCATATTTATTTTTACTATTTCACCAGACTGATTCTTTTCAACATAATAACGTTTGTTGTAAAATTCTGTAAATGCGCATGAAATCTCGTAACAAAACTCGCACAGCAGATTCAAATATAGATCTTCGGTAATGCCAAGAATTACATCGAGAAATTTTAACAATACTTTGGCTAGTTTCCATTTTTTTGTTATGAACATAAAGTAATATTTGTGGCTAAATATTTACAATTATTATTTTTATATATATTAGGTGCGCAACTAAGTTCCCGCTGTTTGTCAACAGATGGCTCCAGCAGTAAGTGCTGATTGATTCTGACATAACCTAAATATCATGAACCAAGTTTAGACATATGGTAAAACAAATCGCTTTGAAACATTAGTGATTTTGTTTTTACGTCATATTCTTTTGGTGTGAAAATGTCTGATTTTGTGCCAAATAATCGTCATATGCGGGAAGTATTGATTTTCTTCTGTCATTCGAAGAAAACGGCGGCTGAAGCGCATAGAGAGCTCCAAAAAGTTTACGGAGATGCTGCTCAGCAAACAACGTGCCGAGATTGGTTCCGTCGCTTCAAACGGTGATTTCGATGTTGACGACCGTCCGCATGAAGGAAGGCCAAAAACCCACAATAATTACAATTCGGATCATTACAGTTTATAATAAAATAATATCGCTGTTTTTATAAAGCGCATCATTTTTACGAGATACCTATTCAATTCTTAGAATTTGATTTTGCCCTTCATTTCTTCCATGTTTCTCGTCACAAATTGTAATTAAATTTTTCTTTAGCATGAAAAGTTTTATTTGAATCTATCTACATCTACCTATTTTTTAAATATGCAAATAATGACTTGTAATCATGCTTTTGATTTGAACGGAGTGAAAAGTTTAATTCGATCATGCGTTTATCTGTAGCGCAGTACAGATGTGTACTATCAAATTGTAAAGAATAGATTGGGCTGCGTCGAGATGATTCTTGCGAATTTACGTAATACATCTAGAAATATTGAAAAAGTATTTATCATAAACAATTTGTAATTTACAAAATACATATATCAGTTTAAAAGTTTTGATAAGAACCTGAACGAAATCACTTTTCCTCTGATCCCATAGAATAGCTAAACAATTATACTGTGTCCCTGTTATCATAGTATATTGATTATCGGATGCAATACAATATAATGTTGCATCGCATGGATCCACCCATGAGCAAACGCATCTTCCAGTTCTCAAATCATAGTTGTTAATATTACATAAAGTTGAAAATAGTGATTGAGCAATCGAGATGTTACCTCAAGTCCCATTTTCGGATGTACGTATCATAACCGCAAGTGAGTAAAGTGTTGGGATCATCCCATACCATGTCTAATATTCCAGCGCCGTATTTCCACTCGTGCTGCATTGTATCGACCATTGTGTAACTGAAATCTCTCCGTTAGTTTTTTTTTCAAAATATTTAATACGTGTTATTTGTATGATCGATCGCATTAAAATTGTAGTTAATTTTAGACCTCATGGATCGATTAAATATTGCAATATTACACATACCGCTCGACATTGATTATATGTAATGGAACGTCATTTATTCCAGCCGAGCCAACAGCAAATGTTACTCCAGTAGGATCAATTGAAAGCGATTGCACTTTATCCTTTAGATGTATATAGACTTCCCCCTTTTTATCATCACCAGTAAGCATTCTTTTGTCTATATCCATATTGCATATTTGATCCCAAGTTCTTACATTCAAAAGTTCTGGATGTCTAAATATCTAAACAGAAATCTTACATCGTATATTACATTATTGTATCAGATTCCACCAAATCTTACCTTTACTGTACCATTATCTAAACCCGCAATAACATTTTCCAATGAGGCATCTATGGCATTAACAGTAGATTTTACAGAAGCTGACTTCTGTGCGATCATCTTTGCAGTACGCAAATCATCTTCGAAATTCACCATAAAATAGATTATAGTGCCATCCCTGTAAAAATTTTTGCAAAGGATTATATGTATGTTGCAAAAATAAAAAATGATTAACTATATATATATAACCACATATGATGAAGTTTTTCCAAATAATGAATTTGTTGATGTGAAGACCACAGGATTCTACAGTATGACATCTTGATCGGTATTTATTTAATGTCTTCTCATGACGCTTAAAGCCATAAAGATCCCCAAACATCCACCAAAGCATATTGTCCGTCATTCTTAGCCATGGTATCATACTTTTTTTCCATGAGAATACAGCTTCTTTTTTATATATTCCATAATGCCAGTTCTGAGATATGTGCCATGCTGCATGTGGTTGCAACAATGTAAAACATCTAAAAATAACACAACAATCTTCTAATTTTTATTTTATTCTTTCTTATATATAAACTTGTTTATAAATTCTGTTCTAATTAAATGTGACTGGACTTAAATAAGAATTGTATATTCTTTTATTAAGAAACTTTCAATAAGCTTTTTACAATTTACAAAAGAAAACTGTCTTTTTTTGATAATTTTATATATATACATATATATAAAATTATCAGAAAAAGACAGTTTTCTTTTGTAAAAAGCTTGTTGAAAGTTTCTTAATAAAAGAATATACAATTCTTATTTAAGTCCAGTCACATTTAATTAGAACAGAACTTATAAACAAGTTTATTTCTCGTTTAACAGGAGATTCCAATATTAATTAATTGATAAACAAGATAGCAAAAGAGGAACAAAACTTCATAGTATAATAATTTTAATATTTAGTCAATTAAACAGATAAATTCTAGTATTTCGTACAGAGACAGATTGCTTATTTTAGATTTATCTGAAATTAGAAAGTTATCTAATATCGCCGCAAGGCCTCGCAATTAACACAACCACTTGATACTAATAATACCAAGGTCCGTAGGAAAAAAGGAGGACGAGTGATGTTCTAAACTTTAGACAGATGAGTAATTTCCGAGATGAGATCTCTATCGATTAGTTTAATGCAATTACTAATGGATTGATAATATAATTCATATTCTCAACAAAGCTAAACATCAATATCTCTAATATAAAAATACACATTGGATAAAGAAAACAATAAATAAGATCTCGTTATCTTATTATAATTATCTTATCTTGAGAATTGTTACGTTTTCGAATTTGCGATCGAATTTACTTCGTTCAAGTCTAAATTTAGGTTCAAACAGAAACATTTCGGAAATTCTTAATTCAAGCACAGATTAAACATTATCTAACAACATACCTTTTACGAAACATTTCCGATGTTTGATTCGTAACGAGAAATGATTTCCTCTTTTTATTCCAGCCTGTATCTGATATGATCCTATAAAATCGCTTGCATACTTGGCTGAGTTGTATCAAATCATACGCATTGCAATAATTAAAAATTGATAACAACATCTCGTTTGGTAAAATATCCAAACGCCAAGTATCTGTCATCTTTCTAATCGTCGAATTAGTTGGTTTGTTTTTTTATCGCTGCACTAGATTACACTAGAACTTTTCTTCTCGCTTTCATCAAATATCGGATACCTATATATCCTGTTCATATAATGTCGTTCTTAAAAGAGAGAAATCCTATAAAGATAACCTAGAAAGTTCTAAATGTACATTTATTATAGTATGTACTACATGCATTGAACATATGATGAGATGGTGAAATTCGTCATGAGATCAATAAACTTATTTACCTGCACTTTTTGCACTCAATTTTTTTAACGCTCGAACATACTTTTGAGGATTTCAGGCTTAGAACATGCATATTGAAAGGGCCATACCATATAATAACCAATGTGATAAAAGTATCTCCAACATCTATCTGTCCTTGTCTGAATGCTTGTTTGCTGTGCGCTTGCGCGTAATGATACCACGTAATTCGAACTTGAAAAAATGTAGAATATTTATCAAAATGTAGAATAGTTATCACAGCAAAGTAACAGAGTTTATTTTTCTTTCATCCATTTGACAAAAATTTAACCATTTAGATTTTTGAATTACATCTTTAGGAAATCTAAACATTGTGTGCATAACATATAAATTTTTAAATTATATTAAATATTATGGTGATAACCATACACATAAAAATATACACATATTTTATATATTTACATAATTTAATTTACTTCAATACATAACCTTAAAGCTTGGCTTAAAATTATTTACGAAGTAAGGCTATACTTACGCATGAAGAAATATTTTTGCTTCGTTGATATTTTGAGACATATAACATCCCATTTTTTAATAATTTTATATGCTTCCGTTTCGCGAGCTTTGAAGTTTGAACGTATAGATATTCATAATCAACGCATTACGGTGAAGCATTCAGATAAGGACAAATACTAGATGTTGGTGCATCGACAGTCACTTATGGCCCTTCCAGTATGTATATTCTAAGATTTTAAGCAACATGAGAAAACCTATTTAAATACAGTTGAATACAGTAGTGTATATATATATAGAATGCGTTCCGTTTCACGCATAATGCGCATAATATATCATTTTATCCTTGTCTTTTGTCGAGTGTCAAACAAGGATAAAATGATACATCATACACATTATGCAAACGGAACGCAGTCTACGTGATAACTGCAATCATGTTTTCGACATACGTCACATTAAATTGCTATTTTATTTATTGTTTTTTTATATTTTCTATATACTGAACGAGGAAAGAGACTCTTTCAAATTATAATATAAAACATAATATATATAATTATTACAACATATAAAAGATCTGGAGACAGATTTGATAGTGTCTCGACGCTAAACTATGGCGCGAGACACGAATGTGCCTCCTTTATGCGAACCGGCAAATTGCATCAGATTGAGATTATCGGAAACTCAATAAGGGCTGAACTGATCAAGTTCTAAGTATGCTCAATCGATTGCAGGCGCTCGGAATATATAATGAAAGTATTTTTATTTTTTTCCTATGTACCCTACAAGCGAAGATATCGCGACGCAAAGTTCCGAACTGCCATTTCCATATTAAGATACGTCGTCATTATCGTCGACCGTATTCCACACATTCTTTTCGTGTCCTTCTGACATTAGGCGCATTCAAGACAAAGCAACTAGCTGCTCGCCGAGCAAATGAGCATAATTGGTTGTTACTTATAGATCTAACCAATCATATTCAATCGCTCGGTAAGCATACCTAGCCGCCTTACTGTTTTGAACTCGCTCATTCTTTACGCAAGAAGCTAGTTTCGTAATCTTCTTATAGTAAGGCACTATAAACTGAGTATTAGCACATCCGCCATTTTTACTCCTTTCTCCACTTCTTGCTCTGTTTCCACTCCGCCGCTCAGCTGAGAAAATTATAGTCGTTACGATTGTTATAGATTATAGCTTCTAAGCTGTTGGAACCTTGTAGCTTCGTATTTATGTATTTCTACTCTTCGAAATTTTATCATAAAACTAAGAGACAAAAAGAAGGATATAAAAAAAATTGAAATATTATATATTAACGAAGGCAAAAAAATTTATAAAATGCCTTGTTGCGTTGCGATAAACTGTATCAATAGATCAGAAAAAGGTATTCGATTATTTAAATTTCCTGCGGATAATATTTGTCAACAACTTGCTGTATTGCTGTAAAATAAATACATGACTTATGAATGAATAAACATCACTACACTTCCTTGCAGATCTTATGTATATTATAAGCAAAAGAGTTATGACGTCACAAGTGAGAATTATCTGAGAATTGGTGTAAATGGAAAGTAACTATTGTTCTCGTCACGGTATCCAGCAGTGACATCACACACAGGCTGCATTCTGTCACACATGAAACGATGATACATCATTTATCCTTTGTCACCTATAAAGGGCAGCTACATGATAACTTTTATAGGAACAACTTTTCGAAATCGTGATTTTATAATAAATCATTAAAAAGAGAAGAAATAATCATCATTTCTAGGCTGCGCTCCAATCACTATAACTTTTGCTTACAACCTGCATCGGAAGGGAATAATAGACTCCTCTGTTTGTTTCTGCGGAGATTCCAGGCACGACATAAATCATATAATTTTTTAAATCATATAATTTTTTGTACTCAATATAAATCCATCAAACTGCGTACCTACCTTAAAAAATACTTTCCTATGTTTCCTATCAACATCCATCATACCCACTCTCTGTTGGCTGTCGGTTGATCAACGCCTACTTAAAATCGTTAAACCTAAAGGTGTAATTTATATATATGTGAGCTCGCGATTTAGGGGGTGAAGAGGGATAAATTTAATCCCTTCATCTCTCTCCAGATGGCGTTCCGCTTGGGTGTTCAGATATTTGCTCCAGTTTCTGCTCTGGCCTGAGTCGCTGCCAGTGGCGAAGGCTACATCAACTCGAAGAATAGAATAGAATCATTTATCCTTGTAGCATCTGGTTTTAATTTTTCAGATACATTAATTTTTTTTTAAGAGTAGTAATTTTTGACAGAGAATTAAAGTTGTCATTACTTGAGTTGAAATAAGAAGACCTTCAATAAGATACATATTATATCTTGCTATAAGATCTTTAGATGACGTTTATATCTCAGAAACAAGTATTTAAACGATGTAATATTATTAATGATATAGTCACTATTATTTAAATTACACAGTTGAAAAGAAAAATCGTAAGAATTTTACATGTATAGAATTTGTTTTTAGTTGATTTCGTATAGAAACAAGTCACAAAAATAATTATGTGTTTACACTTTTTTAACTAAACAGATCATGTTTTTATTAGTATTAATAAAGTGCATATAGTTAGTTTCTGAGAAATTAGGGAGTGTCAGGAGACCTTATCTTTAGGAGACCTATGTCAGTATCGGCTTTCTTCTATCATATGTATAAAATTATGCATAATTGTGAACAAGTTTTTTTACATTTTTCCAAATTTATTTTTTTCTAAAACGAACAATGCGAAAAATATCCCTTTAATTATTTTTGATGTTTTCATATTACTATTATTATTTCTACACTAAAAAGTAATTTTACAAAACAGTAAGTTGTAGTTTCAAATTCCATATCCAGTATATGTATACATATAATACGAAAACAATTTCGTAATTCGTATTGACTTAGCCGGAATCGAATCACAGAGGAATTCTTTTTAGATCTTTATAAGTTATAAACATGAAACATTTTGGAAGAAATAAATTAAAGAAATATATAAAGATATTAGCCCTGGATATTAAAAAATTAAAAATAAAGATATAAAACCTGGTTTGTGTATAAGAATGTCACATATATTTGAAATGAAATAAATTATTAGGTGTTGGAATTAATTCGTAGCGTTTTTAATGAAAGAATGTTATTTATTTCACATGAGCATTAAAAAATACATTAATGAAAGTACTTCCCATCACTTGTAAAACGCTACGAATTAATTCCAACACCTAATACATTGTTTCAAATTTGCATTGGAGATGACCTAATGATAAGAGTCGAAACGTCTGTAATTTATTTCATTTCAAATATATGGTATTCTTATGCACGATCAACCTGTATTGGCTCACATTGGCTTTTTATCTTTCTGCGATTTAATCGTTGGAATCTTCGATCAAGATTAAGAATTGTAATATGTTAGTGTAAAATTATATTTGCTATTAATATCTTTATATATTAATTTAATTTATTTCTTTCAAAATTTTGAATACATTCTGTTCTAACATAAACAAATGAGCTTCGCATGTATTTTTGATTTTAGAAGCTAAATTTGTCAACTCTACGAACTTTATAAGCATCTAAACAATACAATTTTTAATTGTTGCATATTTTTCAGATGATATATTTTCTATAATTAATACACATCTTTTTGGTATATGTAATAAATAAATAATTTTAAGAAACATACAGTCTACTCATTCTTTATGAATAAATTGTTAATTACCCAACAAGAAATGATAATCAATTAAACGTCGAAATGTCAAATTGATGTTGAAATCATTGTATCGATATCGATGACTCATTTCTCGCTAAATAATATTTACTTTTTAAAAATAAAATTTTTTTTATAAAATAAATTTTTTCTGTACGAATACCTTTACACTTAATTTTATTATTATTTATAAATATTATTTTTATCATTTTATTTATTTTTATTATTGTTTTATTATTATATATAAAAATATATAGAATGGGTTACAACCCATCATGGGATAACATGGACTATCATTCTGCTACAACACAGTGTCTCTGTGCATCATCAGGTTTCCTCCATTCAACATTATTTTGTGTGTCTAAAATAAAGAAAAGAAATTCCTTCTTTATAATATTCTGAAAAAATTTATCATATTTTGCAGTTGAAATTAATGTAATCCCTTACCTGGTATTTTATGCTTTAAGTACGAAGAATAAAGAATGAAATACATAAATGCAGAAAATGCTGCAAACATTGAAAATATTTTTAAAGTTATTGCACCACCAAATTTCTTATATAAAATACCTCCAACCAAACTGCCAAGTGCATAACCTGAAAATATTGTATTTCAATGATTAAAAACTTTGATTGTAAAAGAATTATACATATATATTACTTATTATGTGTTTTTTCTATTATAAAATGATTTTTAAAAACCAGGAAAGGGGAAATTAACTCACCTAAACCGTCATCCATCCCTGCTACAATTCCTTGAATAGTAGCTGATGTGCCGGGTGGTGATATTGCACTTGCATATGCTACTATTGTTGTATAACAAAGTGCATATGATGGACCCTGCATAAAAAATTCCACGGGAAGTACCCACCATGGCGTTGGAACAAGAGATATTAATCCCAGCCGTAACGCGTAGCATACAAAACAAAATGTAAAAGTGTAACCATATCCAAACTTCTTCAATATTTTACCTAAAAAAGAAGATTCAACATTATATTAGGTACAACAATATCTTTAATTACGTAAATGCTTTATGTATCACGAACTTATGACAGAGAAATAATTTACCGGACAAAGAGAAAAATATTATCTCGCCACCGAGAGTTTCTGCAGCTACGATTAGACCTTCTATCAATTTAATTTCACTCATATAACCAGTCTCTATAGCAAGATCTTCCAAATACCTAAACACAATAAATTGTACTGAATATAATTCGATTTAATTAAATTTCAAAATTCTACGACAAATAAATATAAGAGAATACATGTTAATAGAAACAAAGATTTACCAAAACAAAAAGTATATTATAAAGCTATCAAAGATACCCGCAAGAATAGTAAAACATAGGAATATAACAATAGGTTTTAATTTCAAAAGAGTCCATATATCTTTCAGTATATTTGGCGACTCTGACATAAGCGGCAGCTGTAATTACAATATACAATGTAAGAAAATCTTAAGAAAAAAATTGTACACTACATATATTTATGTTCATTTCTAATTCTTTCTAATTCTTAATATAACTTACTTAATATAACTTACTTAATATAACTTAATATAACTTACTTCCAACTTTCTGCAACAGATCAAATCGATAGAAGTAAATACGAATATAAGAAGAAACGCCGGTGTGTAAGTTTTGTAGGTTTCTTCTTGCGACCACAAGTCTACTGTGTACCCAGCCAAAAATGCTGCTATGCCGAAACCGATTGTGCCCCATACTCGCTGTCTACCATATCCCATTTGTCCACCTTCACCTGAAAAGAAATATTGAGAAAAATGTTTCTCCTTAAATTATCACATAAAATTGAGTTAATATTAAAACTTAAATTAATGTACAAATATTAAACTGTTTATATCATAAAAAAATGAATTAAAGTTACATTATATCTACGTGGGCATTTTTACATTCTACATAACACTAAGATATAATTTTACAAATCACTTACCCAATACGTCAAAGCAAATTGCATCGCTTATACTATTAGAAACATTAAATCCTATATTACCAAGAGACATTAAGAGCACGAATCCCCAAAAAGTAATGGATGTATATAAACAATGATTATCTTCAAAATTATCGTTATTACAAGTAACATTACAATTATAATTCTTTATTATATTTTCTTGACACAATGACGTCTCATTAATATTTAATAAGCATGTTGTATTCGGTGAAATAATTGTTTCCTTTTTAGTTGCATGAAAAGACAATCTTGTAGAAAAATTTACGTCCTTGCATATCCAATGACATGTAGCATCTTTTGTACTGTTACATGATTCCACTGCATGCTTAAAAGAAAAACAAAAAAAATTTTTAAATATATATTGCTTATATATAAAAGCACATTAATACAGATATTTTTAAAAGCACATTATACAAATATTTTTAAAGATTTAATAAGTACTAACTCACAAATTCTTGTAAGACTCAGTTTTTAAACAATTGTTTTAGAAATTTTATTATTCGAAAAATGTGCAAAAAATTAAAAATTACATAGTCCATATCGCAAGACGGTAAAGATGCGCAGGAAACATTTTGAAACTGATGACCTGATAAGAATGGACCGGGTAAAGCCGGTAAAAAGTACATCAAAATATAGCAACTACTCGTTATGGCAAGTAGCGCTATAAATATTAATTTCCTTTTAGTGCGGAAATAGTCCACAATGAAGCCAAATGTTGGTTTTGCGATAAGAAATAAAATAGGTAAAATTGCTGTGATGCTACCCATAATTAATGGTGAAACTCCGAGTTGCTTGCCGTAAACTGGCAGAAATGGCAAAATAGGACCCATAGCTAAAATAAAAGTAATAATTGTAATGACATTTATGAATTGTACTTACACAGAAAATTTGTGTTAAATTTAATATATTTCATGTATATCCAAAGATTCACTCAAATTTTTGTATTAATTTAGTACAAGATGAATATGTTAGAAAGTATCACAAATGTTATATAAAAAATCTAACATTGGCACAATTTGTAAACATTATGAAAACATTTTTTTTTTTTAAATTAACATTTATGGTATGTTAAATTAACAAGTATTTTATTTATTTATCTTATAATTTTTGCATTTAAAAATACATTAATTTTCTATTATTTGTTCACTTATACAATTACATTATTTTGATAGAGAAATGTTGAATATCAGTTTAACTTGAAATATAGGTATAAATAACATAATTACATTATGTAAAATTAAAACTTGAATATGTTAAAAATTCAATAGAAAAATTTAACAAAGTTTTAAGTGGATCGTCTCTAACAAAAATACAAAATGTTTTTCACTGTGTAATAATACATATTTTTTATTATAAATTGTTAACAATCTATTTTCGTATAGTTAATACTTTCGTATAGTTATTGTAATATATAACTATTGTTTTTTACGTGATAAAGATATAATGTTTCTAGAGAGTACACTTATATAACTGTTTTCTTAAATATAAACCAAGAATATTTTTATTACTTTTTAAATAAGAACCAAAATATATTTTTATCACTTTTAATGACAGTATGTTACAATTATTTTTGTTTATATATTTTTCATAAAATGTATAAAAAATAAACGAGGATCTTAAAAGTGAATAAATTTTTAAAATATGAGATATCTAAGATATTATATATTTTCTACTTACCGGCCATAAAAAAAAAATAATGCGTCTTTATAGGCAATTGTGTATAATTAATTTTCATGATTTATGTTTATAAATATAGGCAGGTATTGATAATCTCAGCAAATTTCGTATTTCACTGCTTTGGCATTTTCGTATGTTCAAATTGGTCACATGCTGCAAATTAATAATGTTAAATTTAATAATAGACTTAAAAATAACACGTAAAAAATATTTTCCAAATGTATACATTACACAATCATGATATACATTCATATAAAACATTATATTTAATATTTTCTCATAAAAGCTATCGTTAGTGCTATACACGCATTTGAATATAAATTATCTCGATCGACTACAATATATCGATAATCTCGAAATATTACTTGCCAAAAATACATTCAAAGTACGAACTTCAAGTATATGATTCCAAAATGGCTACGTCAAGAGTATCATTCGCAAGCTATATTAAAAGTCAATATATGTTTCAAGCAAATTCAAAGGTTTTTAAGAAATTAAGGTACCCGCGACAAGAGTTCTCACTCGTTCACCGTTCATTTCATGGGATTTCGTCACTTATCATTCTCTCGAGCAAGAGAAACCATCGATAAACTCACCGTATATTTAGGCTATCTATAATTTGATGTTAGGTTCTTACTCCAACAATGTTTCGTTTGTAAAGTAAGTCTCTTAATCGTTTGATAGGCTGCATACTCAATGCAGATATGGTTTCAGTGTCGGAGCGACAACACGCGCAACTATGTGTGTATATGTGTGCCGAATTGATGTGTCAGTTTTAGATGTGCAGCTACACTTTCTACACTTACGAGATGAGATACATAAGAATAAGTAGATATTCAGGTTTCGACGGAACAGAAACAAGAAGCTGGAAGACACACGAGGAGAAAGTAGCGAATGCAACTAAAAAGCTGCTGAATATGCTGACCGTACACTGAGGAAAAAATTGTTCATTAGATTAAATTAATTTAATTTATTTTTATTACTTTCAGTGGAATGTATGTATTTAAATATATTATATTTATATAGTTAAACATTTCTCCAATGAAAAAAATAAAGACAAACTAAATTAATTTCATGTGAACATTTTTTTCTCAGTGTACTGCTGTTAACATTAATATATTTTAGCCATTTTTAAATTACCAGCAGATTTTGGCATAGCCTTTAGAATTGAAAGAATATAAAGAATATGTTGGAGCCGAGAGTAAAGTTAATCTTGCATTCATGAAACCGAATCACACTGATTGTTACGCAAAACATTATTTTGATAAAACACTCACAGCTCCAATGTATATGTGACATGCATATGAATCTAATAAATCATTCAATTACCGCATTGTACTTCATCGCAGGGGCGAATTCAGAAATTTCTCAAAATATTTTAGGGGATATTGTCGGATTTGTATGCTATTAAGTTGCAAAGTTTCTCCAATTCATGTATCAACAAAATTAAAAATTACAACATTTAAAAAAATAAAAAAAAGAAAATATCCACAGTTCCCATATCTTTCCATTCTTATTTTTAATTTACAAGAGAAAACGGAAAATAAGAGCCGCAGCATAGACTGTTGCATAACGCTGCATAATACGATCTATAATAGAGCAGTAAATCTTATAAGTCGTAAGAATCTAGGAGTTTATTAAATTAAAAAATATTTATAGCAAAATGTCATGTTACTTTTAATATTTCTGAAATACTTAATCACAATTTTGATATTCCAAAAATATTTATTAAATTAAAAAATATTTTTGGAATATCAAAATTGTGATTAAGTATTTCAGAAATATTAAAAGTAACATGACATTTTGCTATAAATATTTTTAAGAAAGAAGACATCCAAAATGGGGGCCATGGCTCTCATCGTGAATCCGCCCCTGATTTATCGCAAGGAAAATTGATAAGACGAATATTTCACCAAATGTGATGTCTACAATAAAGCAATAAGTTAAGCTGTAAGAATCTAGGAGTTTCTTAAATTAAAAAATATTTTTGGAATATTAAAAGTAATATAACATTTTGCTATAAATATTTTTAAAAAAAGAAAGGCTCTCATGGCCTTCATCGTCCATCCCTGACTTACCGCGAAGAAAATTGATAAAACGAATATTTTACCATTCGTTTCCATACAGCACAGACCTCCAAGGGACATCCCTATGTTTTTTAAACATTTTAAGAATGTTCCTAGGAGTTTCTCGGATAAAGTGTGCTGTAGGGGAACGAATAATAAGATATTTATTATTAACCTTGGATTCATTTGATTTTTGTAGTGTATTGCTTACTAATAAAAATGAAGAAAAATTATCATAAAAAATTACATTGTAATAAAATCAATTTTAACTGTGAATTGATAAAAAAGACCTGAGATTACGAAATCCTGAGATTATATCTGACGATAATATAACATCTTGTACATTGCAGCCTTAGATAATGATGATAACGATAAAATTGTATAAAAATTACATTTCTCGTACTAATTTGACTTGGCGTTATATTCGTTATGAAAAATCATAAATTTACGAATTCTGTATATTAAGCACTACAATACTCCAACCAGAATGATGTTAAAAGACAATATTATATATCATTTTTTTTTTTTGGTCTATTAGACATTAATCATTAAGGAAAACGTGACCGTTACCTAAAATTACATATATCATTACCTATATTATTTACTGTTATCTCGATCATTATATAAATAATGCACTTTTATGCCTTGTAAATTCTTTGAGGACACATATATATAGTGTGACACATTTTTAATTCTTAAACCTTTATAATAAAGTTTGATAAAATGTAAATAATAATTTGCCTGTATTGTCAGTTTACCGTTTATCGTTTAGAATTGTCAAATAATTTTAAATTATTATAATAATATCAATAATTCAACTCTCTATATTTTATTCTAAAAGTTGCAACTACAGCTATATGTGATGACATTGACAAAGAATAATTTTACATTAAAAATAATTTTACATTTAAAACGATACCGTTGATAAGAATAAGATAACAATGCACTCCAGAAGTGATGACATTTCCATTAGTCTAGCTTCTATAATTTATATTGAATTGTGCTATGTTTTATATATTATTCTTTATATTATATATTATAATTATGATAAAAAGACTAAAAATCTATATCATTATCAATGATTATCTAATCTAATAGATTATTTGCAATATCAATTTAATATTGTTATCCTTTAAAAGGATCCTATCAAAATGTAATACAAATCATATTTTAATAAAAGTTTGTTTATACAATTGTTTAAAAAATTATCATTAAAAATTTAGTTAAAATAGATCTAAATTTAGATTTAATCCTTTTTTATTCTTCTGTTAATTTAATATATTGAAAATATTGTTCCATTCATCCTTTTATTAATATATATAAGATAAAAATGTTCAGCAATATTTTTTCTTACTAAAAAAATAGATTTTTTTTCTTTATATCCCGTTTCATGTAAGACATAAAACAAGCAATGTATGCGTGTGTGTATGTGTGTGTGTGTGTGTGTGTGTGTGTGTGTGTTTATCCTTAATAAATCTTAAATAACCTTCACTACATAAATTGAGTAAAGATTAATATTTATAATATTATGTATAACATGTATATTTTCATATTATTCATATATTTGTAATGTGTGATTTGCATCAAGTTCTTATATCATAACATAATATAGGTACATAAATTATAAAAATTTTTATAATATATTATTATTTATTAAGAAGGTACATATGAAACATGTTTATAAGAAGATACATGTACACACTTTTCATCTATAATATATTCTCTATGCGCATCATCATGTTTCTTCCATTCAACTTTATTTCGTGTATCTGTAACAAAAGGGAAGTTTTCATACTTTCATAGTCAGAAAAAAAATTACAGTTCAGCAAATCGAATTACTTGATTCCTTACCTGATGTACGTTTTATGTATAAAGTATATAATATAATATAAACTAATGCAGAAAGTATTGCAAGTCCTGAATATACTCTTAGAGTTCTTTGGCCACCAATTTTTCTGAATAAGAAGCCACCTAAGAAACTACCAATCGCATATCCTAAGGATATTGCAACATTATACATAATAAATAGTTAAATTTATAAAAAAATGTATAGATACAGCAAAATCGTAAATACAATTGTTATATAACAAATGTGAAACGATATATATTTATGTATATGTTGGATAGCATTTATATCTGTACTGGAATTCATATTACTTATCCAAACTTTTTTCATTGTGAAATGATTCTTGATATCTATTTACATAACAGAGCGTACCAAGACCATCCTTTGTGCCAGTCGCAATTGCTTGAACAGTAGCTGATGTACCAGGTGGTGATATTATGCTTGCATATGTTACTATTGTTGCATAAAGAAGCGCCAGTGATGGCCCTTGCAAAATAACTTCTATCAAAAGTACGTGCCATGGCGTTGGCACTAGAGATAGCAATGCCATCCTCAACGCATAGCATAAAAAGCAAAATGTAAGTGTGTAATCATATCCAAACTTTTCCAATATTTTGCCTTGAATTCAAAATATTTTGTAGAACAAAATATTTCAATTATATAATAATTGTATAATTTTATGTAATAATATATGAAAGAAAAAAAATTTAACATTACCAGACATAAAGTAGGATATTACTTTGCCGAGCAAACCTGAGGATAATGTTAGACCCTCTATTAATTTAACTTTTTTCATATAACCGGTTGCCATAGCAAGATCTTCTATATACCTAAAAATTAATTACTAAAATATAATGAATCCGATATATAGTTCTATGTTTAATTATATAAAAACTTAACGAATATACAATTATATATTGATAAAAAAAAAAGAATTTACCAAAATAAAAAGTTAACCATGAGACTTTCAAAAATGCCAGCAAACATAGCAGTACATAGAAATATAATAATTGGTACTAATTTTAAAATTGCATATACATTTTTTAATATACTCGGCGATTTTGACAGTGGTAACTGCAAAGAAGATATTACATGATAATCAAAAACATAAAATTAAAAATATTATACTATTGTACTATTATCTTTTTTTCTTCTAAATATATAATATACCTTTAATTTTCTACAACATATTAAATCGATAATAATAAATACGAGCACTAAAATAAACGCTGGTGTATAAGTTTTGTAAACTTTCTGTTGCGACCATAAATCTATTGTTAAACCAGACAGAAGTGACAAAAGAGAAGAACCGATTGTACCCCATAATCGCTGTCTGCCATACCTCATTTGTCCATCTTCACCTGAGAGATTAAACTTTATTGAAACATGTTTTTCTTCTATACATTAGATTATTTATATTAATATATATTATAGAATGTTTGTGATCTGATAGGCAGATACAACGAAATAGAAATTCTACATAAAAAAATAAGTCGAAAATATAAAATAATAATTTTTCATCTCAAGTTTTGTTTTCGAGAAAATCAATATTTAATATTTGCCTGCTGTGATTCTGGCGGAAAAATTTTATGAAAAACTACTATAGATTGAGACAAATTCTTAGAAATTCTTAGTTTTTTATAGATATTCGTAGTGGAACGTGAAATGACGTTGTTTGATTGAAAAACCGAGAAATCCTTCGCCCTCAAACAACATATTCTATGTGTCCTATTACGAATATCTATGAAAAACTACGAATTTCTAACTATAAGACAAACAAACCTCACTCTACATCCTATTACAAATATTTAGGAAAAATTAAGAATTTCTAAAATCTTGTCTTAATCTATGTAGGTTTTTGTATTTTTTTGTAAACATTTTTTTTTCGCCAGGGGTGTACACTTAATTTCCGACTTAATGGATCTCGCTGTAGACTATATCTACTTATGTTTGTGTTATTATGTTGAATAATCGAGATTACGATAAAAATAATATATTTACGCACGATAAATTTTATAAATTAATCGAAATGTTGCCCATTCTGTCGAATATACAATTCCGCTCTTTGAAATAAATTTCTATAAAATTTCAAAATATTCTGGTGCTTTAATTTATTAATTTAATTTAATTTATTATGGAATTATTCTTTTAAATTTTAATACATGGAAATATACTATAGACTTATGAAATTATTTACCTAATATGTCGAAGCAAATAACATCACTTGCACTGAGGGATATATGATAACCAATTTCACCCAAAAGCATTAAGATAACAAAACCCCAGAAAGTAGTAGATGTATATAAACATTGATCATCTTCAAAATTATCACAGGTAACGTTGCAATTATAATTCGTTGTTACATTTCTTTGATACAACGATGCTTTATTAACATTTAATAAGCATGTAGTGTCTGATGAAATAATTGCTTCTTTGTTGGGTGCATGAAAAGATAATCGCATGGAAAAATTCATATCCTTGCATATCCAATGACACGTTGTATCTTTCACACCGTTACACAATAATATTGTTGCACGCTTAAAATTAAAGAATAAATAATATTCTTAAATACAGAGTTAAAAATACGTTTTGTGCTAACAGTAATAATTATGTATTATTAAAATTTCAAAACTTCTAACAAGTTAGAAATTTTTTGCTAGAAGTTTTGAAATTTTGAGACACCTTTATATGAAACACCTTTTGATATGTAATAAAAAATTGAATTTTGCAAAAATGAGATTTTTTGTTTTACAAAAAATTAATTTTGTATTTTTTATCAAGAAAACTTACGATTACAAGAAAGTAAAAACTTACATGGTTTGTGTCACAAGGCAGTAAGGAGTTCCAGGAGACATTTTGAAACTCATGATCCGGTAGTATTGGACCGGGTAGAGGCGGTAAAAAATACATTAAAAAGTAACTTGCACCTGTCATGGCGAACAATGCCATAAAAATCGCTTTTCTCCATTCAAGATAATAATCCGCGGTATAGCCGAGTATTAGTTTACCGATAAAGCTTGCAATAGGCACAATCGCGATAATGCTACCCATAATTAATGGTGAAATGCCGAGTTGTTTACCGTAAACAGGCAGGTACCTCGAAATGGCACCTGTAGCTAAAATTTAAAATTTGTAATTATATTCACAGGGGTATTTGATAATGTAATCTATTAAATTAATATGTGTAGGATTTATTTTTGTAGTTATATTAAATACTATAATTATAGTTATTTATATTTTTTTTAACCATAAGATAAATATTTATAATTCTTCTTACAATTTTTTTAAATATGATAAACACATTTATAACTATATATATATCTTCTTTTCTAATTTGTTTCTTAAAAATGATATACAAATATTTTAGAAAATATATTGTATGAGATGTTACATATTTAATGATTACTCACCCGCCATAAAAAAGAAAAAATGCACTTTTATAGGCAATTCAGTGTAATTAATTTTCATTGCTTATATACAAATTTAATCGATCAATAAATTTTATATTTAACGTTCTCTCATAAAAAAATGTACTAAGTTAACACTGCGTTCTGAACTGCAAGTGAAGTGTAACAAGACAATTGTTTTAAGTAATAACGTGCAACAATTTTGTATTATGCAATAATACATTGTAAATAATTATTCTAAAGTAAAGTTTATTACTTCGAAAAATACTACTTTGG
This sequence comes from Acromyrmex echinatior, assembly GCF_000204515.1. The sequence goes on from NW_011627202.1 coordinate 413,837, forward strand.
AATGCGATAAAAGATATAAAAAGTAATAATTTGCATTATATGGACTCTATAAGTGAAAGCAGTAACATTGATGTATGTATACAAACATATATGTGTACATATGTATATATTAGATCAGGGAAAAAGTTTCTTCATATTTTTTAACTCAAAATTGTATATACAATATTTTTGTTAAAAATGAACGAAATTTAAATTTAAAAAAAGAATTTTAAAGCTTGAAATCTCTACTTTCGAAAGATTACTATATTTTTTGAGTTTCTGTGAGTTTGGTAATTTTTACATTTTAAAAAATTACGAGCTGAAAAAGATGAAAAATTTTTTTTCACTTTGGGGTCTCTTACGTGCTCAAAAAAAAATTACGAAAATTTTCAACTATCTATCGTGAAAACTTGAAGCTTTCCCTCAAAATCATTTTTTTTAACGTTCTTATGATTTTTTGTTCCTAAGTTATTCGCGAGTTAAATAAAGGAGCATTCTGACTTTGATTGCTCATAATTCCAATAAAAATCATCATACCGCAATTTAAAAAACAGATTTTTAAAGTTGAAACTTTGCTCTAGCGAATAATATAATTGTAACGAAAATGTCGCAACAAATGAAAAACTTTTGCAAAAAAATTTTTTTATATACGTAGAAACTCTTTCCTCGACCTAATATATAAACATTTTTGTTCTTGTTCTTTTTACTAAATTAATATATATCTTTTAATCATATATCTAAGTACTGACACAAGTTGTCAAAATTCGTTGCATTAACAAAGAGAAGAATGAATATAAGCTGCACTTTCTGTAAAGCATAGTACAGGGTTGGCCATATTCGACGGAAAGATGTTTTTTTTTTCAATCATGGGAAACGTCGTTACTCGATCTAACATTTCTGTTAAAAGTTACAGTTGTTGCCAGATCTTTCCGTCGAATATGGCCAACCCTGTACTTATATTTAAAATTTATTAGTTTTTCATATTAAATGTAATAATCCTTATATACCTAAAACTACCATCTAGAATATTATCTAGAATATTAACTATTATCTAAATTATTATTACGTGATGCATTTTTTAGCCTTGTAAACTCTTCTAGGACGCATATACATCATATGACACTATATCATGTACACACACTTTATATTGTCAAACAAAGTTTATGATAAAGTTTGGTGAAATTACATATATATATATATATATTTCATATTATCATAAATATATGTATATGTATAGAGATTTGTTTTTATATTATATTAGACTTTATCACATTATTTACAGTTTATTTGTCAAATATTTTAAAATTATTATTATATTAGTAATCAGCTCCAAAATTTATTATAAAAAGTTGTAATTACGGGATATATAATGACATCGACTTTGAATAATTTTACATTCAAAGCGATTCTGTAAGAATAAGATAACGATGCAGAAATAATGATTTTCATTTAGTTTGCACAATTTATTTTAAATTTGTAGTATATATTCTGGTATATTTTTGTATATTTATTAACATTAATTAGATCAGAATCATTGTAATGTATCGATAAAGTGGTTAAAATCGAGATTATTATTACTAATAATTGTTAACATATGAGTTACTAACAGTATCAGTTTAATATTTATATATTATTATTTATAAAAGTATTAAAGGACCCGCCCAAATCTTATGGAAATTAAATTTCGGTCGAATTGCCTGAAAATTTGATATGTTGTAGATCTTATCGTCCTGAAAAATCTCCACGGGCATTATAATGAATCATTTGACCTCTACGAGGCGTTATTTTTCCAAATGGGTTAATATTACAATATCTTATTTTCAATAATGATGCATTTCTACGTTATTATTTGTTCTTTCTGTGTATATTTTTAAGTAAAAAAATTACAAGGATAATATTGACTCAATTGTTTCTCACAAAAAAGCTATAAGGATATCGAGATCGATAACATGAAGAGATTTAAGTCACACTGTGTTGCTTCACGTCTAGGGCGTGAAATTTTTGGCACGATTATGTGACGCATACGAAGAACCGCTGCACGTTTTGTTTATATTGAGTAAACCGTATGCCAGTCGAATTATTGCTATCTCATTTTAATGAACATCCGACTTGTCACGCAGCGAATCTTTGTATGCATCGAGATCGTGGTTGAACTCCTGCGACCTATTCTTCTCAGAGCTACTCTTTAAATCAGTTGTTTTTATAACTATTTATACTATTAGTTCTTATCAGTTAAATACTTCTTTCTTGTAAGAAAATTATATTTTTTTAATAATAAAAATTCATTTTTCTATTGAATCTTGTAATACAAAATTTACAATAATCAAGCATTGTGAGAAGTGAGGAGACTCACAATAATCAAAAGCACTCCGATTTGTGAAAAACAATCAGGTGAATATTATCCTTACAACTTCTTACTTAAAAATATAATAGAAAACATAGAAAGTGCAAATAATGTAGGAATGCACCGTACACGTTGAAAATAAGAAATTGTAGTATTAATCCATTTCGAAAAGTTACGCCTCGTCATCGTTTAAAAGTCAAAACGATTCATTACAGGAATTGTGCCTGTGAAAACTTTTTATCAGGATGACAAGATCTAGAACGTATTAAATTTTCAAGCAATTCGACCGAAATTCCATAAAATTTGTGCGGGGTCCTTTGAAATATAAATATCATATTTTGAAAGTTAGTAGACATAATTGTTAAGTAAAGTTCAATTTTAATGCTATTTTATTCTTCTAAATGATAATATTTAAAAAAGTTCTCAACTAGTTCTTTTTTAAAATATAAGATTAAAATATTTAACAATATATTTTTTCTCATTACAAGAAAAAGTAAGATGATTTATATAAAAATCTGTTTTTACTTAGTGTTTCTGGAAATCGTTGCATATTATGGTTTTTTTAATTAAATACTACTATGTCTAGAATATAAAAAAGCTTTTCATTTTTTTACAATACATTAAAAAGCATTCGAGCTGAAGGAAATCGTGCATATATGGAAAAACTCTTAAAAAACTATCGCGTTACATATTTGCATCTTGCAGAACAGCATAAAGTAAATATGCATATAATTCATTAAAAATATAAATTTATAAAAGTTATAAATTATAAGAAATAAAAAGATTCTTGAAAAATCTTATATATATTTATACTTGTAGCTGAGTATTAATTTACCGATTAAGGTTGTAATAAGTAAAATTGCGATAATGTTATCCATGATTAATGGTGACACCAAGTTTCTTGCAGGTACATATATTGAAATGGCATCCATAGTTAGTAATAAAAGCTACAATTGAATTCACGAAGATATTTAATAATATAATTTATTAAATTATTAATATATTTATATACCTATGACTTATTTTTAATGTTTTTGTAATTATCTTAATCTATATTTTTTGACCGTAATATATATATTGTATTATTTGTAATATAGTTTTTCTTGATAATATGCTTTTGAGACTTTCATGAATATTTTCCCTTCATAGCTTTTTTCTATTATAATTTTTTAAATATTATAAATGTCATTTACAATTATAAATACCGTATATGCATCTTCTTTTTTCTACAATAACGTGTTTTTTAAAAACTACGCTTATTGACATTTTGAAATTAGATATAAGAAATAATATGACATGCCTTGTATTTGATGATTACTCACTTGCCGTAAATAAAAAGTAATGTACCCTTATAAGCAATTCAGTGTAATAAATTTTTATTACATATATGCAAATTTAATAAGTTTAATAAATTTTGTATTTAGTATCCTCTCGTAAAAATGCACTAAGTTAATGATAAGTAGCTCCTTGAGCTACAAATCAAATGTAAAAATGAAATTGTTTGAAGTATTCAAGCAGAAAAATTTGTTTTAACAATTTTGTATTACGCAATGATATATTATTTTAAATTAATATTTCAAAATAAAGTACGTCAGTACTTTACGTGATAAATATTACTTTGAAAGGCGATAAGAGATAAAGAAAGTATCTTATTTAATTTGCAGTTATTATGTATAGATTCTATGTACAAGTAAGAGCAGCAAAACAACAAAGTTGCTCATACACAATTATGCATAAATTTATACATAATTATAAAAACAAAGGTTGTCCAAAAAAATTAAAGCCACTGCTGCCAACTTTTGAGAAACAATTTCCGTATCCCCGAAAAACAATAAAGGTCTTTAATTTTTTTGGACAATCCTCGTATAATTATTGTATATATAAAATTATGCATAATTATGTATGAGCAACTTTTTTTTACATTTTTCCAAATTTGTTTTTCGATAAAATGAACAATGCGAAAATAATCTCTTTATTTATTTTTTATATTTTCACATTACTATTATTATTTCCATTACACTAAAAAATAACTTTACAAAAGATAGAGGTATGAACATGTATGGAAATATTTTATATATTAGGTGTTGGAATTAATTCGTAGCGTTTTTTAATGAAAGAATGTTATTTATTTCACATGAGCATTAAAAAATACATTAATGAAAGTACTTCCCATCACTTGTAAAACGCTACGAATTAATTCCAACACCTAATATAATTATACACATTTTTAAATATTTATGTATGTTTATACATATTTATACATATTCATGCATGAAAAATTTGTTATCGGGTATGTAATGGAAATTGTTTAAAATTTTCTTTTAAGTTATGCATATCAAACATGCTAATCGCTACGTAAAGTATGAATTATGATGGAGAAGTTTGTAATAAAGCTTGATAAAATCGCTAATATAAGCTTACCAAATGATTTTAAAATATTATTATAATAATAATTTCAGAGTATTCCAAAAAGTTGCGACTACAAAATATACATAGTGACAATGATATTGAATAATTTTAGATTTAAAGCGATATCATCAATAAGAGTTTAATCATCATAAGAGAATAAAATAATGATGTACACTCCATTTTTTATTAATTTAGTTTATATAATTTATTCACATCATATTCAATACATATAAGATATTATGATGATATCAATAAAACAGCAAGCAATCTAACTCACTGTTATCAATTATCATTACGCTTATGAAGTCATAATAAAATAATTATAATGTTAATTTAATTTATCCTATTATTTACGAAAAACATCAAACAATAAAAATCACATTTTAATAAAAACGGTATATAATTGTTAAAAAAGCTGCTATTAGAAGTTGATAATAAAAAATTTAAATTCAATGTTATATTATTCTTCTAAATGTATTATTAGGTGTTGGAATTAATTCGTAGCGTTTTTTAATGAAAGAATGTTATTTATTTCACATGAGCATTAAAAAATACATTAATGAAAGTACTTCCCATCACTTGTAAAACGCTACGAATTAATTCCAACACCTAATAATATATAATGCACAAATTATTTTTTGTCCATTTTTTCTTGATATATAAGATAAAAATGTTTAATAATATTTTTTTTTATACTTTACAAGAAGATTCAAAAAGATTTATATCAAATATCTGCTATATTAGTGCTTCTGTGCATCGTCAAGTTCTCTCCATTTAATATTATTTCGTGTATCTACAATAAAGACAATCTTTTATTCTCTTACATATGTTAATAAGGTATGTTATATATTTTATAAAATATTAAATTATTTAATTCTTTACCTGTTTTATGCTTAAACTGCTTAAAGTAAAACAGATGAAAAACAAAATATATTAACGCAGAAAATGCTGCAAATACTGAAATTATTCTTAGAGTCATTACACCTCCAAATTTTTTAAACAAGACACCACCTATCAAACTGCCAACCGAGAATCCTGGTAACATTTTATACTAATAATAACAACAATAATAATAATTAATGTCAAAATATATATATATACATATATTATTCTTACAAATTATTTATATATTTAGTTTCTCATAGATAAAATAATATTTGATGAATATAAGTATGTATAGTACTGTGTAAGAAATTTTACCTAAACCTTCATTCACGCCTTGAACCAGTCCTTGAACAGTACTTGAAGCACCAATAGGTGTTATTACGTTCGCATACGATATTATTGCTGTATAACTGAGTGCATACGATGGTCCCTGCATGAAAAATTCTATAAGAAGAACCCACCACGGTGTTGTCGCTAAAGATATTAAGCCCAACCGAAGTGCGTAACATACGAAACAAAATGTAAAGGTATAGCCGTAGCCAAGCTTTTTTAATATTTTTCCTGAAAAATAAAATGATTTCAATATTATATTATATTTATTATATTTATTATATTATATTATATTATATTATATTTATTAAAGAAAAACAATTGAAAACAATTTTAGTTCTGTAATAAACATCGTATATTTATGAAATTGTAATATAAATAATAAAATAATTAATGTGTGTTACCAGATAAAAAGAAGAATATTACTTCGCCACTGAAAGCCTGTGCTGCTAAAATCAAACCTTCTATTAATTTCATTCTATCCATATAATCAGTCGCAATAGAGAGGTCCTCTACATACCTATAAAATTAAGCTACACTATATACAAGCGAAAATCTAATATCGCCGATCAAGATATAAAAGTTTACCACAACAAAAAATTACGCATGATAGTACTAAGGATGCCGAAAAATCCAGAAAAACACAAAAACATAACGATAGATTTTGATTTCAAAAGTGTAAACACATCCTTCAATATGGTTGTCGATTGTGATTGAAATGGCAGCTATTATAAAAATTTATGATGAGACATAAGAACAAAACTATTGATTGATTTTTTATTTTAAATTTACATAAAATTACCTTCAGTTTTATACAACAAATAAAATCGATGCAAGTAAATATGATCACAAGAAGTATTGATGGTATATAATTTTTGTAGACTTTGTCGTGCGAAAAAAAGTCTATCATATATCCAGATAAACATACAACAATACCATAACCCACTGCACCCCATAATCGCTGCTTACCGTATTTCAACCGTTTATCTTGTCCTGAGAAGGGAAATTTATATAATATTATTTTTTATAATATTATTAGTTTTATATAATATTATTACATAAGAAATATTGCAAAAGTTGATTTGTATGGCAAATTTTGAGAATTAGATCTAAAAATGTTTATAAAAATCACTTACCTAATATGGCAAAACAAAATGCATCGCTTATACTGGAGAAAATGAAACTACCACTTTCGCTAATACACATTAAGACAACAAAACTCCAAAAAGTTGCAGATATGTACAGACATTGATCATCTTTGAAATTGTCACAGATAACGTTACAATTATAATTCGTTAGATTTGCTTCACACAATGATGTCTTATTTATATTTAATAAGCATGTAGTATCTGGTGAAATAGTTGCTTTGTTTTGGTGTGCATGAAAAGACAATTGCGTGGAAAAATTCGTATTCTCACATATCCAATGACACATAATATCTTTCGTACCATTACACGATGCAATTGCTGATGCATGCTTTAATAAAGAACAAATTATAAATATACGCATATTTTTATAAAACACTAATAATTATAAAGATGAAATTCATTTCATATTTTAAAACGTTTAAAACATTTTAAAGTTACACATATTTACAATATATTTTAAATTTTATGTATAATATGTTTTGTAACCCTTAACACTTAGAAATTTTTGGATTACATAAAATAATATAAAAATGAATGCTTAAGATAAATTTCAAATAATTCTTTATCAAATAGTCTCATAAAATTTTTATAAAACTTATCAAAAAAATTACGAAATGTATAAAACTTACGTATTTCATATTGCAAAGCGGTAAAGTTGCACAAGATACATTTTGAAAGTGATGGTCTGATAAAATTGGACCCGGCAATGGTGGTAAAAGGAATATTATAATGTAACAGATATTTGATATGGCAAGCAATGTTAGAAAGATCACTTTTCTCCAAGTTTGAAAATAATCCATGATGAAACCAAATATTGGTTTTACTATTAGAAGTAGTATAGGGAAAATTGCATTGATGCTACCAATAATTAATGGTGAAATACCAAGTTGCTTTCCGTAAACTGATAGAAATGGATAAACAGGGGCCGCACCTAAAATAAAAGGAATAATAATTGAATTTATTAACTTAATAGTATAATTTTTAACTGATGAAAATTTATTTTTAATATCTTTTTATTGTAATGCTGTAATTTTATTGTATGTGTTTGTTAGCTAAAGTATATATTTATGATATAAATGTTTTTATTATATATTGAACATAATACTGAATCATTTTTTAAAACAAATTAAGTGGCTATGAGTCAAAGCTAAATGTTTAAGATATTTCTCCGATTATAATTGCGCTAGAAAATTAATACAACCTACGAATATACCTCACCGCGCGTGAAACAAGAAAAGAAAAATTTGAGGCAATGTACGCACACTCATAAATGTCCTGTCTGTATGCATGAACACTAATCTGCATTGAAGACAATTGAAATGTGGCAACAACATGTCCATGTCTCGCCGCTCGACGTGCGAGAAGAAGAATTCCATTAAATTACAAATTTTACTACTATTATAATTAAGAAACAGCATCGCTAGGTCTCTCCATTTTTTTTATAAGATTCGTATAATATTTCTACATTACGTATTTATTTTTTTTTTAAATCTGTAGATTTTCGCCGCAAAATATTAAAACATTACTTCGGCAAGGATTGATGTAGGAGTTTACGTATTAAAAGCTGAAACTTTGAAGATGAATATCTCCATTTCGGGATCGCTAGGATGTTTTTTTAACAATATATAGATAAAATTATTTTAAACATAAATCCACTCAAATTTTAAACAAATCTGTAGAAACTCTATTTCTTGGAGAAATATCTTAATACTAAAATTAATAAACGAATAATAAAATTCATACATAATAACAAACGGCTAGATCAAGTCATTGTCAATGTTATTCAACATGATAATTACTGTTAGCCGTATATAATATAAAAGTCACACACACCCACACACACCCACACACACCCACACACACCCACACACACACCTACACACACAACGGTAATCATAGATATTTAAACATCAGTAAAGATTAAAAAAATTTAAAACAATAAAACGCTCTTACTGGCTGCGTTTGAAAATAGGTTTGTTTGAAAATTGACTGGTATTGAGAAAAAAGATGAAGCTAGCAGTACTGGAAATTACTAATGCTGCGTTTCGTTTCTCTCGCTGGGAGACCAAAGTAATACTGCATAAAATATATCGATTTCAAATAACTTTCTTCTTTGCTATCAGAGTTTAAAGTATTAAGAAAAAAAAAAACTATTTTAAAATTAATTTTTAATATTAATATTTTGTAGTAAAAGATGGTCAACCTAAATCTTTCACGAATGCGACTGCATAAAACGTAAGAGTGAACCAATCAGAATTCTATTATGTCTATATCGTTATCCTTTTTTGTCTCGACTTATGAAAATGAATACAAAATGTCCTTTTTATCTTTTATTGTGTTTATTTTATTGGGTCATCTAAAAAGTATCCGCGGTTTTTTGTTGACGAGTTTATTATATTAAGAATATATTATATTACGATATATATTATATTCCTTCTTGCCGGAAATTCTTAATAGCATGAAAAAAAAAACATCCGTTTAGGTTGAATATGTGCTTTTGAAATCGTAATTTCTCATAAGTGAACATTCAGATCCGCAAATACAGATACGAGTCAAAATATATCCATATTTACAACTATACACGTATATAATGAATATCCGCATTTATGAAGAATTACGATTATAAAAGCACATATTCAGCATACTAAAAACATACACGAATGCACGCAGATTCGCGAGCATATTCTCATTTAACATTTATCCGCATTTACGAACACGCACGGATAAGTAATCTTATGTTATTTTGTATATTCAATGGTTTTCAATATATTTAATAACCAAATTCACCGGGACATTAGTGAATAAAGAAATAACATTAAACGAAACAAGGACCGATAAATGTAATTGTGAGAAGTCTTTGGCTAATTGAAAACTATTTTTAACGTATTCCATTGATTTCTAAAAACACGAATTCAAACTTTTGTGTAAAAAAATTATGTAAGGGACTTCCTATAGGTCAAACAATGATGCGTAATGATGGATTGTCACTCTTGTATATTTTTAGCAATCCGTCTATGCCATTGGTAATATATTATAATAATTAGTAGGATTAAGGAAGTTATACTCATGATCAGTCACAAATTCATGTTGTTTCCAAGTTTTTAACGTGGATTTCAAATCCTTCATAATATTATTTATTGGATTACGCATTACAACAGTTTATGTATTTGTGTCAGATAATAAAACTTACATTTTATCAATATAGTCAAATTTGTCCAGCGATAACTACATTGCCTTTATCCGCCCGCGTTAACAATACTTGTGGATTTTTTTGAGAAATTGTTTAGTAGTGTCAAAAGATTCTAAAACCATGTCATCTGTCAGATGTATGTCCTGTGATATTTTTAATATTTTATAGATGTGGGAACACAATCTATTTCTGAATCCATCAGTATTATTAATTTTTAATCTTGTTAAATTGTCTTCGATATGTATTATAAATTTTAACGTAATAGATTTGACTTTGTAAGCAGGAAGACAAAAGTTTTCTCCTAATTGTAATAGGCTTTGGACTGTCGCTAGAAATTCTACACTCGAAAGGTTTATGAATCAGTTATCATTAAGAAATTTAAATTCAAATTTAGTCAGAGCAAAATTTACCGGACTAATTTCATGTACAAGTATGAGATTGTTAGAAACATTAACCGGTTTTTCGAAACTGTATTTATTTTCAATATTATTATTATTCACAGAATTAGTACTATTATTGACTGATAGCTGTTTCTGAACTGTGCAGTAATATTTTATAGTATCAATCTTGTTTGGGTGGTAATAATTAACAATTTCTCTAGCCTATTTAATTTATTAAACTTACGTTTTCTTTCCGTAATATGTATTCTGTTAAAAGAATAGTGTAGAGAACAAAAGAAATCATTATATTGAACGATAATTCTTTAATTATATTTTTTGTGAACTATATTGATACTATATTTCAACCTTCTATATTGATAAAATGCATCCGATATCTCCAAATTGAGTAACTTAATTGCTAACCTGTTACAATTCTTTTTCATCTGTAAATTATTTTTATTATTGTAAAACTTTAGTTTGAAAATACTTTTTATATGTAAATGTTTCGGAATTAATCCTCGTGTTTTACACAACCATAAAAATTCTATTTTTATACCTACTCTCATGTATTCTTTATTTAAATTGCGATGTATCCTATGTGGGGCAGACAAAAAGATTATTAAAAACAAGAATTGGTGAACACCGAAACTATATTAATAAGAATACTACTTTGTAGTCCATCATTACAGTACATAGAATTAAGGACAATCATGAATTGGGACAACGTCAGGATTTTGGACAAGGAAAGAAATTATTAATAAGAAATTAATCACTGAGGTAATATTTATTAATAAGCAAAAAAATAGATTAAACCTATAAAATGATATAGAATTATCGATCTCATTGTATTACAATTTAGTCATTAAAGATTAACATTTTATTGTTTTAAATGGGTCATAATTAATGTTTATATACGAAGGCAAGTCAATAAGTTTTTAGAAAAACATAGTAAAACACATTTTTATTGATCGATTCATTTTTATTTCTCAACATAGTCTCCTTTCAGCTTTTCTTTTTTAGTCTTATTTCTCGATGCACTTGATCCAATGATTCTGCAACTTTTTCAAGCCGTCCGAATAATATGATTTGTCCAACTCTTCAAAATAAGCCTCTGTTTTGGCTATGAATTCCTTTCTGATAGTGAATCTCTTTCCTCCAAACCATTTCTTCAGGTTTGAAAACAGGAAATAGTCGCACGGGATTAAATCTGACGAATATGCTGGATGGGAAAGCAATTCGTAGCAGAATTCATTAAATTTGGCCATCAGTGCCGGGCACGTGTGAACCCGTGCATTGTCTTGATGGAAGAGCACTTTCTTCTTCGCCAAATGGGGACGTTTTTTCTTAAAATGTTGTTGAAACGGTTCAATAAGGCTGCGTAGTAATCGCCATTGATCGTTTGCTTCGACGAAAGGTAATCGATATGAATTACCGCGTGCATCCCAAAAACTGTGGCCATCACCTTTCTGTTCGACTTCACGGTCTTCGCCTTCTTCAGAGCTGCTTCACTCGGTGAAGTCCATTGTTTTGACTGTTCCTTCGTCTCGGGTGTGAAGTAATGGATCCATGTTTCGTCCACAGTAATAAATCGACGCAGAAATTCATCTGGATTACGTTGAAACATCTCCAAACATTGTTTTGAAATCATCACTCGGTCGCGCTTATGATCCACAGTGAACAAACGCGGCACTCATCTTGCCGATAGCTTTTTCATACCTAATTGTTCGTGCAAAATTGAAATCACTGTGCCATGTGATACGCCTGTGACCTCAACAAGCTCGCGCATTTTCACTCGTCGATCAGTCAAAAAAATATCGTGGACTTTATCGATGATTTCTGGCGTAGCAGCCTCAATTGGACGTCCCGAACGAAGTGCATCACATGTGGATGTACGACCACGTTTAAATTTATTTTCAATTGCATATCATATTGTATACAGTCGCAAACACTGGTGCAGATGTGCTATGAACATTATCCAACTTGGCTTTGATTTCTTTCGGTGTAAAACCTTTCATATGTAGATGTTTGATCATTGCACAAAACTCGTTTTTTTTCATTTTGCAAAAAATACAAAGGTTGTTCGCTTTAATCGTCTAGAGAAATAAAACCACGCGCAATTTCGCTCAAAATTTGACAGTAATTAGCTGAAAGATGCTACTTGTCAAAAAGTAATGTGACATGACACTGCGAGTGCCCTCTGACAGATTTCTAAGAACTTATTGACTTGCCCTCGTATTTACTTCCAATAATTTATGTTTGTAATTTATGTTATTTAATTTAATCATAGAACATTCCTTTTATTTTCTCGTATTTCTTACTGTTTGACTTTCTCATTGTAACGATATCTTTCTCTGTAGCCACATCGTATTATAACAGACAATCGTTAAATATTGATATGTAAGTTTTAATAATTATGACTAAAATAATTTTTATTTCAATTTATTAAATTCTATTACGAATCTTTTATTTTAAAATAACTTTTTGAACATGTTATGTTTGTATATTCACTATAACAGACGACATTTGAAGGTTTCAATTAGAGACAATAAATTTTGCGATGTTCGAAGAATGAGTGTTTTACTTATATATTTGATTAACATCATGGATTGACTTTAAATTTTATATTACACACTGAAAAGGGACCCAATACGAGAAATAAAGCGTTTGTATCACATTTTTAATATATACATTGGACACGAAGAACCGGTGTTCCTCCTATATCTACGTTATTTATTCTTTAATTTATTTAGAGAGTCTTATTTGTACTTTAATTTATTTTATTTTTTCAAATAAAATTAACATTTATTATAATAACTAAAAGTAAAATTTTTAAACGGCTCAATAGGATTAACAATTTAAATATTATGATATGCTTATTTTAAAAACCAAACGCTGGGTATTTTTAGCGGAAACAATATTCATCAAATACAAAAATTAGTTATACGTTTCAACTTTTAATATGATCATCCTTAGTGATATCATAATATTATATAAATATCGATAATATAAATTTAAAAATTATAAATAATATATAATAAATAATAATAAATAATAAATAAAAATAATAAATGATAAAGATATTCTCTATAAATTAATACGCTCTCCACAGTATCACACGCAATAAAAGGTGATTCCTTACGATAATATATGCAGTTGTGTGAGATATGTAGATGCAAGGATGTACTGGCAAATTCATGATATTTCTGACATCATTTTCTTATTATAAATTATGTCTGAACAGCGTACTGTAATATAGTATATTGTTAAAGTTATATAAAAATTATATCTGACGTTAATAATCAGATTACATGCTTTACTTGCATTCTCACACAATTTCGACATAATAAATTATATATTACATATTCTTTGTTATAAGAATCAGAGCTGAATATGTGTTATTTTTCTCCTCGAACGTCAATACAATAATAAAATTCTATACAATCATTAATCTAAAGGCAAAACACATACATATACGCCAATAATAATATTCACGTGGGGAAAAAGAGATCCAGTTGATACTGGGGAGGTAGATACGTGTCAGAGAGACTGTTAACTAACTTCTAAGTTCCTCTGTTTATTAATACCGTTGTTCTGTTTCGAGATCGAAACGCTTGACTAATTTTTTTATCTGATGAATATATGTATATTTTTTCCGCAAAAAAATATCCAGCGTTTGGCTCTAAACAGTTCTTACTTATAATAATATTTGAATTTATTATAATATATTAGATTAACATACATTTTATTCACTTATCTTATGATTTACGTTTTAAAACATTTTATTTTTATGTTATTTGTTCTTACTCATTTATTGTGTCATTTTGGCATTAAGACCCAATTTCACAATATATATCTAAAGATTAAAGGATTAACTAAGAAATTCATGAATGAATTTCATTGATGAATCTGTTGGCAATCTTTAATTTTTACGTAACTGTATATTGTGAAAATGAGCCTAAGAAATGCTGAACATCAATTTAACAAAAAATCTTTAAATGACATACTTACATTACATTAAATTAACACTCAAATATGTTAAAAAATTTAAAACAAACTGTTAACAAGAATGTAAATAAACCATTTTCAACACAAATACACAATGTTTTTTACTGTATATGTTAGTATAGTTTTGATTTCTTTAGTATTTTTATATGTATAATTAAGAACCATATTATGGAAAAGAAAAAAAAATTATATAATTCCATTTTTAAAAATAAAGGTGGCCATATGATCTTCATATCTTTTTAACGTTTCCATCTAAAGAAAATGAGAGTAAAATTACTAAATATGGATCAGGCATTAATTCCAGATCACTTTTTATATTTAAATTTTATATATATATATATATATATAAAATTATATATCACAAGATTCTTTAGCATTTGTTTTATTTCTTACAAGTATCAATTAAATTAAATTTATTAGGAGTAACGTTACACATTTTATTGATGTCGTTAATTTATAATTAAATGTGCAAGATTAACTAACGTATCTTTACAAATTTATTCAAAATGTAATATTATAAGAATTGCCTTATAGCTTTTATAGTAGATATAGTAAATAGCATTAGATTTAATGAAAAAAATCAACGTTATGCTCCAATTGAGATTAAATGTGTTCATGAATGTTGTTTAATCACTAATATTATTATCACGATACTTTTATTATATAAATTTATTATAAAAATGTTTAAAAACATGTCAAATTTTACAAATGATGCCATTCTGAAAAAATTGATTTGTTTTAAATATCAAAGTAGAATATAAAATAGTATACATGCATATCTATATGTAAAAAGTATTACTATTCATAATTTAATTATTTTTTTATTGCTAAACATTTAATTTTTATAAATTTTTTAAAAATTTTCATTGATTTTTTATTGTCACTAATTTTAAATAAATTTGAATATGTTAAAATTGCCCACAATTAGACCCTAGAACTAGATAAGGATCATCAATTATAATATAATTTCGTTTTATATATATTTTATGATATATATATATATATATATATATATATGCGCAAATCATTTTTATTATCCTTACGGGATATAGTAACGTCATCAAAAAAGATAAAGCATTTGATGAATTGATCTGCAATTAGTACATGGGATCTAATTGTGAATAATTGTCATTATCCTTTTTATTTAATTCAAATTAAAATATATGAAACGATAATGAAATGGAATAAAATCATCCATAACGTAATCTTTATGATCAATTAAGATTAATAAATATTTTATTAATTGTTTGATATTGTTCTGAATAAAAAAAAATAATTTTTTTTTAAAGAGTTATCCGCAATTAGTGGTAGTTAGTTAAGAGTTAGCACAACTAATAGTTTCACCCTAATCAAAAACGTTCCCTTCGAAATTATTTCTTTTATCTAAAACATTTTTTTTGTATCGATAATTTTAGAGAAAATTGTCTATTTAAAATAAAATAGAACACCCTGTCTCTCTCTCTGCCCCCCCCCTCTCTCTCTCTCTCTCTGTGCGTGCGTGCGCGCGCGCGCGCGCGCGCGCGTGTGTGTGTGTGTGTGTAAATATATTAAATAAGATGGTTACTTACTTCCCATAAAAAAGAAATAGTGCATCTTTATAAGTAATTGTGTATAATTAATATTTATTTTCATGATTTGTAAAGACAAATAGATGCTCAACAAATTTTATATCTTATTACTTTGCAATCTTTCTTGTAGAAACGTATTAAATTTTAAATATGCTAAATCTTCAATTATTCTGCAACAATTAAATATGTAAAAATAATATTGTTCAAAATTATCTGCAACAATTTTACACAAAATTTTTTACAAACACATTATGCAATAGTACATTATTTATTCGGTTACATAAAACAAAATATATTCACACTTTATAATGGAATATACAAAAATACTAACTAGATATTAGTAAATGTATATACATTTAATACGCGATCATTCGCACTGTAACTGTTGATATATAGCACCCTAAAAATTCCAAATGAATTTTTGAAAACTCACATACATATTATAGATTCCAAACAATTATGAACCATTATGTTAACATATGTTAATATATGTTAGCACCCAGTAAACAGGCTGTGCGCAATTTCAGAATATTTACATAGCATAGGATATGTAAATGTTATAGAACAGCACAACAAACTAAAAACGTAGGTATATCATTGATGTAAAGTGGCTATAATTGTTACGTATAACCGTACTGTTACTATTTCGATGCATAGTTAACATATTATTTACGTAATTTGAATAACATAAATTTTCATTCTCTGAAAACTTTGTAAATGTTACTATGATAATGTTACGTTATTTATGTAAATATTATATATATATTCCTTTCCTTTTCCGACTTTGTTACATGAAATATAAATAAAATATGTTGACATTTTGATTTTGATTTAAAAATGACGTAACTATTACAAAACAGTGAAACATCATTTCGTAATGACTGTATAAATGTTTCGGAACGGTATTTATTGGGCATAATACATCATAAGTTAATTATAGTAATCATAATGTTCTTCTTTTTTGCATTTATGAATCTAATAAATAGTACATTTTATAATAACAATATATTTAATTTTTAAATAAAGTTTGTCACATTTTTGTAATGTAAATAAAATAAAAATATAAGTTAATAAATATATAACATATTATACTTACATAATCGTAAGCTTAAATCATCTCTTACGAGCAAGTAAAATTCTTACTCCTCTGCATTATCTCGTTGTGCAAAGATAATAAAAAAATTAATAAAAAATAGATGTTGGAGTTCTGTCGAATAAACCATAACTTTTAATGTGCGCGCTACATATGTACCCATACAACACGAGTGATAACTATTCGTCGACTTATAGTCGACTTTCTCCAGTCGACATATGTCGACCCGGTAAAAAATTTTTCATACATAAATATGTATAAATAAGTAAAATAAGTAAGTAGTATAAATAAGTAAACGTACATATAAACACGCATAAATATTCATCATCATAAATGTATGTATAATTATATATGAAATATGTCTATACATGTTCATATATCCTAGACAGCATAAAAATATTAAAAGATAACGAAAAGAGATCTTTTTTAAGTTTCTTTCCGATAAAGCAAAAAAGTGTTTAAAAGATGACAAGAAGACATTGTTTTTAGATTGTCTTTTCAGCAAGATTAAAAGATGTCTATAAAACATCTTTTAGTTTTGTCGAAAATACAATTTAAAAAACATCTTTTTGTCATCTTTCAATGGTTGTCATTTTCAAAGCAAATGACTAAAAAATATCTTTTCGAATTGTCAAAAAGACAACATGAAAAAGATATCTTTCTGTTATTTTGATACTTTTTATCACTCATTTGCGAGCAGTACGTGAGATCGCCATCAGATGGACGTGATAGAGTTCAGTTTCGTGTTTGAAAATCATTCAGGACAGAATAAAAGGTGCAACAATGTGAGAAATTTTACTTGTGTTCTAATGAAATATTTTTTTTGTAATCGAGTCCCCAAAGGAAACTATGATGAAAGATAATAACTGTTGCACATAGGACACGGCGGGAATATTGGGACATATATTATTGTCATACAATTTTATTTCGTTTTGTGTAAAAATTAATTTAGGAATTCGATGTTATTAAACGTTATGTATCAAAATATAAAAATTAATATATATTGATATATATATGTATCAAAATATAAAAATTAAAAGAAGTAAAGACGCCTGAAAGATATCCAAAGAAAGTCATCTTTTAGTTATCATATTGATAAGATAGAGATAAGATAATTCAGTTTATTGGCCCACAGTTAGAATACAGCCATTTTACAATCACAGTCTTGCAGTTACCAATAGATGGCATTGAAATAACAAAATAACTAGACGGAGTAACACAGCTTATGATGTCTTTGCGTTCAAGAATAAAATTACTTAAACCTAATATAGAAAACGATAATTAAAGCTATAGAATGTAATAAATACATGCTTGAAAGATCTTTTTAACTTAAAAAAAAATAGAAAAAACTTATATATCGATTTTGCATTCATTAAAGAATTCATTTCACTTATAATCTCAATTTCATTCGTTTTTATTCTTTTTAAAATCTCTTTAATGTCAATCGGAGCTTTTATATTCAACTTATTAAACTTATCTAATATATTCTTTCTTTCTTTAGTAAATTTATTGTGAACTCATAAGATATGGTTCCTGTTTTCGATGAGACCACAAGAATATTTATCGCTATCGGTTATCTTAAATCTATTAAGCTAGATTTCAAAAAATTATGGCCACAACGAAGGCGATTGATAGTTACAATAGCTTTCCTGTTTAGATTACTGGAAACAAACCACAGTTTACCTGATTGAAAATAATATAGTTGAAAATACTCAGTGCCTTTATAAAAAACATTAGCTCTATATTTCAAGAAATCTTCATTATTCTTATTTCATTGGGTTTTAAAAATATTAGTAATATCCGAAAATAAGGTATCTCCACCCTCAGCAAATCACCTTCAGAGACGATCCTTTTGACTAACACGTCCGCATTTTCGTTTCCCTTGAATATTACGATGAGCTGAATTGTATAGATAAGACTATAAGATGACTAATGCGACATTTGTCGTTTTTAGTTATCTTTTTGTATATTCTTTCACTAAAAGATATTTTTATAATAATTTAATTTTTTAGTCATCTTTTAGACGACTTTATCTCTGGATTTATACATATTCATGCATGAAAAATTTTTTACTGGATAGTTACAAACATTTTTCTCTCAGTGTACTATATAGTATAATATTCAGAAGGTATAGTTGGAACATAGCCATATTATTTAAGATTTAAGTAATACCTGCAAGAAAGGTATGATTGGAATAATCATGCTAAGAGTTAAAAACTGATAATATTGTATTTATTTTATGATTTATTAGTTTAGTAGACGTATTTAGAATTAGAATAATACACGTTTTTTCTTTAAAATTGTGATTTCAGTGTTATCATCAAAGTTTGATTATCAATAGAGATGATAACTGCAGAGAAAAAAATTGTAATTTTTCTGGAATATATAGGATATAATTTTGCATTTATTTCTGGCACATTTATTTATGGAACATTTATGTAATAAAAAATCATGAATTTAATAATGTATGAGTCAAATATTTATGTTAATAATAACAAATTTATATCAATTGTCGATAATGTCAGCGTTCTTCAATTACCTCCAGACCCTTGGGACCCTTTTTATACTGCCGAAAATTTGCCCAGGGTTGACGGTCTTTAATAGTATCTCGTTGCTAACTATGTATAATTATTGTAATTAAAAAGTTGCACAGATGGAAAAAAGGAATTAATTGTAAGTTAAGTTACAGTTTTAAAAAAGTATAGGAAAAAGATACAGGAAAAAAGTAACTGTAACAGTAATTAATTACTTCCAAACCCATTAGTCGTATTATTCATATTACTCATCTGAAAACTTAAAGCCTTGCTGTATCGTCCTATTGTTGGGAATTAAAAACTTGTAAAATAAGTAAAACTTGACCTTTCAAAAGATCAATCAATATTATCAATGCTTTGACGCATTTAAAATGCAACATACACTACGCAAAAAAAATTAGGGGAGTACTTTAAAATCTACAAATTTCGTTGATTTTAAGATCTTAATATCTCGGCTTCCAGAAATCGCAGGACATTGTTCCTTAGCGCGTTTTAAAGAGTAAAGCCTCTATTTTAAAATGGCTTAAGTGAAATTTTTCGTTCTATTAAACTGATTTTTTGAAAACCAAAAGCAGTGTAAGAGTCTTAAAAATGTCATTGCAGCCTTCCATGGACAAAACAATGACGAGGCGAAAAACGTCATTACATCAGTTTTGAAGGTGGTTGTGAAATGTGGATGGATGAATAAGTGTATGCGTGCACTACTCAATAAGAGGTATTTATATTCCCGCCCCTTCGGCGAATCATCTCAGTCTATTCCTCATATACATCTACTGATATTATACATCACTGATACATACATTAATACATCTATTGATTTCATTTTAAGAAATTTCCTGCCAAATCTTTTGGAGAATTTTTTCAAGTTCTGCGAGCATCGTTAGCTGCCTTGAATAACCTCTCAACCGACGACCCATCAAATCTCAAACGTGTTCAATAGATCCGGACTTACTGCTGGATAATCGAGAACCGTGATATCGTGATCTTGTAGAATTTTGCGCAGCGTTATCCTGCATAATTTCCATACAGGATAAAAAAACACAGGATGAAAAAACTAAGAATTTCTACGGCAAATCTCATTCTATGTCCCACTATGAATATCAATGAAGAAATTAAGAATTTTTAAGATCTTGTTTTAATTTATGTAAATAGTTTTTATGTACTTTTTCATAAAAATTTTTTTTTGCTTAAAATATCGCACAAAATAACGCCGTGGCTTGTGCATAATGCATTTGAAAAAAAAAACACGATCATGAGCATGAGTCATTTGTTCAAATCAAATTGGACGCGTTCTATTCGAAGTATATGTATGGCTAAACTGACCATACTTAAGAGACACAGACACGTAAAGCTGCGATAGGCATATATGTATATATAGAGAGCTTTCCAACAAGCGACCCTGTGCAACACAGTGATCACTCCATCTATGTTTAACATTGATGAACAACAAGAATGCAACAATTCACCATGCGTATTGGGCGCGTTCGGGGAATCACTATTCGCGTTATGGATGCAAACGCTATCAACGTTGTTCGGAGCCAATAGCGCGATAGCGTTAGTAAACTCCATGAACGATCCTAGCGTAGCATTAGTAGCGTTTAACCAGAGAGATTTAATATTCGTCGACGTTAAGTTAATGTAGGGGATTCTGTTTTCAATCACCGTCCAAACTTTTCTCTGTAATTTAAATTTTTAGGATTTTGTAAAGTATATTACAGAAACTTTGAACTTTCCCTAGAGGGGCTCCATTCATATTTGTTACCGTAACTTCTATTAAAATGCATATTCAATTAATTTTTTTTTTCAATCGATGGAAAATTGATTAAGGAATGTTTAAAAGTTGATAGAATTAAAGAACTTCGAGATATATAGATTCGAAAAAAATTTAGAAAGTTGCGTTGGAGTCTCGGAGACCTCAATGTGTACAGCTAGGGTTAAACTATTGTAATTAATTTGTCTTCAATATTTTTAGACTGTCATAACATGTGATCCTTAATTAAAAAGAGTTTATATATTATAAAAACTTATATCACAATGTCAATTTTAATAAATGTATATTAAATGTAAAGATAAGTGCAAAAATAAATTTTTATGTTTTAAATTCTGCTTTAAATTTAAATTGTTTTTATGGTCTGTGTATGCAGGAACTACCATATGTATTTAATGATTATTTACTTGCAAAAAAAAAGAAATAATGCGCCTTTATATACAGTTGCGTGTAATTAATTTTCATGATTTATGTTTAGATTAAAACAAATCGTACTATCTTTAAATTTTGTATCCCGCTATCTCTCTCTATAGAAACATACTGAATTAAGGGCCTTAGCAGATTGGCTAACTTATAATTTTATATTCTATTTTCACATTGTAAAATTCGTTTTTAAGTTGTTTTATTTAGAAACAATATTTTATATAGAAACAAGCAAAAATATATGCATTATAGATTTTTACCTTTACTCCTTTGTCATCTAAACAAATCATGTTTTTATCAGTATTAACAAAATACAATATTAAGTTTCTGAGAAATAAAAAGATATTACGTTAAAAGATTTATTATGTCCCCACCGACAATTTTCTTCTACAAAATTACGTAAAGATTACAATTTTTCTACACAAGTTAAGAGTCTTACGCGGGATCGCAATAAATTATGTAATGTGTGTAGATAATAAATCTTGTCATAATTACAGAAACTACTTCTGTAAATATGATAGATTAGAAATAAGCTTAACAAAGCGTATGTATTGTATAACCCAATATCACACTTTAAGAAATATAATAAAGTTAATCTGCTATTTAAAAAAATATTTTGATTGACTGTAAATATAAATAATTAACAATAAACATAGTGAGTCAATCTAATTGGCAAACAATCTAATTTTTTTTTATTGACATTCTTAGAATCCGAAAAGGATTGAAATAGGTCGAAAATTTTTAATCCATTTTAATTTATTTGAATCCAAATTCTTGATCCATGCGTAAAAAGGAATTAAATGTGGTAAAATTGAACCATTTTTCTATTCATATACAGTAATAGAATATGATTCTTTTTTATAGATTTAGATGGATTCAAATGAATTCAAATAGATTCACTTTTTATGAATTCAAATAGATTCAAATTGTATGTTAATCAATATATAAAATTAATTCAGTTTCATATTACTAAAATAAGTATTATTATAGATTCTTTTTAGCTAAAGTTTTTGTACGGTTCATCTTTTTTTCTTTTCCCTCCACATTGCCCGGGTTCATAGGTCGATTTGAAGTTGATTGATTTTTAGACCATTTGATTTGATAATTGCTAAATTTTCTGAAAAGAAGATCGATTTTATCGATGCATCGTTGATAAAACGTCAATCTTCTCGATGCAACATTGCTAAAACGTCGATTTTTTTCAAAGATCAATAGAAAATGTCTTCTTCTTTAGTTCTGTCATGTCCGAGCGTGATGACTTCTTTCATATGCCAGTGTGTACAATTATACACAGTTCATATGGGACCTACAGTTTAACGTCGATTTTGAATGACGAAGTTTTTGTTTAGAGAAGTGTTCTTGGCAAGGATACTCTCGGTGGATTGCCGATGGGTTCCTTCCGAGAGGAGAACGAGTGTATGAAAATATTTTGGTTTCGAATCCGGGATCTCATAGCAGACTAATGCATTGTTTACTCTGCCACACTCGCTCTCAATATAGAAAACGAAATGTCTCAATAGAAAATGTAGTTGATATCAAATCAAATGAAAAATCAATCAATAACAATTTCATTTCGACTTATGAACCATGGAGAGAAAAAAAGAAAGGATGAATCGTGCAAAAAGTTTAACTAAAAAGAAGGGGCCTATTGATTAGCACATATCATATTTTAAAAGATACACACGATAAAATTATAATAAAAAAAAAGTTTCTCCCTAAATTAAGGAATAATTTTTATGATGTTCTCAAATAGTCATTCATCCTGAAGCTGTATCCTCCAGTTCGCGTGTTTGATTCTTGCAATCGTACGAAACGATGCTACTTCGATGATCCACGAATTTTGAATTTTATAATGTATAACTGTGACATACCTAGTCAATAGATATTGTCGAAAAGGTAGTTCATGTATAGTTAAAACATATTTTTATAAATGCCATGATACACTGCTTCTACTCAATCTTATACTAAAACAATGGTTATATTTGACACTATATAGTATCAACTTGACAATATAGTGTCACGATATAGCGTCAAATTTAATTATCGTTTTGGTAAAAAATAATTTATTTAGTAGGAGCAGTGGCGACTAACATTAGATTAAATTTGACTCTAGATAGATTTAACAGTATAGAAGTTGGAGAGAAAAGCGAAGAAGTGAATAAAGACTGGAATAAAAACTAAAAAGCAAAAGGTAGTATAAAAGAAGGGCAAAGAGCCAATGACGTATATAAAAAAATTATAATTTAGATAATCAAACTTAATACAAAAACAATTAAAATACAATAAAATCAAACAAACGTTTCAACTCCAATTGAGTCATTTTCAATGCCATCATACAGTAATATAAATGTCGTTCTAAATTAAAAATTCGTACATAATCTTACAATATTCTTACAATTCCTTAACAAAAATTTCTTTCTTCTTTCTCTGTAATACGCTGTGAGTCATTTTTATCAAGAATTAACAAAGTCATAAGAAAGTTCTGGAAAAGTAACCGTAAACAAAAAGAATTAATATTAATCAGATAAAAATTAAAAATATGATGATATATCTTAGTAAATCTGTTAAGAGTCCCATAATACACAACGAGAAAAAAATGTAAAATGTAGTCCATTTCGTGGTACAATAAAAAATTATTATTATTATTATTATTTATTAAGTTTGCTTATCTAAATTATAATTTTTTTATATACGTCATTGGCTCTTTGCCCTTCTTTTATACTACCTTTTGCTTATTAGTACAGAGCCTTTTTTATTACTTTTAATAAAAACTAAAGTCTGTAAAATAAAATTATATAAGTAGTAAAACATAAAGAATAAGTTAAGATAGAACAATGGAAGTAGTAATTAGTAAGTTAATTATAGGAAATAAATAAGCGGAAAGAATAAGATAAGATATAAGTAAAATAGGTACGTGAGTAAGGTATGGATGGATAAGTAAGGATAAGAGAAATTGTAAATGTCCTTTCTTGGCTATTGTATGTTGAAGTGTAATAAATTAAAAGTTCTCGTGCGCACGCCCAGATAGCACATAATATGCTAATATTTTATTTTTATACTAAATGTACTGTCATCATATCGAAGAAACTGAAAACTTTATAATATGACGTCTCAGTAAAATATTATTTTTTGTATATTGTCAAAATTAAATATAAGATTAAATATATAGAGAAAAGTTATCCCCCTATCTAAATTATGAGATAGATTAATATTAAATAACGTTTCTACTGAACTAATAAACGCTATCTATTAGTTGTTCCACCATGAATTTATTACTCTTGGATTAAAAACTATTTAGTGGAAAGTTCATTGTTAGATTATGCCTGTAGTCGTTGCAAAAAAAGATTTTAGAATTTGGATGTCTTCAAGTTTCGTTGAAATAAACCTTTAAATTTTTTCTGTTTATTAAGTAAAAATATTTGGTAATAAATTGTTCATATAATGATAGAGTAAGATCGTACTAATAGAAAAATATGGGATATGTTGAATTGCTTGATTATAGACGTTAGATTTGATGATCGTAAAACCGCAGAGTGGAAATGGTAATATCCAGAGTATTTCTAATATGAAATAACCTATGCTCCTATGTCATGAAAATCGTGGCTGAAGTATAAATGTTATTGTACAATAATAAAAAGGATAGTCGGAATGAACATTGAGTAGCTATTTCTGCGATGGTTCCAACTACCTGAAGACGAGTCTTATAGATACAATGCATCGTCTAATACTCATATCAATACATTTTACGCGCGCACTGGCTGTGTTTGTATTTTAGAAACATTAAATAAAATTTTTGAATTGCAATACTGATGTACTTTGCGTTTTATTATCGATTTCTCGGGACATTTCATATTAGGAGCACAATTTTTTGACTTTGCGATTTGCTCACTTTTTATATTTCTTTAACTTATAAAAAAAGTAAAATTTAAATTAAATTTCACATAACATTATCTTAAAGCTTATTAAATTATTTTTAAAATGATCTATTATTTTTTTAAATTCTGACCATAGATTTTTTTAGCATTTACCCAAAATAAATTCGGCCTCTCATAATAGGAGCCTTTCCTCTATTAAGTAACTAAATTTCAATTTTAATAAAAAAAATGTACTATTATTATATCGAGCATAGCTAAAACGTCTCTAAAATATTCTTGCGTTATCTCTCATGTATATTTATAATTCATTTTCAGAATAAATAATTAATGTCGAACAGAACACCAATACTACCTTAGCTACCTGCATTAGTGATAATCTAACCTCTATTTTGCTACTTACGACAGCTCTCCTATCGGATCGAAATCTATGCCGGAACTCGAAATTCTTTCGCGTAATACTATCTCTAAAAAAATTATTGCATTATTTGACTGATATTCATCATTCTTTCATTTTACGATCGTCTTGAGTAATGCTTGAGTAATCTTAAAATGCTAAGACAGTTCTGTGATTGAAAGTCATGAAGAACCACGTCTTATCCGCAGCGGATGCATCTCGGTTCAAGTACTGTTTTTATTTGAACATTTATGCCGAAAAATGGTGCCGATCACCACTTTACGGTTCCTGCACACTAGACATGAAAACACCTGCCGCGCAGCAAAATGTAACGCCATAGCTAATAACCTTACAGCTTCTAACATGTTCACTAATCTAACCTAATTAATTTTAAATTTAATATACAAAAATGCTGGACAAAAATATTGACACAGAGGATGTTATATTATAAAATAAAAATATTTTCAAAGATTTAATTCTCCGAAAATACTATTTCATAGTAGTAATCGCGTGCCAAAACTTCGTTCAGCATTGATACGCAAGCATGTGCACGAGGCTGTGTATATGTACGTGTGTGTATGTGCATGCATATATGATATACTAGAGATATCGCTATGATACACGCAAATACTATAGAGATGTACTGAAGATATATTGAAGACATACTGATACATACATCTCAGAATAACTATATATCGATAACGATATATCGCTAGAAGCTCCCTGCGAAAGTCTATGGGATATGAAAGTACGGATACAGATTCTGAAGAAATACTATGTACATCACAGACATATCTCAAATATCTTGACGACGTATTCAACATATGTTTGCGATATTTTTCTAACGTTGTTAGAATGTAGATGGCTGTCTGGCTATTGTCAAATTTAACCATTGTTTTAGTAAAAAAT
Organism: Acromyrmex echinatior; assembly: GCF_000204515.1. The sequence continues at coordinate 441,071 of NW_011627202.1, forward strand.
AATGACACATTTAGTAGCAGCAATGACGACTCACGTTAGGTTAAATTTAACTATATATATTTAACAGTGTATTTATAAATGCTCTGGTACAATAGATTTCTTAATTTAAATCTAAATAGTCATTAACTTATTAAAATTAATATCTCGCTTCGCGGGGAATAGATGCGTTTTTTTCTGCAAGATTCTTTCGTTTCGTATCAAAACGCGTCTAATGAGCATTTTATCAATATTAAAATTAAGGTCATCACCGTGTAGGGTTTACTTCCAAAAATATAGAACTATTTTCGTGCATTGTTGAAATAAGAAATTTTGTTTCAATTTTGTATCACGAATTAAAATTTGTAACTCAAGAAATTGTTTTTCAATAAAAAAAAATAAGACTCACTTTCTTTCAATTTCATATAATTGACAAAAATGAGCTTGAAACTCTTAAACTTACATTGGATTGAAAAAAATAGGAATTACGTCATTTCAATCCTTGTTATTGTTTAAAATGGATGACTTATTTTTTTCATAAAACTTGTTTTTGATTGAAAGAAATAGGAATCCCATGTCATGTATTAAAATGGATTTAAACAATATACTTATGCATGAATTGAGATGTATTTTAAAAAATCAAGAATTTGGATTGAGCAATGATCAAACGAATCTATTTCAATTAAAGAAAGGATGGAGGAGAGAGAGGGAGAGAGAGAGACAGAAAGAGAGAAAATGAAGTATATAATATTACTATGTAGAGCAAAAATTTTTTTTCGTTTTGTTTATTGTCTCACGGTTAAATATTACATTTTATAATAAATAGTCTTATCTTTTTTATACGACGTTTAACATTTAAAAATGCTTGTATAATATTCTTAGAGAATGAACTACATTCTAAATAAATATTCCCTCTATATCGCGCTCCAATTGTAATATATACAAGATACAATATGTAATATATATAATTATTTTATATTATTATGCAAATATTATATTCGTAAATTTTAACTCTTCCCAGAAGATCATTACAACGGATGAATCTGCAAATAAAGCGCATCTGTGCGCAGACAAAAATTTAAATACCAACAATGATAAAATCTTATCACATTGCACAGCTAATTGTGATTCATTCGTGAAACTGTTATCATTTTACCGCCTACCAATGTTATATAATCAATTTGTTAAACACAGCAACATCTACCAATATACAATAATATTTGTAACTAATTTACATTAATAATAATTAATACTATATTAATACAAAGAAAAAGAACGCACAAGAGCGATAAAAACTGTAATTGCGGCTTTATTAATGAGTATGACTCATTTACACGTGTACGTGAACCACACGTTTCTATTGAATATATTGAAGTAAATTATTCAGTTAAAAAGATACACGAGAGAAGATAAAGTGAATAAATTATACTTCTATTATGAACGAATTGATTATCAAGCATGAAGCGAAACTTTTTTCTATGAAAATTTCTTTGATACACTATCTTTCTTTAACGATTGAGATATACATCGATATTAGCGAACATTCGAAATTAATCATAAAATAATGTAATTATAATGTAATTATAAAATAATAATGTAATTATAAAATAAATCATTTTAATACTCATAAATTCAGTTTCATATCTTCTTTAATAACGTGATAACGAGAAATGCGCTACACACTGTTCCAGTCATTAATTATTGAAGCAGCGTTATCTAAAAAAAACATTTAGAATCCGTATATCTAAAGAAGACATTACAAGAAGTTAAAAGCTCTGAGAAAGAAGCTGGTCTCAAAAAATAGGAAACAAAAATCCACAGAATTTTGCGAAAATATGATTTTAATACGCGACTTGAATAATTCTTCAGCAACATTTCTCATTTTATAAAAATCTCCTCGGAATATTTCTCCTATTAGAACAGCGAATAATTCCATCTTATTGTTAGTTTCTCTCTTTCTTTCCTTTTCAACATGATTCGCCGTCGCTTTCGTAACGCATCACACGTATTACGCAGAAGTTTCTCGTTATTGTCTTGATCTCTTTCCTCTCTCTCTCTCTCTCTCTCTCTCTCTCTCTCTCTCTTTCTCTCCCACCAGATTTAATCATTCCAGCTCCCCGCATACTTGGACTTTCCTGACCGATCAGCGCCGGGTATCATCAGCTACTCGTGATACATGCCGCTGGACAGTTAGAAACTTCGATCGTCTGCTTCGTTCGGGATTCGTGGGCCTTCATGTTCAGTGCGGTTATTTTATACTCGCGATTGCGTGTCAGATGATATTTTCAACCGCGAGTTCTCGCGATCTTCTCACGGGCATATTCTCAGCAGAACACGCCGCTCTCGCGTTCGTCTGCCTACGGAACGCCGTAGATAAACAAGAAGAGCGAAAAAGAATCTCAGTGTAAAAGCACACGATGGAAGAGTTGAAAGATCGAACGCGAGTCAGCATTTTTCAAGATTGGAGTAACAGGAGAAATGGGCCTTTGTGAATTTAAGCATTTTAATCTGAAAATTTTCGAAGTGATTCAACTATTCAAGAGATCGACGATACTTGAGAATTTACCGAGGAAAATATATTTCAAAACTTATTGTTAGACGTGAACAATTTCAAATTGGAGAGAAATTAACTTTCGTTTTTAATTATAATCAGTTGTGAATTATATGTGAATTCAGTGATATAAGCGATCTGGACGGTTCTACAAAAAAAGGCATTCCTTGCGTCGGCAAAAAGTCTCAAGGACGGAAAGCGAAAGTGTGCGGTTCTACCTAGGCATCTACTATATTTTGGCACCGACAACATTTCAGCAGAAACGCGTGCTCCAAACACAAAAGCATGCATTGTTGTCCTATTCGTTTCGCGAAAATTATACACGTCGATATTGATTGAAAAATCGATACTTTTTGGATAACAAATTATATCTCGACTTAATTCGATTTTTACGTAACAAGAAAAAATACATATTTACGCTGAGAGAGAATACTTTATTTTACATATACGTATCGTGAGCACATCTATTGTTTATCTTAAGAAAGATGATCGTTTGAAACATATTATTGTCGGCGATTAGATATCACGTGGAAGAGTGTATCTAAAAATGAACGTTATTATTCCATATTAGTCCTTCTTATTGTTAGATATATTTTATTGACATATTGAAAGATATCTCAACTCTTTGAAAATAATGCGAAAACTTTTTGCGCGTAAGACATTAAATTAAGTGAATAATTATTTATTGTAATTATATATAACGTTTAGAATACAAGCGGCTTCACTTGGTCCAGCAAAATATAACTCAGTGATAACTGTATCATATTATTGTTCTTTGATAACAGTGATCATATCAAATAATCATGAGAGTGCGGTGGCGCTAATTGGAAAATCTTTTTTTTGGGAAATTCTGTTAAACAGACGATTTTATTCAAAAGGATGATAGCAGAGCGAAGATCGATCATGGATTTTCGTATAATTTGTTGGTTCATTTTCTCTCTTGTCACAGCTTTCGTAAATAGTTACGAATATGTCAGTGCTGCTAACAAGTGTAAGTAAGACGGAAATTGCGAAATTAGTATTCTTGTTATCACAGTGAGGACTGCGAAATATGTCATATTTCGAAATTTTGTCCAAGTAAATTAATCCATAGATGGCAAATAAATATTATTAATAAGAAAATTTTTATTATGGAAAAAAAAATAATTCTTCATTTCGCGATTAAACCGCTAAACTGTATATTTACTAATAACATACAAGTTTTATCGTAAAAGGTAATTGCAAGGTTGCTGTGTATGCAGCTTGTGTGTGTGTTTTATGATTAATTATTGTTTTATTATTTTTGCGTACTTCTTGCCAGGCAAGCATCTGAAATACGTTTACATCTATTGAAAAATTTATAAAATTGAACTCCTCTGTATCAATAATATATTTTTCTCCAATATCATTATAATAATCAACAATATAATAACAATAAATTGTTTCTTTACATAAACGTTAACAAATTTGTTTTTGAACGTGTAAAAAAAGATAAACAATACATATATAATAATCAATATAAAATACGTATTCTCAAAAATATTTCTTGTCTATTAAAAAAAATCCTGTATACAAAATATAAAATCAATGTTTTAGGGTCACTGTGCTTAGTCGATAGTGTACATACTACGTCAAGAATTCTTTCACTCTGCCCGAAATTGGCTAAGAGTCCGATAGAATGTGTTATAGAAACTGATAGGCAAGTATGACACATAATGACACGATAAAATTTTCTACGATGGAAGTTTTTTTAATATTCTTAATATTTGGAAACTTTTGTTTCTTTTTTTGTTCTAAACAAGTTAAAAGATTACATTTCGTAATAATATATTATAACAATAGACGTGTTATGAGTTATAAGATTATTTTGAGACGAAAATTCTAATCCCAAAATGTCAAGGTTGTAATAATTTTTTAATCGTTTAAAGTTAGCGAATTATACCGCCTAAAATTTGTTCGAGTATGATATGTCGCAAAATGTTAAAAATGAAAGCTAATTATTGCCTCTTGTAAATATCAATATAAATATATTATGTATGCAAAGATACAATTACTGACATTGCTAATTATTGATATTTCTTATGTTAAAAAATATTTTCCCTCGGTATTAAGATTTTCGTCTCAAAATAATCTCTGAAATTTTCCCTTAAGCATTCCTTGTTCCTATCTTTACGGGACATTCTGTATATGTATATACGTCATTATATGAGTCATTTAGAAAATTAACTTGGCGCCAATTGTAGATATCAAATCTTTTATACGATTGATACATATCATTAAAGTTAAATAACAAAAATAGTACCATTTGGTTTTGTTTTTTTTTTTAATATGATAGAATTTAACTTGGCTAGTTAGGATTGTAGCATTTAGGTTTTAATTTTTAATTTGGTAAAATAATTTTTTTCGAGGAGTAATGATTTTTGTCAAAGAATTAAAGCTGCTATTATTTGGTTGGAATTTGGAATAAGAAGAAGACTTTCAATAAAAATATATCTTTGAAAAAGAAGAATTAAAATTATTACTTGGGTTGGAATAATAAAAAGATATGCAACGTGTAAAATCACTTAGGTTTTACTCGAGAAGCACATATAATATATTTTTGCTATTTTTAGCACCTTTTTTTATCTTATACATAAAATATATATGCGTATGTGTACATAAAACGTGAATTATTTGGAAAATAATTTTCTATTACTAAAAAATTCGTTGAAAATATGGCTTTTTCAGAAAGACCGATTTGATTGCAAAACTTGCAAATTGGTCAATTTTCCAAATGCGAGTGTATTAGAAAATATATTTCTTATATTAAAGTAATTCTTTATAGATTCGGCTGTTTACGTCGAGTAGCCAATGGTGATGTCGATATCACTGTGTTGGAGCCAGAAGAACTTGTGGCGATAAGAAACTACAAACTATACAGTGTACTAGTCACGAATGAATTAAGACTCTTCTCAGATGGTAATTATTAAGATAAAAAATTACGAGAAGCACATAAAGTGCCTGAACTTTGTCGATATAAATTTCAATTTAAATTTCAATCACTAATTTTTGGACAAATTTAAATTGTAACTATTTAAGAAATTTATTTATTTCAAATCAATTATTGTAAATAATCGGGACCGATGATATCAAAAAATTAACTACATTAAAATTACAATGATCTCAAATGACACATTCTTTTTTTTAGAGGACCATCGGTTTAAGGTAGTCGCCATAGCACACAAAAATGTGCAACGCATATGGAATGTCAAGGGAAAACGATTGTGTCATCCCGGTTTAGATACAGTCGATGATTGGACTAAAATTTTCTCAATGGTTGGTGAACTCTTTTTTTGTATCAACATTCTTTGGAATCGTGTTTATCTGTCGATCTCTCATATTTCAGTACTTTGAGAATCTGATAATTAAAAAAGAATGCGACGCAAATATGACGCTGTTCGAGAACAGAGTGCATGCTCTGTCCAACTACTTCGAAACGGCTTGCATCGCTGGCCCTTGGTCGGCAGACACAGCATTTGATTATCAATTGAGTATGTATTCAGTTACAAACATATGCGAATACAAACATTCCATTTTAAATGCGTGTGCATATTTAGATTTATTTATAATCATTATATAATTTATATTTATACAATATAATTTATACAACATGTAACGAAAGTTTTCATTTCATCGTGTACGAATAAGTGTCGGAAAAATCCTTATTATCATTCGCAGAATCGAGATATAGGAATCTCTGTGCCGCTTGCGAGAAACCAGCTAGCTGTTACAACACCGACAAATATTATGGACGGGAAGGTGCTCTGTTGTGCCTCACCGATGGCATAGGCGACGTTGCCTGGGTCAGATTAGGAGACGCTCGCGTACACTTTAAGGTAACTAACAAGTCAACTTACAGACAATGCAATTGCAATGTCTTTGAGAGAGGTGAGCTCAGAAAGAACCGATCTCGTTCTAAGTTATTCTAAAAAGTTATCATTTAAATGGATTGCAATGCAACTCGCGGTACTAACATCTAACGTACTTGGCACAGACACAGATGATCGATGTGCAAGATTACAAATTTCTATGTCCGGACGGCACCACGAGATCGCTAAACTTTGAGGAACCCTGCATCTGGATATCTAAACCATGGCCGGTCATTGTAGCTAGACCGTAAGTGTTCTCTCTAAGTTCTTTGGAATGAGATTCACCATTAAGAATTAATGAAGTTTTACGTCGCTCCTTCATGAAATAACTTCATATTTTAATTTTTTTTAACATACGATTTATGTATTATAGAAATTATGTATTGAAATATTTTAAAAAGTTTTCCTTTTCTTCAGATCGAATGCTGAGAATATCGCCCATATGATGAATTCGATGATGAACAGAACGTTCAGTTGGGAATCCAGTGTCTTACAGTTGATGGAGAACTATTACATTACCTCTACTGATGTGAAAGATTTGCAAACGCCCGATGATTACTTACATCGATGTAATGTATATACAACATGGTTATTTATCTTTGACTTTTTGTAACAAGTAATTTGTTAAAATATTGTATATAATCTATTATTTGTTAATCACTGAACAACTACATAATTATCAATTTCATAAACTTTCCTCGCACTTGATAACGTTTATTATAACTATATAATTTGTTAAATAGAGTTTTTCGAACCGCATAAACATTTTAATGTATGCAATTTGTTAATCTCTATTTATCAAAAATCTGTTAATAATTTAATTATTAATTATTAATTTAATTGTTAGCTAAGACTTTCACTTGAGACAGTGAAAAAACTTTAATTAAAATTAGAATCAATATATAAAAGTTCCTTATAAAAAAAATCTTCTAGAAATGTTTATGAATATAATATGATAAATAATATATTTCGTTTGTTTCAACAATGTGGATGTTCTGATCAAAGATCCAAACTTCTTGAGCGCTAACGTTCGAACGGGTTGTTTACCATCAAGAGACGTACGTTGGTGTCTGGTATCTAATCTCGAAAAGCGTAAGTGCAGCTGGCTAAGAGTCGCTTCTATCGTTTATGGCGTGGAACCGTTGATCTCCTGCCTTCAAGAAACTAGTAGAGAAGCATGCGTAGAGGCCGTCCGGGAAGGAAGAATGGACATTTTTTTGGCGCGGCCTGAAGAGCTTCTCGGAAACAAAATGTAAATACCTAAATATTAGCGGACCAATGTAAACATGATAAATAAAAATTGAAAATATTTTTTCACATCGTTTCTCTCGCAGAATGGGTTTGAAGCCTATTATCCACGCGATGGTGCACAGCCGGCAAGAATTGAATAGGATTGCGGCGGTTGTCAAGAGGAATTCCAGATTCAGAGTTATAAAGGATCTTAAAGGTGCCAAGGCGGCCTTCACGGGCTACAGAAGCGTCGGTGCGATTATATAAATGGGATATAATTTCGTATTTCGCAGTTTCAGTTACCCCAGAATTGTTTTTAATCCATTTCGCCGTTATGGTCTCTTGGTCCCAGGTTGGAACGCTTTTGTAACGTTAATGAGGAACGAGTCGAACGGAAATTGGGACTGTTCGGATGCGCAGGCTATTTCAAAATTCTTCAAAGATAGCTGTGTCCTCGGATGGAATAATAAAAATAATGGCAACGAGCTCCCGGCTAATTTACATTCGTTATGCAAGGAAGGTAAGATATAGAGAACACATACAGTCTCACATACACACACAATTATAAACATGTGCAAAGCGCTCGTAAATGAACTATAATCATAAAGATATGGATGCATTGCATAAGTAAATATATATAATAGACCGTTTAAACTCTCACGACTCGTTAAGAACAATATATAGAAGAGAGACATAAAACACGTTATGATTAATGAGTTGATGGATAATCAAAATTGCAATCTCGTTGCAGGTGCGGAATATGCTGATGACGATCTAAGTACTTTTAATTACTTGGCTTCCGGTGTCGTCGACGTTGCCTTCGTCAATTTAAAAGTCATAGAAAACAAAACGGAAGCTGGTGAGTTGAGTCGATTAATTGTTTCGATTAACTTTATTATAGTTTTATCTAATACCTTCTAATATCACAGGTGATTTTTATTACGAGAGAATTGATAATAAGAATATAAATCGTTTGCCTAAGTACAGAGTATTAGGTCCGACTTTGGCGGAAGCTATAAAAAGAGTTCCGTATTTGCTCGCTTGGGCGCCTCTCGGATCGGTATAACTATTTCCTTTTCAACGTATGATTTAGCTAATATTAGATGTTCTTATTGCAAATATGAATTTTTTTTTGTCTTGGCAGATAATGGCACACGAGAATATCACGGATCTAAGACGCCAAGAAATTTATACAATGCTAATTGAAATGGATAAGATATTTGGAAGAAAATTCAATGGACAAGCACCCACATTCTTATTATACGGGCCTTACGAGGATAATCATGGTGTTATCTTTCCTGTAAGTTGAGTACGGATTAATTTTATTTCACGAAAAAAAATTTATGTAACTCTAATACATGTTAGATCATCAAATTAATTATACTAATTATATTGAATGATCAAGCTGGTTGTTCGATGTCAAAACTTTTTCAGCAATGTCATTATGTTTGAGCGTCCTACATAATTATTTTGATGGTTTAGCATAATTATTTTCTAGTTAACTAAAGTTTTAGATACTTCAGCAAAACTGTTTTTTTTTTCCATATAGTAAAAACATTGTCGTAAAAAAATCAGATTAGATTATTCCAAATTGAATCAGTAAAGTTCACTCTGTATATAACAGAAAGGAAGAAAAAAGGAATTATGTGCTGGATATTAAAGATGCAAATAAATATTGAGATGCAATTGATTTATTTTAGTTAGAGAGTTTATTGCAGCTCTGACTAAAATCTAACGATTCTCTGGTGAATCGCGCATTTGATCTAATTTGAATCTTCACACATGCAGTCTAACGGTCGCTCGACGACATCGATTTTTTCTGAGAAAATCTCGTTCCTCGCGCATCCGTAATACACATAGCCTTTGACGCAATACGCCCAAGGAAAATGTGCGCACTTAAAGGATACTGATGGTATTCCTTTGTCAGTCAACGCGATTACACCTATGTCGGATTCCGATGGAAATGATCCTTCGGTTTTTTTTTCCAAGTCTTTTAACACGTCAGCAACCACTTCGTCGATCGACATCGCCTTTCGCCGCAGTCGTCGTAAGATCTTCTGGGCTGGCGCGTATTTATAAATAGTTTTATCGCAACCCGAAACAGACACACAGCCCCATTTATTAGCGTAAATACCGCAACCGATCGCTGTTCCAGTCGCACTCACGATTCCATGCAGCTTTCCTGGTTCTCCAGCTGTCGAGGTTCCGCTAGCCAGACGTTTTTTCCGATCATATGCCACTGCTCCAACCGCGCCAAGCTAAAGTAATTTTCTTTAAAAGTCTCATAAAATGTTCGTGCGGTAATCACAATAAAAAAATATTTTAATTACCTAAAATATTCAGAGCAAAAATATATTAGATCCATAAAGAAAAAAAAAGAGAGAAAAAAAGATTTAGATTTTGACGAAAGACACTTTTTTCTTCTGTCTCTTTATCTCTCTTCCACAAATTATAGGCTTGTCAGACTAGTAAAAACATAAAAACATAAGCTATAATGTATAAAATTTTACATTATATGTATATAAGAGTTATTACAGATACGAGTTTGTATTTAAAATATCTGAAAATTTAGGAAATTTTATGGCGTTTTCTCTTGGGATACATTGAGTGCAGCCTCGCACAGCACCAGTTGTGTATAAGCGCAACTTAGCTACACTACACTAGAGTGATGCACACCATGGTGTACATTACATCATTATTACACTAAAACCCTGTTCCCGTTTGACTTCCCTTTTTAAATTTTAAATGTCACACTGACTCTACATGTCCCTTTGAGACAGTGTAGCAAAATCTCACTTTGTGCATAAAATTTGCACTACACCGTAGCCACGGAAACATGATACACTGTCCGAGTGTTGCACTAGTGAGCAATAATGCAGCCAAGAGAAAACGCTATTAGATAAATCAAAAAAAATTTGAAAATTATACTTTTGTTTGAATATTCCATTATGTAATTCGCCATTATGATAAATTTATTAACCTGTATAAAATCAGGTGCAATTTCCAAGGATTTGTCTATCTCAGCGACTTTGAGAGCACTTTCCTCCTTGTCTCTTTCAATTACACATTCCGGTATGCATTCTTTTTTATTGGATTGTTTGTCCCCATCGTCTAAAAGCTCTCTTTCTTGTATCTTGTGCTTCTTATGTTCATCAGTATCGCGATTAATATTTTTAAAATTATAGTTCGTTTTTTTCTCTATCCTTTACCGTTATTTCCTTCTTCGTGCAAGGATGTCTTCGAATCGGACATAACGATCAATTGGCCAGGTGACAAAGTAGGAATGCCTGATTCCATACTAAACTTTTGCGCTCCAGCTTCGACTATCAATACATGTTCCGTTTGCTGCAAGACCATTTTGGCTACGAGAGTGTAAAGCATTGAAATTTAAGCAGGTGATAAATAAACATAATCATTTCTTTGATGTAAGCGATTTGCTAAGAAAGACAGACCTAATGTTATAGGATGTGCTATATTACGAACGGCACCCACACAACCTACGCGAAGATCATTCGTCATTATCGCGGCATCCATCACGACCTCTCCATTGACATCCAAGGAGCCTCCGTATGCACAGTTAAAGTATTTTTTGCTCTCCATGTGACAAATTGCACGTTCAACCGCATCCAGCGAATAGCATCCTTTAGTTAGATCGTGATACGCCGCTATTGCGGCTTTCTTTACCTAATTCATCATAAATATTCAATCACCATTTTCATTTCTAAACAATATTTGTATTACTTTAAATACGAAACGCCACTACGTTTAAAATGTTGAATTAATTCATTTAAGTATAAAATGTTGAACTAATTCATTTAAATATAAAATGTTGAATTAATTCATTTAAATATATTATGTATATTTAAATGAATTAATTTCAGAAATGATAATTGTGTGCCGATATGGTTGTCGGACTTTCAATGCAATCAATCTGAAATATTAATAATCCCCTCAAATTTTCCAAATTTAATCTCAAAAAACTGTAATAAACTTACTCTCGGCCGAGGCAATATTTTTCGCAATAAGATTATTACAGTTTTTTAAGATTAAATTGGGGGATTATTAATATTTCAGATTGATTGCATTGAGAAAGTTCGACAACCAATTATCGGCATGCAATTATAATTTCTGAAATTAATTTATTTAAATGAATATACATAATAGTTCAACGTCTTAATATTCAGACCGTAGTGGCGTTGCATATTTAAAATAATGTATCTAACATAAACGGTCTTATTTCCAATCTTATTAATATTTTTATTGTTTCTACAAAAAATCTTTTCCTAATTTTCTCAAACGGCATAATCTTAAAGTATTAAAAAAGTGCCATCTAAATAATACTGAAGTAATGGTCTGTATTATAGACTTTTTTGGGGCTATGCAAAGTTGTTTTCCTAGAATCTTATGTTGTTTAAAGTGTGTAATGTGAATAGTGAATAATTTAACCTCATCAAGCATAAATTTCCGTGCGTATTGAGGTATTCTCCCAGCACCTCCATGAACAATGATAACCGGATTTACTCCCTTTTTCTTCTTTTTCTTGATTCGAGCCTCGGCACCGATTCTGGCCAAGATTTTACTGATCCAGGCGCAATAATCGCACATTATATCAGTAACGTGTGTTTCAGGATTTTCATTGCCTTTTAACATCTTTCTTTGCAAAAATCTAAAGCGTCCGTCGAACGAAAACCAAATACTGGTGAATTTTACTCGAATTGGGATTACGCGAAAGTGTCACATATGTGTCATTCTCGTATAAAAAATTATGACGATGTTATTTTATTTTTTCGATAGTAAAATATACAACGTTAACGTATAATAAGTAAATACGATTGCATTTGAGTACGATAATAAATATGAATTTTCTTATCGCAGGATGGCACAAGCTACTTACAGCTACACGGTCATCAGACATTAAAGGGACGCAGTTACGACCAAATTGTAGAAGAATTTGTGAAACAAGAAATTTGCAATGCTGCTAATGCATGGATTTCTTGTCCAGAGATTCTTTTCCCATACATGATTATAATCTTCGCTCTAAACAGATTATTGAACTGCTGACGATGGATAGATAGATTACGCTCTCTATACAATGCCATATAAATAGGGTAGTTCATTATTGGTGACGTAATATAATTTCGCATAAAAAGATGAATTTTTTTTCAAGCAGTTTTACTTTCGAGAAAATCAAATTTAAAGATTGGATAATTAAGTAATTAGTAACAAGTTAATTAAGTTTGCCGTACATCGAAAGATAATTAAATATCAATTACTATGAAAAATGTAAAAATTCTTATAAAAAATGTAACTTTTCAATTTAACAATTTTAACATATATGCTTTAAATATTTGTCTACGTTATTATGAATAATAATTTACATGAATAATTTTTTAAAGTATTGTGTAGAATATATTGTATTTACATATATTTATATTTCTTTGTATACATTTATATTATGTATATATACATGCATGATATGTATATATATACATAATATAATATATACATATGTGTATACATTACGTATATGTATACATATAGGCCTATATTCAAAATGCGCTTATAACGATGTTAGAGCGCTTATATACTATACTATGGTTGCGTTCAGTAGAGAACGTTTATTTTGCAACTATTGGATGTTTTCTTCGCGCTAATTGGATTATATTTTTAGATCTAGAAAAATGATCCTATCTCAGCAAATAATCATAAAACAGTTGCAAAACTGTTACGTTCTGCTGAACTTAGAAATAAAAACACATTTCTGAATATAGGCTATAATACATACATATACGTATGTACATATTATTTTAATTTATATATGTATCCTCGTTCAACACTTTAATAATTTTTTATTTCTTTAACTAGAATATTTAATTTTTGTTATTTGTGTAACTGTTATTTAAAAATGATTGTGTAAAAAGATAATTTGAAAATTATTCAAGCTTAATGATAGAAATAATTGTTTAATAATAATAACGACTACTTAATAAAAATTGTTTAACAGATCTCGAAAATTATTATTGAAGTAGTTGAACAATTATATCAAACATATTGAAGTAGAATGAATGATGTTGAATAATTACTGCAGTTATTAAACAAACCAGTTCTTTTATGAAAATTTTTTCTACATTTATTTTTAAAATAAAATCATATCATCTCAATTACATTATCAATAATGGATTACCTACATAAAAAAGCTCGATATCAAATCGGCTAGGCTATATATAAAATTCGATGTATATTTCAACTGTATAATCTTATCATTTATCCTTATTTATATATGTTTTATACGATATACTATATAAATGTATGTATAAATATGTTATGAATACTATTTTTTTTCTACATCTATTGGTACTTTTTTCCCTGGACGGAATATTGTGTATTATTACATTGTAGAAAGATACAAATAAGTGCACAAAAAAATCTCGTTTTATATATAATAAGATATATAAAATTATAACAATTCAAATGTACTTGATTGCACATTGGAAAAATTCAATATTATTCAAAGTTATCAAAGACAATTACTATTATCTTGAAAATCTTACAAATTACAATTTCGGAATAACGTAAAATTCTTTATCTCTCGTTAATTGAGAGCACGAATTTCAACTTGTGTGTCTAATAAGGGAACGATTGGAACTGTCCCTCCGATTGTAATGAGCTTTGGATATAGAGCATGAAAAAATACTATACCCATATTTTTTGTTTAAGTTTATCTCGAGGTTTAGGAGATGAACATCCCGTCAAAAATAATGGATTGTATCATTTTTCTTAAATATCTTTTAAACTACGAGGTATACCTAAAACTTAGTTTTAAAAGTTGTATAGTTTTTTATGCTCTGTATAACGGCATAAAAGACAAGTTGCAAAAATCAATTTTACAAATTGTTATAAACATATTAAAAATTGATTTTTGCAACATGTCTTTTATGTAAAATTTTTATATAACTTTTATATAAAATATTTTTGGATATACCTCGTGGTTTAAAAGATATTTAAGAAAAACGATACAATCCATTATTTTTGAAGGATTGTTTCATCTTCTAAACCTCGAGATAAGCACAAACAAAAAAATATGAGTCTAATATTTTTTCATGCTCTACAACATATCCAAAGTTCATAAAAATCAATTGAGGAATTCCAATCATTCCCTTGTAAATATTACTTTCTGTGACTAGCATCTTAATTATCTATTGCAATAATTGCAAGTGCACATATACACTGGAAGTATAAAATCTGTGAATCTTTCTATATCCAATTCTCGAAAATAACAATATAATTCTAAACAAATTATTAATGCCTGTATTCTCACTTTATTAATATATATATTTTCCTCTATGATATTGAAACGTATCGCGAAAATATGTCTAGTTCTTGTAAAAATTCCTCTTTCTTTGAGTAATAGAAATCTTTCTTCAGTTTATGTATTTCTATGTTACCAGATTCCATGCCAATAGCCTAAAAAAATATATATTTAAATTAATTTATAACATAGAAAAATCTCTTTCGAGTTTAAGATGTTAACTTTTTAACTTTTAAACTTACCAGATATTGATTCGTCATATCTTGATCTATTATGCAAGGGGATAGCTGCATGCTGCTTATCTTTCCCCACTTTCCCATAGGTAATATATGTATAGGGCAGATATCACTCTTACTCAAATCCCATACATGAATTCTGTTAAATTTATAAGTTTCGTAATTGCTCCATCTTATTTTATTTGCAATTTTATTCATTTTATGAAAGGTGTACTTACCGAGAACTATTATCCAGAATATATACAGTCAACGGTTTCGTTTTCGACCATTGCAATGCTTTAATCTCGTCCGAATACTGTTCGTTTTTCAATTGTACGATCGGTCTCTCTATATTTAAATAATGAAGTCGAATTGTTCCGTCGTTACAGCCAACCTGATGAAAATCAAATTAAGATAAGAATAAAGCTTTTAAAATAAACGATGAAAGAAGTCTTACCCAGAAAAAGGATTGACCAAAAGGACAAACATCAATGCAAGTTGAAGTACCGCATTTACCTGTAATATTTAATTGAAATAAATTTGATGTTACACACAATACACGTTTGATACATACATCGAAGTAACAATATTATTTTCACTCACTTATCTCAGCTGGTTTGTATGTTAATGGATTAGTTCTATTACCAATATAAGTAGCATGCAAGACATCAGTATTGTTAGTTGCAATATAAATATTGTTTGTGTTTGCACTGTCTACATGCATATCGACAAACATGTTCATTCTAAAAGAAAATCGAGCAGTTAGAGGAATCTCAGACATGTACTGAGCTTTCCAAAAACACGTCTCAAATCTATTTTATTTACATTTCTGAGTCTTTCTTCATCAAAAACATTTTCTGATTCTTTACGAGTCTTATGTTACCCCAGTGAGAAAGCCCTAAATCATCTATATTCATACCCATGTTATGCAAAATACTCCATATTATGAGGCAACCATCTTCATCTAAACTACATATCTATTAAAGCAATTTAAAAATAATCGTGGATTAGTAGAGTTAAATTTTAACAGATCAGTATCAATACTGTAATATAATGACAACCTGAATAGGAATAAACTTGTTGCTCCTTTCTTTAGCATAAGTAGTTTCGATCTTAGACAGTACGCGTATCGCAATAACTTGCGATGTATGTGCATCTAACTCTGCCGTTGTCGTGTAAGTAGGCGTTCTGATCACCCATTCTAACTCGTTAGCTTTATCTGTAATCTTCTGATGCCACATCTCATCCTCCTTAAGGTCCCAAAGACTCAACGATCTATTTCAATATTTTATATTTCAATACTTTATATTTTTAAATTGTTGCAAAAACTATGAAAGAGATTTAAAGAAAACTCCAGTTGCATACCCATCCTCGAGTCCGGCAAATACTGTGTTGCAATTCGTTAAGTGAAAGCAACAAGCCGTAATAGGGCATTGCGAATAGAATAATTTCTTCGGCATCGAAGGTTCGGAAATATTCCAAACGCATCCGATACAACAATCAGTGATGTAATCCTGTTTACTTATAGTTTCTAATTCCTATTCAATACATAACAAATTAATTACGTTTTATTTTGAACTAATTAATAATAATTAAATAGTATAGCAGCCACGTACCTCTTCCACAGGAACGTGAATGGTGAGCAGAACTTTATTTAAAACATTCGAATAATGTATAATCTTAACTGATCTAGTAGCTAAGAATGTTACTGTATCTACAGAGAGCTTCACGAAACCATCACTGAACGCTAAGTCGCCCACATCATTTTGAAAAACGGTGCCACCATGTTCTCTCTCTTCCAACAACGATAATACAACCGCGCCCGCGCGATTAAGAAAATCGTTTAATCGCAATACATCGTACGATGGTCGTGACAAAAAATTTGTATCGTCTATTTCGTCCAAATCGTTTCCGACGCCTATTTGCTCCTGCAAATTTTTAGAACGTTCAGAATTATACTTATATATATATACGATATCTAAAGACACGGTAATGTTTCGGCGCTAAGACATGGCGCGAAACACTGCCGTGCTTTTATAGACAATAATGTTGTAACTATTACCATTTTAAATAAATTTATATCTCGTTTATCATGCAATTCTTTTCTACAAGTTACAGGAAATTGCGTCCACTTGTTCTTACAAGATACTTCATCCGTTTGTATCTCAATGTCCATATTGTCGTCGCCGGTTTGGGTAAACACCTATAGAAAACAGTATACAATATTCAATTGATCACGGTATAATTATCATAAAATGTTATATATATAATAACATACTTGTTGCGTATTTAATTTCCCGTAGTTTCTTATGAATTCATCATAAGGTATAGGATTGCATTCTAATAATGACCATTCCATAAAGTCTAGCTTTATCATTTCCAACAATTCTTCGCCTCTACTTTTTATCTTTCGCGAGTTCTGCAAAAGATAAAGGAATTTAGATATATGTATTTAATATTATGGTATGTTCTTATGTAAATTACCTCTTCACGGTGATTCTCTTTTGATTTACGAAAATCGATAAATGGTACTTGCGACAGCGGCGGAGATCTAGTAAAATCCCCAGAACGGCTATCCTCGAAGCCTTCATCAGTGGACGACGGCAAAGATTTATTTTCCATCGGTCTATCGTCACTGCTCCAAATAAATATGAACACATTAAATTAATCATATATTTTACTTTATTCTTTTTAAAATAAAACACTTTAGAGAAAAGCAAATAAAAATGTAACAATTATAGATAACAAGAAATGTGCAAGTATAATCAAGTATAATAATAAGTTTACAAGTATTCATTTATTCATCTTGATACTTGATCTTAGTTATCACAAACCTAAACGTTTTACCAACTGGCTCTCTTAATTCAGGTAACGGCGATGTATTGGATTGCGTTAAAAGCATAGATTCTACCCGTGCTGCCCGTTTTTTCGCTTCTGCTAGATCGTAATGTCCTGAATCAAGCATATGTTCCTCTTCGACTTTTGTGTGTTCCGTGCTTTTCTACAAAAATCATTTTTATAAAATTATGCATTTCGACATAGAGAATAAATATTTATATAGAATAAGTATTCAGTGAGTGATAATACCTTCTCTCGGAGACGCAATTCGATCGGTTCTAAATGAGAACTGCTTCCACTGCTATCTGATTTTTCACTAATCGAGGGAGTATCGCTGTCAGTACATTCTTGAAAGTCCGATTCATAATCCTGAAAAACAACACAAAGTAATATAATTATCATATATATCTTCATTAAAATTTTTCCTCCTTTTTTTCTTACCTCAAAATCATCTTCATAATCGTAGTCCACCTCATTCAAGTCTGCTTGTATATCAGAATGGCTATCTGTTAAAATATCTTTTTTCTGTTCTTTTTCTACGATATCTGGTCTCCTTATAGCACTGTGTAGCATTCTTATCTCGCTTGGACTTAACGTCCTGGATTTCCTACGTTCTCTGGACAACATTCGTTGCTTAGTTCGATTAGGTGCAGAGTGATCTTGCAATTTTTCTTTATCCTTTGATGCTCGAATTGCAATCTTTTCGTTAGATTTAATATTGAGCTGGTTTGTAGTCGATTTTGGCATATATATCGTACTCTGACCTCTCTTCTCTGAATATCCCACTTGTTCTCTGGATTTCCTCTTTTTAACTGTATTGTCATCGCTTGATTTTGTAACATTTTCAGGTCTTATTTTAGAAGTTGTACTTTTCTTCATTAATGAATGACTAGACGAAGTATTAAGTGGACTAGATTTCGATGTTGAGGATACTTGTTTGACAGTCTTAACTTGAGAAGATCCGGCGGATGACTTGATAGTATTTCTAATCAGTTGTGTCCTTGTCAAGGAATTCTGCAACAATTTGGATCCTCTATCTCCATCTCCTCTGTGCTCAATAGTTTGAGATTTCCTTGGAAAATTAGGATCTGATTTTTTCGATGTATCCGTATTGTTTTCGTTACTGGATGACGTTTTTGGTTTTGACCGGACACGTGTCTTGACTTCATCTTTAGATCCAATTTTTTTAGTTGCTCCCTAAAGAGAAATAAATTGATATTGGAATAAAATAGAATTTTTTATACACATAATAATTAGTTTATATACTGAAGAAGACCGGAAACAAGAGTCGAAACGTATATTAGCTTAATAAAGTTTCAATTATATCATACACTATTTTCTTGTGTTGGCTCATATTGGCATACATATTATTAGATTTACACTTTTAGGATTTTTTCTATTACTATTACTTTTATATAATTTTTTATTTTACAAACATCATATATTTGATAACAATAGTTTAATTATTAAGTTAAAAATAAATACATTTAATATTTTAATATTAAATATAATATTAAATAGTAATAATAAGAGATAACTTTATATTACTTAACACTTTAAAAAATCAGATACTTAAAAATGAACCAATCAAAGTAACATTTAAAAATGAAAAATTTTTTCATTTTTAATTTAAGCATTATTATGTGTGTACGTTACATACTCTTAGAGAGTGAAATAAATTGTACAAGTAATATTAAAATTTCTAGAATCAATTCTTATAAATAAAACACGATTAGATTGAGTCATGTCCATGCCTTCTGTATAATTAATAAAGAATACGCGCACAAAAAATATCTTTTTTATAATAAATTATATGGAATCAATACTCTCTCTTTCTCTATTATGTCTATTATCATAATCTTTACATAGCTTCGCGAAAAATGTCAATAATTTCGAGGTTGACGTAAGTGAAGTAGCTTGACAAATTCACGCGTCAGTTAATACAAACAATAGGGAATGCAATTCGCAGGTGTACATTTCTGTATCTAGAATGTAATACGCGACACGATAATCGAACTAATACGTTAAAACTGTTAAAACACTCACTTTATTGGACATTATACCGCTAATTGATCGGCGTTGACAGTTACAGTCGATCCTAAGGCAACCATGATGTAAACTAATACGACCTATGGTGGAAGGGGTATTATCCCTTCCACTATTATCTCGTGTGCTATCTACTACGTCACGCTCGTGCTCGATTTTGTGATATCTCAGGTTGTAAATTTTCAGCGATCAGTAATGGAATTCTTTTGCAAATTGATTTTGAAATTAATTTTATTGATACCAAACCCGAACAAATCCGAAATGTCGACTTCTTGAAGAATGCATTTGATCAGCAGATATCAAATGAAATTGAGATATTTCTGGAAAATAATATTAGCGATTTCGGCTGGGATACACTTAGTGCACATAAAGTTGTCATGGACAATTGTCGTGAAAATGTATTAATAGATTAAATCGTACAATCCCCAATATATTTTATTGTACTGTCAATAAAACATGTTTTGATAATTTTCATTTCGTTTTTATACTCATAGTGAATTCGGCTGGAATATACCGACCATACATTTCAAGTATCGGTACAACTGATGTGTTCGGTTGGTTGAATGGTGCGGTTCCTCGCCAGTGTCACATATTCGTTTGTACTTGATATATCTCACAAGTGGTACACAAAATGACAAATGAGACGCAGTAACCAATGAACACATTAGGAGCTGTAAGCTTATTGGCTACTGCATCACATTTTGCCGCGCGGCAAACGTTTCTGAGTCCAATGTGTAGGAGCCAAAAGGGTACTTTCCAACAAGGACACAGTCAAGGATTCAGCAAGGACACAGTCAAGGATTCATTGTAGAATCAGTAATCAGTTTACAGCGAGTTTAAGATTAGGAACATAAATCCCTAATATCGAATTCATATTAAATATTAAACATTTATTAATTTAATATTTACGTTTTTATTATGTATTTATATATTTACTTATACTACTCGAAAACGAAGCCATCGCAATAAAATTTGTATAAATTATCACAATACACATTATTCTTCTTCTTCGTTAATGGTTGGCCTTGGTTCTTGTGATCGGGATAAACGTGACCAATTGTATCCCAAAAAAAAAAGTGAAAATCGATCACCTCAAACCGGATAGATTTCTCGAAAATGTTGCAAACAGTCGAAAATGGCGAATGGAGGTTTTGGAAACTTCTTAATTTTTTTAATACTAGAATCACCTGACATAGCATATTCACATTTAAATAATATAAGATTATAATATACTATCTTTCTTTAATTCTTCTTATTTTAAGAAATTTTATATATTCAGATACTGGGGCGGGATATAATCCCTCATTTACATCTAATACTTTCTACAGGGGCCCCTCAATTGACTTGACTATTTTTCGGTCAAACCAATGCATCATTTTAAAACTACTCTTCAAACACTGGGCGTCTGCGACCATGATACGCGACCAGTATTATAGATCGGTAATGAGGTTCGCATTTCGTGAATTTCGAAATTTGCCTGACAAAATATACACTACCGCGATGGTAAGAATGCACCAGTGCATTCGTTGTTCTCAACCGAAATCGCTATAAGTTACTTTTGATGGTATAAAATGATACTAACAAAAGGTAAATCATAAAAAACTTAAAAAGAAAATTAATCTCTTTCATTATTATACATATTATTTAATTATTAATTAATATATAAAATTGTTTCTACGATAAATTACGGTAAAGCAAGTATGAGAAGCACGTTTTGCTGAGTTTTAAATTGTTGCAAACATCTTTTTTAGAAACTTTATTTCTGAGAACGCTGACATATAGTAATCTATTAGACCATTTTTTAGCTCTACCATTTTGTGCTTTCAGTTGACAATAAGAGTGATTTCTGTTCTACCAACCGCAGTTATTTTTTCTAGTTACCGTGTGCGATTGAAAATTTCTCTTTTACCGACCATGATGAAATATAAAATATAAACAAACGAAGAAAGAATAATATTCTTTTGATTATAGACCTAGTTTACATCGTGTACATGATATAGTACTAACTAGTAACTTTCTATTAAGGGAATCCTAAAGTCTTCTGTTTTACCGATTAAATCATGTAATTTTTGTATAATAAATACTTTTTTCCTCTTTCATTCGAAAATTCTTTTCCAGGATTAAAGTATATGCATTAATACATGTCTGGGAAATAAAGTAATGCCGAGAATGATAAAAAATTTCAAAATTATTTTTTATCATTTCTTAATTTATAACATGGCGTCTCAGCTATCAAGTCGTGACAATATTTGCTTGATATGAAACCTTTTCGTATGAAATAGTAATTCCCAGACACGTAGTGTGAATTTACACGAACAATGTCGAGTTCTTAGAATTAAACTTAGATGCTTTATCGCGACGAATTTGTTATATGAAAATTAACGCGAATGTGCGACTGCGTATATCATAGGTTGCATGAAATATTGATGTGGTAGTATATAAATGTCGATGCACGACATTTATACACACACACACACACACACACACACACACACACACACACACACACACACACACACACCAACGTTACTTTGATTTTAAGTGAGGTTAAAACTTTGAAACTCTCTCTGTCTATCTCTTTTTTAAGCTTTAAAATGAGACAGAGAGAGTTTTAAATATCACTTAAAGTTAAAGTAACGTCGATGCAACCAGGCCTTATCTATATAATAACTAAAGGATGACTTCTTTGAATATCTTTTAGTCGTCTTTAATACTTCTTTTAGTTTTTATATTTTGATTGTTCATTAGAACACGAGTAAAATTTCTCGCAATGCTCATTTTTTATTCTATCCTATATGATTTTCAAACACGAGAAACTGAACACCATCACGTCCATCTCGTGGCGATCTCGCGTACTGCTCGCGAATGAATGATAAAAAGTACCAAAACAGAAAGATATATTTTTCATGTTATCTTTTCGACAATACGAAAATATATCTTTTAGTCGACCTATTGCTTTGCGAAAATGATAACTATAGAAAAATGACCATAGAAAAGATGTTAATGATGACTATAGATAAAGATGCTTTTTTAAGTTGTTAATTAATTTTTTTTAAGTTGTCTTCTTGACAAAACTAAAATATGTCTCATCTTTTGGTCTTGCTGAAAAGCCAATCTAAAAACAATGTCTTTTCGTCATCTTTTAGACACCTTTTCGCTTTGTCGGAAAGACAATTTAAAAAAGATCTCTTTTCATTATCTTTTAATATTTTGTACTGTCTGGAATGTATATGTTTCAACGTATCGCTGAAATTAAAATCATTCAATAGAAAGTTACTAGTATCCGTATCAAGTGCACGATGTAAACTAAGCCATAATAATTCTCTATCTACACTTTCATTTTTTTTCTCTTTTCTCGCCATGTCCTCACATATTTATATAAATAGAAAGTGAATGCAGAACAGAGATAAAACAAAATACTATTTCACGACTGAATGACTGTTTCATGCAACTATAAAATTTTGGTCTTCCTTCTGCAGTTTTTATATACAAACTGATTTCTAATTTATGACACTGTCGCGTATTAATTTTAAACTGTGCCATGGCCAAAGATCGGGAACTTTTTCATCCAAAAAGCATACGCCGACATCGCATTACGTTTAACCGTGCATACAGGTCAGCCATACGTTAATCAGTTGTTGACACGAAAATATTAGATTGATCAAAAAGTTTATTCGTTTCTTTCCTACGAGACTTATACTAAGACTAGATAACTGATCGTGCAACAATTATGCTACAGCATTAATTAAGCAGCTGTGAAATAAAATGATGTACAGAGTTGTAAAACAAAAATTAACTTAATTTATTGTAATTTGCATTATTCTCTTAATTAGGTCACCCGTCTCGAAGCGACATTATGAAAAGGAATATTTCCCCCGACAAGACATCGAAAAAGCGACAGTATTCGATTTGGTGTACAAATATCTGGACAAATGCGCCAACCAGAACATAAACGGGAGACAGCAAAACTGTGCGTGTAACAAATTCAATAAGCGACACGCGAGAAAGAAAGACATTCATAGATATGACTTGGCGACAATTCATACAAATCTCGACGAAGAAATTGCTGGTGACGATGGCGAGCGATCTCGAGCACGCACAAATAAAAATATCCTTAAAAGAGCATCTATAAGCTCGTCGAAAGAATGTATCGCCGATTATACAAAAGCTGTTCGCGATGGTACATAAAAATCCCGGTAAAAATAAAAATTGCAGCGTAAGTCGAATGTAATGGGAGAGTAACAAAAGCGTAAACGAAACTTCTAAGAGGCAAAAATTGAAACATCAAAAGAAGCGTAAATGTTTCATTGTTCCAATTTTCGCCTTCTAGAAGTTTCGTTTACTCTCTTCAGTTACTCTCCCATTATATCCGATTTACGCTCCGATTTTGATTTTCATCAGAGAATTCATTTTAATTTTCAGCAATTGAATCTAGCTTGGTATTAAAAAAAAAACATAAATTTGTAGAATTATTACAAACAGAATATAGTCATTAAAATGACGTTAAATTACACCAAAATGGTTACTAAAAGTCACTTTTCAATCAGTAATAATTAATTTTAACGTTATTTTGATATTATCGTAACTTGTTCTGCTTATGAAATAAAATTTGTCAGAATTTTCGAGAAGAAGAAAAGAAGAGATAAGTATAGAAACAAATAAAACATAAATTAATCGTTATCGTTTGATTCCTTTCTTTAGAACGAAGACGTGCAAGATTGTATATACGAGAAGCACTTATATATGGTTTACAATCCGGATTGTTAATCCCAATCGATTTACGGAAGAACATGCTGCGCGTTTCACGAAAGATAGGAGTTCTATTAAAAAATGCGAAAAAAGACAATGAAGATCCATCGAATATTGCGACTAGCGGTACTGAGTATTCTGTGTAAAATTGACAGATCGTAATAAATTCAATTATCAAAAGACATGATTCGTGATATTTACAATGCTATTTCTATACTTTAAATTATTTATTAAATATAAATAAATAAAAATGAAAAAATGTAAATAATAAAACCAGTAATAGAAAAGAGATTATATTTTTATATTTCTGTTAATTTTAATTTAAAACTTAACAGGCACGGATATGTATATATTTTCCTTATAAATGCAACAAACTTTGTGTTAAACAGAAAAAATTTTTATATTGAACAAAAAAATTTACACAAGACTTTTTATTTCAAAATCTAATATGTTAAAAATTGTTTAGAAGAACAGAATCTTACAAGTAGAATCGCAAATATATATTAATTTTATTTTCCTGCAGTAACTAATGAAAGTAATTATCAAGATAAAGAAGTAATAATCACATTCATTTTCTCGAGCTTAAAAATGTATTTATACAATCCTAAATTTTCAACTCGCGTTATCGCCCTCCCCGTCGTTCACATTCTTCACGACATCGTCGGATCCACTTTCTCAGTTCTTGCTCGCGTGCCGCGGTTCTTCTGTGAGGAACTCGTACCCTCAATTCATCGTATATACTATCCTCTGTATCTTCGTCCTCTTCGCCATCTTTTATTCCTTCTTCTATATCTTCTTCGGCGTCATTGCGACGACGTCTGTTCCTGATAACGCGAGGACGATCAGGAGATCGGATCCTTGAAAGTTTATCTCGAGTGACAACTTCGGCATTACAAGCGCAATCCATATCCTCCTTTTTCATCGTAGTCTCATCTTTCTCATCTGCGTGTTCCACTCTTTGATCTTCCACTCGCGCTTTTTTCACATTTCTAGCTGGATCTGACGAAGAAATCCGTAAGATTTTTTTAAAAGGTCCGGGAATCGGTTCCGCATAATTGTCACGTTGCTCCATCTTGATATTACGTTGTCGATAATCTTGGATATCCGAAACATCGGCATCAAACTCTATGATGCGATCTTTGCAATCCAAGGAACAGCCATTCCGCTTTATTGGTCTAACAACGGGGCCGGCCAAGTGATACTCGTTGTTCAATAATTCCATGACAAATCTATTACGATGTTGTGATTGTTATTGATTTACAGTAAACAGTGAAAAATATTTTAAAGAAATTGAGTGGTAAGAAAAAATACCTGTATCATCAATTTATTAACAAGCTATTATTTCTAAAACTAAGAAAGCATACTATTTATTAGAACATCAAGGAAAAAAAGAAGAAAAAATATCAAATCTATTTAGAGCTGTCTTTATTTTATTATTTAATATTTATTTATGTATAATGTGTTGAAAACGTAATTCTTTAGCATTTTGGCCACAGTTTTACGGGTCAAGTGAATATCTGTCATCTTCTATTGCAGTTTTACAATCGTATCTTTCAAACGTTAGAATTGTGTATATTATATAATACAGCACCATATGAGTCTGCTCTACATAATTAGCACCGAAATATCGGTCGATAGATGAACAGCCTGGTAACAAGATAAGTCGCGCAATAACAGTGGAAAATATTGCCTTGAAAAAAACATGATTGTGTCTTTCCATAATCGAGAGAAAGACAAAAATATCGTTTGTTAAACTGTATAACATACATATTTTAGAAACAGTCCCTAGTGAAAATTTTTCTCATAATTTTTATACAAATTGAAACATTTTTCAGAAATACTCAGAAATATTCGGAAAGTTTATATCTTCTCTCAGAACTTCTCATAGTGAATTCTGAAATATTCTGAAATTTCTCATCCCATAATTTGTAAAAATATTTTTAAATTTTTTAGATTTATAACATTTCATAAGAAATTATACTTACAAAAATCTTAAAAATCTTGCGATGTTTCATAATTAATGTATATGAAAAATTCTGAGAAAAAAATGTAGATTTTTTGAGAAGTGTATTCTAATTCGCATAAAAAATGTGAGAAAGTTATGAAATTACAGAGAAATTCTGAAAAATTATATAAAAAATTCTGAGAAAAATTTTCTCCAAAGATATGTTATAAAGTATAACATAACACAATATATACGTATATGTACATGTTATTCCCTAATAGAAATCCAATTTAATACTGAAAAATAGTAATATTAATTACTTAGTTTAAGTATTAACAATATTGTCGTTATAATAAGTAATAATTAATTATTACCCTTCACACCAAAGGATTAAATTTATCTATATAGGTATAGTTTAATGCAATGTAAAATAATAAATATAGAAAATGTGCACACGTAATTTCATATGAGGTATACATTTCACCCGATCCATTTGACCTTCGACGAAGCGACGCCGGGAACTAACCCTTGAGAACAGACCTGTCTCAGCGCGGTCCGCACCTGAGCATAAAGGTCGCCATTGTAGCGATAATGCGACCGGATGTAGTCGGTGATCTCCTCGGCGCTGGACGTGGACGGCTGGTCCACGTCGCGCTGCAGCAAACGCATTGCTTCCATCACGCGCAACGAGAACCTCAACGAAGTCTCCACGCCGCATTTGCACTGCCGGGGTATTTGTGACGAAAGAAATTTTCTGTCTCTTGAGTCTTCAGCCTCCTTTGTTGTAATCGAATATAATAGACAGTCACGATTAATGTGATTCAATTTAACGTCAAAATTGTAACGACATACATTAAGCTATTTCATGGAATATCTATAATAACCTATATTTGACAGTATAATATTTTACTGATATACAAAAAATATAGATTTGACTTGTGATATAATTTTTTTATATAACGTGAGATCTCGTTGGCTAATACTTAAAAAACGAGCGATTAAACTAATAACTTGTATTATTAGACGAATAAAAGATACTCTTTGCGCGTAACTTACTTTCTTAGGCGTATCATCTAATTTCTTGCAACTTCCTGGACAAGTTTCATCTCGTATCGCACCGAAATCATTTTCCTGATCTTCATTAAGAATTTCATCAACTATCGCATTGACTTTTTTTTCTATTTGTCTAGCATTCATCTTATTGTCAATTTAATCTATTCGAAAGGTTAGTGGAAAATATCATTAAGACATGTATGTATGTGTCTAAAACTGAGCATTCTGAAGTTTCAGAAGAGAAAACTCTTTCAAGAATCGCATAGACAAGTTTTTAATTTATTGATTATAATCAGTCACATTATGTGCAAATACAACTTTTTACTGCGTAAAAGCTACATTTATGTATAATGCGATTGATGAATCAATGAATTAAAAAACTCGCCTTATCTCATAACGTGAAAACACATCATTCTTAATATATTAAATATTATAACGCTATTAAATATTATACGATAATATTAATGTATAATATAAGTGTGCGTTTTTTTTCAGATGTCTATACTACTTCAGCTCGAGCGTTAAACTGAAGATCCATAGTGAAGACTGTGGAAAATTGAACGTATGATCAGACTATCGAACGAGGATGACAAGTAGAGTTTCGGCAACCATTGCAGGAAGGATTCGTTTGATTCGTTGTCTATACCGATTTAAAGTGGAAAAGATGGATAGGAACTCTGAATCAACTACGTACACGTATCAACATTATAACATGTTTAGCATCGAGTATTACGTACATTGTTCCTACGACGATACATTATCATTGTTTTCGCCGCGATAAAGGCTGCATCGCATGGTTCGCGGAAGAACTTGGACAATTAGCACATAGTGTAATCCATAATTTCGGCTAACGTGGCAGATTTTACGCGAGATAACTGGGAAAAATTCAACAACGCTACGACAACGTATGCGAGAAATCGTTCGATCCAGAAACCCTGCACATTCAAACTGCAATATAAAGGGTGTTTTTTTAAGCCCGATAGATTTTTTTAAGCCCGATAGAACTTAAAATTGTAAAAACTAACACAAAAATTAAATTATAATAAAAAAATTTTTTTTAGTCGAAAGATCAATGCATGGCATTAACATTTGAAAATGATTTCGGGCATATGGCCACCGCGGCTGTTTAATTTAATTTTTTGTTTTATTTTTTACAATTTCAAGTTCTATCGGGCTTAAAAAAACATCCTTTAAATTAGAAGGATTCGCGTTGCATATCTATGTTTCACAATTTATCTAGCTACATCTCCGGATAATATTGAACACAGTCTTCGTAATGTGATCTTGCGGCTAACTATTCTTCTTTTATCACTATTTTATATACTGAAGAGGACCCGAAGCGAGAGTCGGAACGTTTACCACTTTTGATTAATAAAGATTCGATTGTATCACATACCGATATCCTGTGTTGGCCCACATTTATACATCACATTTATACATCATTAAATTTAATCCTTGGGCCTTCGTTATTACTTCTGTTTAATATAATATTGTATAATACAACATCATTTATTATAAATATTTAATATAAATTATACATTTAATAATTTGATACTTGCTTTGTAAAACGCACAAAAAATTGAAAATTCCAATTTTGAAAGCGATCTTTATGCTCAGATTTTTCTCTGTGATGTTAATTTTGAAAGATTTTGATAAAGCTAGGAGTTTAATAAAGCTTCCTCGCTAGGACTCGCGGTCCCTGTATCGATTCGCAATCGAAATAACGCCACGAGAAGGTGCTACGGTCAAGGGGCGTAAATAGGGTGTATAGAGAAAAAAGTAGGAGGAGCAGCCGACCTGGCGTAGGAGTACCAGGAGTGCATACGTGAAATATTAATAAGCGGGCAGTCGGTGAACGTGACTGCGCTGTACGCGGAAGTGCTTTTGCACGTTATCAGTATATTCCTCTGCTTTCTCGATTAGATGCTATAGGTACTCATGCTGTGTACAAATTACAAATCGCCATTCCGCGGACATGAATGCAATAGACACTTATATACACGATAGATTCGATAATTATAAAATTATATACGCTATCACGCTATTTTTACTTTAATAACATCGCAATTTCTTCTCCCTCCCCCCCCCCTCATGCTTTGGGATTTTATGAAAAGATTCCATTCATGCCCCCATCAATCCGTGTGTGATGTTGAAAATATCTGAAAAAAATTTCTTTATCCTGAAATTTTAAAATAAGATATATTCTCGTATTTTATCATGAATTAATATACTATTACAAACATACATTGTAGTATTATTTTTTATCGTTTTTTAATCTCACAGAGATTGCAGTAATTGTTACGAAATAAATTAGAGATTGGGAAGAAAATAATTGAGAGGAAAATAATTTTTCAGCTTCCGATTTGTCTAAATATGACCATTATTAAAACCCATTACACACGCAGTTAATAATACTTAATTGTATTGTTAAAAAAAAAGTTTACAAATTGTACCCTTCAATCTTCCTTGCAATAACAGCCATTATTATAGCTCGGGAAACAACTCGCGATAAAAATAAGATTACGCGGGCGAAGCGCAGGTGAATCGAGAGAAGAGGTGAGACTCGCGCGGTGCGAATCGGACTTGGCAGGCACCACGCTCCACTTTTTCCTCGACGGAGGGACGACGAGGCGCTGGTGTGAGCGATTCCGCTTGTTGTTTCGCGCCATTTCCGATAAGAACGTAGCCGGGCCGGCCAAGAATTACCTGGACGAGTGCGCGGAAGGATAAGAATAACGGTGCTGACGGGGTAAGCCGCAATTTGCCAACGGCCTGGGAACTGAAGGGCTGTGGATGGCTTGCCGTGCTCCAACGGGGGCAAATAGTCTAAATGAAAAAGACCCCTGGTGCCCCTCTTGTAGGTACAACCTGCGTTACTTGAAGCACGTCGTGCTTTCGATAAAAAAAAAATAAGAACTGGCTGGATCTCTTTTTTATTCGCCAATTACCTCTTCTCAGCGACGATTTATCAATCCGCACTTAATTACAATGTAGATGCTCTTATCTGAATAATGATCCTTTCTCGATAATTTAAACTTCGAACTCTAAGGCTTGCAGTATTAATAGTTGGCTCTTACATTTAAGACTTAGAGTCCTAAGTACAATCCTAAGATGTTGTCAGCCAATCACAGAGCTGTATTAGCACTTTACATTATTACTTAAGACTATCTTAAAATAAGAATCGATCGTAAATATTGGCCTATAAGCCGTTTCTTTCTTCGATGGCAGGTAACACGTTGAACGCGGGCATTGAAGTCTACTTGCGAATCTTTGTATTAACTTAATGCCGCTATATTCTGATTGGACATGTGCAATTAATAAAGGAACAATATGAAAAGAAAACGAAAAAGACTTATATATATATATATATATAAAATATACATAGATAAATGAATAATCTTTTCGCGATCAATTAAACTACGTCTGTCCAATAACTTTTCGAAAATTAAACGCCGAATTATAATTAAACAAATCGTACCGTACCGTAGATACTTTGATGAATTTTTCCGCCGAAACACCGCTAATTAGTTAAGTCCTGATAACGATTCTGCGGTTCTGAGTGGGCGCGGAACGAGCGCGAGATTATAAATACCCGGCGGAGCCGCAAAAGTAAGAAAAGTTTAATCAGGACTTGGAGGAAGAGAGGGAGGGCCAAAGAGGGAAAGAAGAAGGGAAAGGAAGGGAAGGGAAGGGAAGGGAAGCGTCCTCGTGACGACTTGATGAGATAACTTTGCCCAAGTTGTGAAACAACGGGCGTCACGATACGTGACTTCGTGCGAGGGTGAAAGGAGAATCCGTGCTCCCTATATCGCGTATTAGGGTGAGGGGGTGAAGGCGGAATGAGACTAAGGGGCCAGACACGCGACCACCTTGGATACCGCCCTGTCCTGTTCCTGAGGTGTACGACGACGATCACGTATACGAGGTATACGGCACGTTTACGATGCGTGAGAGATGACTTCCTTCCGTTTCGTGCGAGGAAACGGAGCGCATTTTTGCGTGCGAAAATGCCTGTAAACTCTTCAGCGTTGCAGGTACGGGGTGCTAACAACAGTCCACGTGACATTTCGTGTAAATAAGTTTCGGCAATATTATCGCGAGCATTTAACACGAAATGTATCGATGTAAGAGCATTAAAATAAATAGGACTGCTCTTGCACACACACACACACACACACACACACACATATATAATTCTTCAAGATACAATATTATGTCCCGAGGAGAAGAGTGCACTCACTTGAATGCAAACAATCTATGCGAAATACAAAAAATCATCTGACTCACAAGTCCTTAATGTACGTACAAAGGACATTTGCACGTACGTCGTGAGCCGTCCGAGGGACGTCGATTAGACCGATTACCGTCGGGGTCGTCGGGGGTGGGTTCGGGGATGCGTTCGCCAGTTCGCCGGCTCATCACGTGACGTGATGTCACGTTACCTGGTGGTCGCCGACAGGTGTTCAGGTTCGCACGAGGTTCGTCCGATCGCGAGCAAGGACTAGGCGCGGAAATACGGCCCGTTATCGGTACAAATTCAGCTACATAATGGTAATGATCAGTACATCCGAGCAGCGGACAACAAGAAGCGCGCTCGTAATAATAATGTTCTCGAGATCGATCTCTTCACGGAAGGAATGTTTCATAAAAACAGTCTTTCTCCAAATAAAAAAGATGGGAACGCCTTTCCGTGACGTCTACAATGATACTCGATTAGACGTCTGAAGACAGAAAAACGCGGAAAGATCTTGGGATGTCTCTTTGAAGGGATATAAATGCAGATTCCAAAATATAAATAAAAGGGATAAATCGCGTCTCGTAAAGTACAAAAGATTTTATATATATATATATATATACGGAACGGACGGAAGCGACGTACGTTAGTTGAACGCGCGTTTAATTTCTCTCGCAGCGCACGCTGAACTCGCTTGAGAGGGACATACGATTGTTTCGAAGGCGCCTGTAATTGCGGCGCCGTGGGATCACGACCACGTGGCACCGGTCCTTCGCCCTTCGCCTCGCCCTTTCCTTCCCCGCGTCCACCTGCGGCTCGTCGTTCCCTTCCGCAGTAAATTAGATATTACGATACTAAATGACGTTATTTAACCCGCGACCGTGCGTGCCCTACCACCGGGAGTTGAATTGTGCGGGTCTATGACATTGTTGCGCGAGCAACGCGCAGGTGTACGTACATACAACAAAGTCGCTCGCGATCATCGCGATCTTCACGATTGCATTTAGATCTTCATGATTCCCATTTAAACACACGATCGCCCATGATTCGACACTGATGAAAAAGATAGAAAA
Organism: Acromyrmex echinatior; assembly: GCF_000204515.1. The sequence continues at coordinate 474,177 of NW_011627202.1, forward strand.
ATTCAACCGACACGTGACACTTTAAAGCTTAATCTGTATGATACTCTTTACTATTTTTTTTTATTTTCACTCTTGTCTTTTTCTCTCCTTTTTGACCATTTCGTTTTGCAATCATTCCGATTTCTTGTCTCTTCTGAAGGTCTTTCTGAACTTTAATCTTTGATAATAAAAAAAATAGAGGAGCAGGATAAGAGACAGAAAAACAAGAATAGAAAGCAAGAAACACACAGGAAGCAAAGAGTACATTGTAGATTAAGTTCAAAACACGTTTGAAAAGAAACTGAGGGGGGGGGGGGGGAAGCATTTTTATAATTATTCTTTGCGACTCTCTTAGACTCTTCTCAATGTTATCCAGATAAACGCTATCGGACAGTATAACGCACGTGGTAAACGATCGCGAAGGTTAAAAGGACACGGAATACGATCGCGAGGCAAAGGTAATCGATCTCTTGACCGTTAATCGCGGGCTAGAGGATAATTACAGGACGGGCGAGTTGCAACATTAATGAGAACGAGGATAAGAGAGGGACGGGGGAGGGGAGCGATCTAGTACAGCACGCGCCGCCAACTAATTTACTTCATAATAATTACCAGCGGTGCATTAAACATTCGTACGTAGATAATGTGAAAGTGTCAGGTGTTGACTGTCCCAGAGGCAACATTAGAAGGCAAACGTAGCGTACGTTAGCTACGTGGTGGATCTATTGCGAGACCGCGTTGAGGCGCGCGTGTATAACATGCTTCTCCGCCTCGCATGTGTAAGACTCGCACCTGCATCGCCGCCCGAGGTCTCCCAGAAGGACGGCACCTAGGGAAGAAGATCGTATAATTTCTCTGAAAATAGAGCAGCCGAAGAATCGCGTTAACTCGCCCGCCCCCGCGTGCGAAAGTTTCCTGAATTTCCGTACCGATTCGATCAAACTTGCCACGAGATTCGACCTCGCGCGATCTCTCGTGATTTTTCCTCATATTTTTGAAAGTCCGCGTTACTTCTGAACGATTCGGAGAAAGAAGATACTTTTCTATCACTTGCAGTATTTTGTTTCTTTCGTACTATACTCCTGATTCTCTAAATTTTAAGCTTATCGTTAATCAACGAGTGCAGTGTTTTTTAAAATAGTCTTTTTAGCACTTTTTTTTTTATTTCTTTTCTGTCTCTATTTCCTATTTTTATCTTATCATTACCATTCGCTTTATATTCCCTCTTTTTAAAAGATTTACTTTACGACAAACTGATTTCTTCCTTACTTCCCTGATGAAAATTTTTCTCATAATTTTTATACAAATTGGAACATTTTTCAGAAATATTCAAAAATATTTAGAAAATTTACATTTTCTCTCAGAACTTCTCATACAAGTGAATTCTGAAATATTCTGACATTTTTCATAATTTTTAAAAAGTATTTTTTAATTTTTTAGATTTTGTAACATTTCATCAGAAATTATATTTACGAAAAATCTTAAAAATCTTACGATATTTCGTAATTAACATATATGAACAATTCTGAAAAAAGATGTAGATTTTCTGAGAAATGTTCCAATTTGTATAAAAAATGTGAGAAAGTTAGAAAATTATAGGGAAATTCTAAAAAATTATATGAAAAGTTCTGAGAAAAATTTTCACCAGGGAGGGGGGCTTATCTTTCTTTTATATTAAATATGCGAACGATACAAAATATGAGTACGATGAAAAATAAATGATGAATGATTTTAAAAATTATGCATGTCATATAAGAATTACAGATCGAGGCCGTGTAAGATATGTATATGTGATAAGCAACGGCGATCAGTCATCGCGAGGCCGCGACGTATTGTCGAGCGATGAACCACGCGAATCGCAGATAATACAGGCATAATGATTGGAAGATCAGAATCTCTCCGGTTACCTGAAATTGCGGTACTGGTCGTTATTCTTTCGCGACAATGAATACTTTATATTGCGCTATAGCCTATATTATTCCTTCATTATGGGCTAAATGGTGTAATCTGTAAAATCAGTTTTGAATATACAATAGTTTTACATTAAAAATAAATTCTACAGTAAAATAATTTCTGAACCTGATTATTCGATATCTGAAAAAAGAGAGAACACTTTTTCTTCCTTCGCTTATTTAACACACGAAAAGAATTTGCTAAAGTATGTTTAAAAATTTAGCTAAATACAAATCTGAAAATAATGGATGAGTTTTTGTTGGCTCAATTTTGTTGGACCATAAAAATAATTATGTAGAACATTTAATCGTTGATAACAATAAATGCTACAAAAAATGTTAACATTCTAGCAACCAGTTTGTGTACCCATATAATTACTTTTGATGATTCAATAAAATGATTTTTAGATCCGTAGTATAATCTAGGTAAATTTTTAAATACTTTTCGAAACCGTTCTTTCCATGTACACGAGTTAATTTGTAACATAATTGTGACTTATGTGTATATAAAATTATGTATAAAATAAATATTATTTAAAATTCGATTCGAATAAATTATATTTAAAACACAAAACCTTGCAAATTACAGTTACACATTAACTCTATCAACTCTCGACACTTCATAATGTCTCTGAAGATAACGTGTGATTTACAAAGCACAATAAATAATAATGCATTAATATCCATTAGTATCGAAGAGCACAAGAACGTATAGATCTCGAGGGTTATCTACGTGCGTCCTTTCGCATATCGTGACCTATTATGTGCCGCGGATTGCAGATTGGCCTCGCGATAAGAAAGAGGTACAGTGATAAGAAAGAGGTACGGTGAGAAGAAAGAGGGGTGAGTATACCGCGATTGGTTAGAGGATTCCGCGCCCGCGTTTTACCTTGTCCAACGACCGACGATCATATCAACGGCGGCAACGAATCAACCGACGGCATAATAACGCGCATGCACTTGGAGGCGGGGTGTTCGATCACCTTCAACGAATTGAGTGGCCCCCGGTGCTTCGTGACCGCGATGTTGCAATACATGATGTGACGTGGCGCGTTATCGCACTTGATGTAGCCGAGTATCCAATAGCCAGGGCGAAACTGTTAATCCGACTGTCGCAGGTAGTTCGTTACGGGAGATCGAGGCTTTCTCTCGTGAGAAAGCTCGAATCTTTGCGGAATCGTTATCTTTGAACTTTGAATGATTTCGATTAATTCTTAGTATGATCGAGTTTTGCTCGAGACATGACGAGTGATTCATAAACATTGGGAAGATATAAAGAAAATGCCGATTTTCAAATCCTTTGATGACAAGATTATTCAACATCTTTATCATCGTGTGAAATGCGTGAATAGTGAAAAAAAAAATCAGATTATAATATCAAAGAAAATTCTGCATCAACGAAGAGTTTAATATATTATGTAAAACATTGGATTTAAATTTTTCTATTTTGACATTATTTAACATCTTCATATATTTTGTAACTTTGTTTGCATAAAAAGCGCGCGTAAGAGAAGTGAAATATGTCATAAAACACAACAAGAAAATAAGTACATGTTTTCAAGAAGAGATTTTTGCACCGTAATCAAGCATGGTTCATTGAACGGAACGTTTCGCTTCCAAGAAAGATGTAATTGTCGGCAACTGCGGAACAAGTTATGTTTAAAGGGACTCTTAAAGTTTGGCTGATTTTTTTAAAGACCGTTCACTTATGTACCAACTTAGATCGTAACGCTTGTATTTCTCTCGACAATTAAGAGTAAATTATTGGACAATCGGAGAGATGCGTAAAATCCACCTCGCGCATTGAGAGATACTTTTCGAGAAATGAGTTCGCACTCTCATGCGAGGACATTGTGCACCGGAAACGCAATCTCTGGCGCATTCTCGGCGCTCCATCTCCTGCGGAGTTACAGCCTATTTGCTCCGAACTCAGGTGCGTAAATCCTAAAGTTATAACGTAAGAAGACCAGGTGAATACCAATTTCAAAAAGTGCGCAGTCATTCAAAGTAATAATGATATTTGTGACCAATCAGGAATTGGTCTCGAATTTTATAAGCCAAATTTTATTGTCTCAAATTTTACAAGCCAATATAAAACTATTAAAAATTAGACACTAATCAGAAACTTGTCCTAAATCATATTCAATTGTTATCAAGCGCAATATTACACCTGGTGTTCTCATATCATACGAAGTTTATCATATGAAGTTTCCTTAATTATAATTAGAGAAAAGATAGATGGAGAAATATGTTTTGAAAACTTACATGGCTGCGTTCAGCAGAATATTTGTTTTGCAACTGTTGAAAATTTTCTTTGCTGAGATAGAACTATTTTTCTATAGAGAAATAGTTCTATCTCAGTAAAATAAACATTCTGCTGAACGCGGCCAATCTTCATCGCGGATTTTTCAGTTGTTCTAGAACACTCTGAAATTAAACATTTCTTTTATATTCTTTTATCTTTGAAAAAGTGTTTGGGATGTAACGTACGATGTTATTTTTTATTTGCCAAAGATAATACTTATAAACTGAATTCATTATTACTTTATCTTTGATATTTCGAAAATTTCCCGCGTAAATACACCGGCAGAAAAATGTACTAAATTTTAATAAATATCTATTTAACAATGCCAATTAAATATTTATTAAATGTAAACACATATTTATTTAGTACGGGATCATTAATTTAATTTAACTATTATTATTTTTTATTTAGCAAATATTAATTTATTCCCAGCAAACGAGAATGGATTGAAATGAATTGAAATAGATTCAGATTTGTAGAAATATTGATTCACGAATATTAAAATGAATGCTTTTCAATCCTGAATGCATTTTTATTCATTTATAGGAATTGCATGGAACATATCTCTCTGCCTTTCAATCTAAAAATAATATTAGCTTTTTCTGCACAACAAAACAATTGTGAATACTGTTCAATTCAAAATGTTGAATAGAAAATGCAGTTTTTCAATCCAATTGCATCCAATTGAATCTAATTGAATCCAATTGAATCCAATTAAATCCAAAAAAAGTATTTGCTATTTAAAATACGCATTCGGATAGAAAAAAAAATTTCAATCCATTTTAATACATTTTAATCTTATTTACTAGGTTTGTGCTTCATATTTTTGCGTCAAAATGTTATATTAAATAAATATAGAGATAAATTTAAATATGTCATTTAAATATCATTAAATATATCTTTTATTTATCACTTGCTGGCTTTCGTTATGCACAAGTAAGCAAGTTGACCGATATCTGAATTGATCTGTGATACTTCCCAAGCTTCTCTTAATTCCTCCAGTAGCCGTGATCGTCTAGTGGTTAGGACCCTACGTTGTGGCCGTAGTAACCCAGGTTCGAATCCTGGTCACGGCAATGTGAAAACATTGTCACGGTGGAGGTTTCTTTTTTTTACACAAATTTTATTTCTTATATTTTTTTATTAATATCCATATCTATTAAAACAGTTATGTTAATAAATAGCTTATTATTATATTAAACTTAACAATTTCTCGGAATAATAAATTCAACATCAATACTTATTAAGCAATTTATTACGGAATTCGTGCAAAATGTCAAAAATAATTATAATTTAAAATTATATTTTAATATTAATTATAATTTAATTTAATTTAATAATTATTATAAATTATTGTTACAAATTATTATAATTTTTATTATGATAGTTTTTAAAATAATCATCAATCTCATAATTCATATTACAAGCAATTATTATTTATTATTTTATGCAAAATATCAGAAATAATTATAATTTAATTTAAATTAATAATAAACATTTTTCGAAATTATTATTACACAATGATAAGTTTAAAAATATCCGTTTATAGTTCATATCACAAACAATACTATTATTTATTTATTTGCATCTTTGTTAAAAAAATAATGAGAAACGAATCGTTCGTCTCATTAAATCTGTTTGACTTTTGCGAGCACATATTCTCGTTATGTCGGTTGTTATGAACGGTTGTCTTATTCGTAGCATCGTCATTATGTCGGTGTTTTCTTTTCTAAAATTGTAACTGCCGCTTGAATAGTTAACGTCCGAGAAATTTTACGGTTTGACTTAACAGCCGCGGCAATTCGCGCGAACGTTAACGTTTGCACAGTTTCGCACGAACCAACGAGTCGTTGTATTATCATCACGACATTTCGGGACCCCAATATTTCATCGTCGGTAGCATGCACGTAGCGCGCGATAACTGGACGAGGTAAAAGTTTCAGCTCTGGCAAAGTATCCAAATGTCAAATAAATCTTGCATCGATCAAGCGACCGAACAAACTGCGTTTCACATGCAGTTAATTAATCGTGCAGGAGAAAGGGAAAGAGACGAGTGTTTGTTACAGTTTATAACCTACATTATCAATAACTAATTTGTACAAAAAGTTGTAAATTAAACAAGAAATTAATGAGGTGTTACATATGTAAGAAAAGATACGTATGATATTTATTTCATTGTATTTTTAATAAAATTAAATAATAACACTATAAGAATTTCTAAAGAAATGCCACTTCTTTCTTAATTTTTCCACAGTTTGTATCAACGATACGCACAATATTATACATATATTGTATTAAGACTACAGTACAGATTTTTACATAAAGTTGCATAACGAATAAGACACAAGATATAAAAGAATCAATCATACAGTATAAATCATAAAATAAAGGACTCTGATTAATTGATTTTCTGATATCTTATACCTTATGCGTTATGCAGTATTATGCAAAAATCTGCTGCGATCTTTATGGTTTCTATACAAAAATTCGACCAATCAGAATATAAAAAGAATAATCGACTGTGATTGATGAATTTTTTACGACTTAAGACTTTTAAAGCTTAGATGATAGCTTATTTACAAAAGTTCATTATTTTAAAAGGAATAAAAAAAAATATAAATATACCCCTGGTGGGACTCGAACCCACAATCCCCGGTTTAGGAGACCGATGCCTTATCCATTAGGCCACAGGGGCGGTCGGTGGAAACGTCTTTAAATCACATAAAGCTCTGTCTAATAATTTAATTTTTTTTTAATTTTATAATACAAGATTAACAAAATGTAATCGATCTAACGCAAAATATCTTTGAGTTAATAGTATAATATAAAATTACCATTTTTATTAGCAGATCTGTGCAGATACGAAGCATATCCATCTCGAGATTATAGCTTCGTCGAGCCGGATATTCTATCAAGTTCTGTGCCAACGGATTCCTCATCCTCACCGTTAACGTCTCCACCGTTATCAGCGACGTTCTCGCTCCCAGGAACTTTGCTTCAACCACCCTTTCTAACAGCAATGCCACCCTTGATGCAATCGCTGAGCGTGCCTCAAACCCTCTCGACTTCCTCCACAGGTAAACTGGAATTTCTCTGATTTTCATTTTTTAACATTTAATCCTTTTTATATGCGATCTTTCGATCGCACTTTTAATACTATCTGTACGGAAGCGCTGTACACTTAAGCATTGATTGATATGCCACAGACAAGTGCCTCGGTAGCGCAGTAGGCAGCGCGTAAGTCTCATAATCTTAAGGTCGTGAGTTCGATCCTCACCCGGGGCATATTTTTTTTTCTTTTTTTTTATATACAAATGCACTAGTCACATTACGTTCCTTGATAACATACAAAAAAATAATACATATATTTTATAAAATATATATTTTTAAAATAATACATATATCGATGGCCAAAACAGGTGCTATGAGCCGTCACTTCGTTACTACAAATGGCATAACTGCTCTTCATAGAAGACCTAGAAGCGAGAAGAAACCAATTCCGGACGATCAGAAGGATGAGAAATATTATGAGAGACGTAAACGAAATAATCAGGCGGCGAAAAAATCACGAGACGCCCGCAAAATCAGGGAAGACCACGTAAGAACGCATGACTTTGAGACTCGACTTCAATCTAACTGTGATTATAATACATATATAATTCTATCGACGGAAATGTCCGTGTTACAATTTCGAGCTACGTAGCTCAATCTTCCTTTTCGAACAAAAAAATATATTAGGTATACAACTTTGCTTCCGCCGTTTTTCTATGTATGGCTTTAGCGGTAAGTGGTGATCGAAATAAATAGATCATAGACGTCATAAACTTGGGCATCTCTCAACATAGCCCTAGAAACATTAATCGATTTGTGTCTGCATCATAAAGTTATTCTCGATTGAAAATGTCAGTTTACGAGTCAAATTCTCATCACTTGCGGGAGGTTTTAATTTTCTACTTCAATATGAAGAAATCTGCGGCTGAGGCTCATCGAATGCTCTCAAATACTTATGATGAGGCCGCTATTAGTGAAAGAACGTGTCGTGAGTGGTTTCAACGCTTCGGTGATTTTGTTGACGTCGAAGATCGGCATAGTGGTGAAAGAGAGAAGGTTTTCGAAGATGCAGAATTGGAGGCATTACTTGATCAAGACTCGTATCAAAATCAAGAAGAATTGGCACGATCATTGGGAGTGACTCAACAAGCCATTTCAAAACACCTTAAAGTCATGGGAATGATTCAGAAGCAAAGAAATTGGGTGCCGTACGAGTTGAAGCCGAGAGATGTTGAATGGCGTTTGTTTGCTTGAACAGCTGCTTGGAAGGCAAAGACGGAAGGGATTTCTGCATCGCATTGTGACTGCGAAAATGGGTGAAAAATGGTTTCATTACGATAACCCCAAGCGCAAAAAATCATGGGGAGTTTCCGGCTTCTATCCATGCTTCTACGTCGACGGCCAAACCGAATATTCACGGCTCCAAGGTCATGCTCTGTATTTGGTGGGACCAGCTCGGCGTAGTGTATTATGAGCTGTTAAAACCGACTGAAATCACAGGCGATCAGTATCGAACGCAATTGATGCGTTTGAGCCGAGCATTGAAAGAACGGTCGCAATACAATGAGAGACACGATAAAGTGATTTTGCAGCATGCTCGATCCCATATTGCGAAAGTGGTCAAGATATATTTGGAAACGTTGAAATGGGAAGTCCTACCCCACCCGCCGTATTCTCCAGACGTTGCTCCCTCTGACTATTACTTGTTTCGATCAATGGCACACGGCTGACCAGCACTTCCGGTCTTATGAAGAAGTAAAAAATTGGATCGATTCGTGGATCGCCTCAAAAGATGACCAGTTTTTTCGACGCGGGATTCGTACGCTGCCCGAAAGATGGGAGAAAGTAGCCAGCGGTGGACAATACTTTGAATCATAAATGATAACCAGTTATAAGGTATAACCAGTTTTTTACAATAAAGCCTCGAATTTCGGAAAAAAATGGCGGAAGCAAAGTTGTACACCTAATATAATGATGTAATTAACTGTTAATTGATTAATAAAATACTTGACAATTAAATAATCACCGATTTTATTCTCAAATTTCGATACAGCGCACGATGTAAACTAAATTCAACATTGACAAGAAGCAAAGCATCATCATAACGTCATTAAGATGACGTCATCGAAATGGCTTTAAAATGATTAATGCCAGCATCTGCCAATGTTATAGTTTAATTTTAATCTTGTTATAATTCAACTAAACCTTTATCTTTTTCCAATGCCCATTTCTACTACTGTAGATAAATTTTAATCTTGGTTTATAACTTACTTTTTATTTTTTTTAATTCTAAGAATTAGAAAAGGATATAGAATAAATTAAACCGAGATTAAAATTAATCTACATTGGTACATAGAAACGAGCATAAAAATCACTTTTCAATTAGTCACGATTCATTTTAATGTCATTTACAATATTTGATGTTATCGTAACTTACGTTATTCTGCTTGGAGTTTTTAATTCGTGTATCTATATTTTCGCAGATTGCATTAAGGGCGACGATGTTGGAGCACGAGAATGCAATCTTAAAGGCGCAGATAGTGACTCTTCGAGAGGAGGCACAATCGTTACGGCACATGTTGATCAAGCAACGTACCCCAGCGATACAATCAATCGAACGATCGCTTTCGTCGATGACACCTGTGACACTCTCTCCTCCGCACACCGCAAGCCTAGATTGTTAATTTCTGAAGATTTCTTCGAAAAGCGTGTACGAATATACTTAAATATAGAAAACTCAATCCATGCAATTTACACAGACACGTTCACATAGTAACTTCTACAGCGAAAAGTTGCACAAAAGTTACAGCAACACTGCTGCAATATTACATGTTGCAGCAATGTTGCAAAGATTTTGCAGTGATATTGCTGTAAATTCTGTACTGTATGGGAAAAAATACGCGCGAAAATAATCTTTATTACGTCTTTATTCGTAACGATCGATTTTTATAAAGTAAAACAATTCGGAAAATATCCCGTATTGTTAAATATATTTCTCTTTCTCTGTGTTATGCAAATAACAGAAGAATCCGAAGAGATTTAATTCAGAGATTTTATTATTTATTATTGTTGGAATTATAATCAATTTTAAGTGTAATTATATATAATTGTTGCTTAAATGCTAATAAACAGAGATGGTTCAAGATATATAAACGGAAACTGATGTGTTTTTTTTATACAAATTAATCATCCCAAAAGTCAATTATTAATATCTCGCGAAAAAAGAGTAATTCTCCATGAAATTGATGTCAATTACTCGATTAAAAAAATTTACTATTGAGACATCTAGCGGCATACCGCTAAAAAATAAAACACTTTAAAATTTGTAATCAACAATCGGTATATACTTAAAAGATAACTATAAAGAAATTATAATCCTTTTTATATATACAAATACTTAAAAAAAACATTGATATTACATTTTAAAAATAAGAAGATGGAAAAGTTGGATAAAAATATTTAAATAAGGTATATCTATAATATGTGTGTGCATTTTTGCAAAGTAGATACGCTGTTTGTGAAGTTTTTTTTCAAAATGTCTCATTTAATTAATAACAACATTCCTAATTCAAGTTCTTTCTGTATAAACTATTTTACTTTTTTTTATAAGAAAAATTAGAGACAATAAGGACATGATAAATAATGTGTGGCAGTGATTTATAATTTATATATATGTATGTATACATAATACATATATACGTATATGCACACGTATACATGTGTTGATATTGATTCTCTTTTCGTTTTGTGTGTGTGTGTGTGTGTGTGTGTGTGTGTGTGTGTGTGTGTGTGTGTGTGTGTGTGTGGTGTGTGTGTGTATGTATAGGGAATTTATATACACTAAAAAGAATTAGATTGTCGCCCCACATGCCTATCTTATTTACCGTATAAAAAGTACTTTAATTACAATACAATAAGAAACATTGCGACGTACATTTGTTGAATTATGTATATATAAACCTTCTCGGTGTGCGTCTCTATGCTAATTTAACTATTTATACGAATACAGGCTACTCCTACAAGGAGAATGTAAATACAAAGACACATAAAGATGATACATAGACGTTCTAAGTAGATAGAAACGCGCAACTATTTTTATTTAAAGAAAAAAAAACAGAAAAAAAAGGAAGAGAGAACAATGTATACGTCCAACTATCTATTATCACGCACATCTACGTGTGTGTATTCGCGTCGAGTGACGCAAAGTCTCTAATTTTCACCGATGCGAGACTTTGCAAAGCTGCAAACACAGCATGTATCTTCTCGTGACACTTTTTAACGACACTGTCGCGTTTAACTTTACAATCATACTTATTCCTAAAGTGTCGGCGAGATCAAATTTTTACAAATGCCATTGACCTCGTCTAGAACGATGCTTTGAACGACATCTCGCGAAAGAAACTTATCGTTCGCAAAGAAAACTTATATCTCTAATTACAATTAACGATATACATATACAATGACACCATCTGATCGTTATACGGCCATGCCGTCGTCGTTCAGAGTTCCTACTCCGTTCCTTCACTCTCATACGCTAACATTTAAATATTCATCTAGGAAGGCATTACATACTTGTTTTTCTGTAAAAACCCAGAATCGATGACGATAACAATGTCGACAAAGACACGAATCGTTCGCAATGCAATTGCGTTCTAGACCGCGCGTCGATTCATTGAAAATGGCAGTAATCGTGGATGGTAACGCAGGATTATTCAAATCATTATACAAATCAATTGGCCGCTATTACAGCAGCCGCCGCCGCCGCCGCCGCTGCTGCTGTCGACGACGACGACGTTGACGAGGATGACGACGAGGACGACGATGATTTCTTCTTCAGCACGATATCCTTGATATTGAGATTGACTTTCTCCTTGTGCAGTGGCGGTACTGATTGCAGACAGAATCGCTTGAAGGCCTCCAGCTCGCGCTCATCATCGTCCATTTCCTCGTCGTTCTCGAGGTCTATATCTTTGGGCGTGAATACCTCTGTAAAAGACACGCTCTAAATACTGGATACACCGACAGCCCGCCTGCGAGTGCGACAATAATTGGCAAAATCTGCTGTGCATTACTTCTCTTTCTCTTGTCTACTGTGTGGGTAGAAGTATAAAGAGATGAGAAAAAAGGGCGACAACAATGTCAACGTGTGTTTAACGTCTTGGATATCGTCCAGACAATGTCGAGGCACTCGTCACGCATATTCGTGGAGAACATAAAATCAACGAAATATCCATGTTGGATTTGCGAACGCTTCTCGATGACGACAACCCACATGAACAATAGTACTCTATTAGAATCGTTATACTTCATTACCAATATAGTTGTTAATATTCGTTTTATTTTTCCTAACTTTCATCATCGTTGTCATTAATAAGATATTACTCAAAAATGTTTTAAGAAAACTGTCCTGAGAGTTCGTCTTTGTCTTCTCTTTTCTTATAAGACAGTGAAGTAACTTTAATATAATATCGTACAGAAAGAAAAAAAGAAGAAAAAAAAATAAAGGAAAGATAATGAGTGTGACTACCCATACTTGTACAGCATTTTAGGAAACGTCTAATCCGATAAAGGGGAAAAGAGAGTATAACATTGAAAAAAAGTAGCTCGCTCTTTTATTTAATATTATTAGTAGATTTAAAAAACATCATATACTATATCACATTCATGTATCTATCATCACAATAAGACGACTCCTATATTGTCAATATAGATCTAGTCGAGTAATTTGTCCATTAATTTTCATCGGTCGCGTTAAAATTGAGACTGAAAAAGATATAATAAAAATATCGGATATGATTTTATACCAGTATTTTTCGGTTTTATCTATTTATATATATATTTATAAACATTATATATATATATATATACATATATATATATATATATATATATTAATAAAATATATAAATATAAATATAGGATATAAATATATATATAATATAAATATATATATTTTATAATACATTTTGTTATATCATTTTATACGATAAAACTAACTCAATATAAATATCAATACAATGTATGTACTAATATACAGATAATTTTTCAGTGTAATACGTTATTATTATATAATACTGATATAATATAATTCTATGCTCATCCAATAAATTGTAGTAAATTCTCTCTATCATTATTTAAAAAAGATATATAATAATATTTAAATAAATTCGGAATTTTTTGATTATTATATATTCTAATAATCCAGTATAATTACAAGTTTCTAATTGCAGTTTTATCAAAATAAAAATGCGATATACACAGTATTACCGTTGGCACTATTTTCAGAATTCAATTTCTAATTTAAAATAATCTTGTATTGTGTATGAATTTTCTCCCGTCCCCTATCTTCCATTATCATACATTCGTTCATCTTTATTGTATTTGCACGACGCCTTTATCGAGACGGCACTGCCTCACGTTCTGCGTTTAAATGGGAAAAAAAATAAAAATCGCAAAAATTCATGTCTACATCCAGATACAATTAATTACTCTTTAAAAAAAGAGCAAAGTAATTTGGATCGTTGGAATGAATCTTGTGGATCTGAAAAAAATTAAAGAAAGAAAATCTCACTGACCATTTGACTTCTTTTTTTCCTACAGCGATCTTCTCAAGAAATCAAATCTCTTCCTCTACTTTCCATTCTCTTTTCCTTCTTTCATTCGCGAATACTTGATATCTCAAAAAATTTTTATAATAACCTAGCAGACGACATAGTATCCTAACGTAGGGCAGTGCTCTCTCTCTTGACGCTCTCTTGATGCTCTCTCTGGCACGAAGTGAAAGAAACAAAATCATTTATATAGTGCGATGAACCTACAAGCGTCCAAAGGAGATACGTATGGGTAGTTTCCTTCATAAAAGAAAGAAACGAGGATTTAGCCGCTGCGAACGTGAGAAACAACCCGGGGAGGATGCGTGCTGTGTAATGTATTTGTGTAATGTATAACGTGTGTTAAAGAAAATAAACAAAATGAAAGAAGCAGATTTACATGTTAAAGTCTGATTATTGTTGTTTCTCACCAACGAGGTCCAAGTCATCTCCGCACTGTCCCGTGCCGCTTCCGCGTTTTTTCTTTTTCTTGCTCTTGCCACTGCTTCCGCCGCCATTGGCCAAAGTAGCGTTTATTGCCACTTCTTTCACCGCCGTACACTTCGCTGATGCCTGTCGCGCGTCCTCCATACTCGTTGCCTCGGGTCTCACCTTCGTCAGGGTGACGCTGGTACCCTTGAGATTGATGCCGTTCTCTGGTATCGGTTGGCCATTTGTCATCTGGCTGATCTGGATATTGGCGAGCTCGGACAAGGATGACGTGCAATCTGACTGCGCGCTCAATCGACTGCGCAATTCCGCCAGGCTCGATGATATGACACCGTTGGCATGTTTCACGCTCAGCTGACCGCAATCATTCGTTGTCGTTCTACCCGTCGATGACGACGATAAATCGCCCTTGACTATGTAATCTGGCTTAGGTGGTGACGTCAAGCCCGCATTGATCGCCTGTTGCAGAGCCGGACTTCGGATCGTCACCATGCCGTTCTCCGAAACTTTAATGATCGCAGCCTGCTGTGTCGGTGGCACTTTCATCGGTCCAAACGATGGATTCCTGATAGTCACCATGTTAGTTCCGGGATTGTGCAGTATCCTCGCCGGTTCGTCGATCATGTGATCATTCACGAACGCGTCGTTGTTTTGCACCGGCGACGAAACCGCAGTGTTGCCCGAAGTATTGGCCGAATTCTTATTTTTCTTCTTTTTCTTTTTACCGGTAGTAATATTTTGAGGCTGCGAATCTTTCGATGAATCTATATAGAGAAAATAAATTAAATTTGTATAAAATATTGATGAAAATAACATAAACCTTGAAAATATAAACTAATGTAAACATTGACTAAAAGACGAACATTTTATATTGGGGGAAAAAACATTTAGAGATTTATAATCTTTAAAGATCCTTCCAATGATTAATAAATAATATTTTAATTGTTTAAAGAATTCCATTAGCTCTTCATAAAGCAAGAACGTGGTTGTTTTTATTATACAAGTTGCCTGCAAAATAGAATAAAAGCTTTAATCAATTAAAAAAAATCATGCAATTACAATAAAAAGATCTAATCACAATTGTGTTTATTTTCTAAAATCATTGCATGAATAAAATATACATTTACTTTCCTGAATTGAAGACTTTAATATATTAAAAATTAAATATCGCATATTAAAATAAAAACTTAAATTCTCTTATCCACAGCAAAATATTAAGTTCGTAAACCGATCTTGCATGTGCTTCTTTTATTTATCTACACTAATTACAGCCTACCTTTCTCGTTGACTTTCGGTAATAGATCTTGCTTGAGCTTGCCCGTGTCTACCACTATGACGTTTCCACCACCCTGCGAACTTGCGTAACTCGACTGAACACCGCTCATCGGCGCGGCGATAATGGTAGTTTGCTTAGGCGGATTCACTGGTTTTGGCAAAGGAGCCGTTTTGATTGGAAGTGGTTTTGGCGGAGCGTCGACCTTCGTAATTGTGATGCCCGGTGGTAACTTAAGATTTTCGATGTTGATTTTGGAATTTGGCCCAATATCTTTAAATTGGCTACTAAGCGATGGCGAACTAACTCGTTCGGAACACGTACTTTGGACTTCCGTGGGTACACGTTGCTTATTTATGATAGTTTGATTCGTTTTATTTACATTATTTTTTTGAGAATCACTCTTATTTGATATTCTTGAATCATTCTTATTATTCGCATTATTATTATTATTTTTATTGCTCTTATTGGTGTTCGACTGCAGATTTTTATCTTGCTGTTGTTGTTTCTTTGCTTTTTTACTAATCATGGATTCGTTTATAACCTGATTTTGCTGCTGCTTCTGCGACACTGGCGTCTGAGGTGGAGTACTCGCTTTATTCTGCTTTTTGTTGCTAGCGTTTTGTTGATTTTTACTTTTATTCACTATATTTTGTTGCTGCAATACATTTTCCTTGTTCTCCGTATTTTTTTTATCTTTCTTCGATTTGGAATTTTTGCCTTCATTGACATTTTGCTGTTGAATTTTCTTCTCGTCTGCCTGTTTACTATTTTTCGATTTCTCGTTATTTACCTGTTGCTTCAAATTCTTACCGTCATTGGCTTTAATTTGAGTCTGCTGCTTCGAATTATTCGATTGCTGTAATTTATTTCCCTGTTGCAAGGGATTATTGCTGTTAATCGCCTTGACTTTTTTCTTTTTTCCGTTGTTACTTTGATTTTGTTCTTGTTCCGACTTGTGAGAAGGTTCTTTAGTCTGTCCATTCACTAACGTAAATAGAACCTTATCCTCAGCTGGAGTTTGGCCTTTTAAAGTGATCGTAACTGTGGGTTCAGCGTTGTTCGAATTTATCTCTCTCCTAATAGTAACTATTTGTGGTTGAGATTCTGTATGTGTCGTACTTTCAGTTTCTTTTGCCTTCGCTTCTTCCAGTTTCTTCATTTCCTTCTTTAATTTTTTCCTTTCCTTCTTCGTCAATTTTTTGTCGAGTAAATTGACGTCCGATAACTTATTGGCATTATTCGAATTGTTTTTTGTAACATTATTAATACTTGCTGATAGCTTGCTGCCTTTATTGCTATCAACTTTCGCGTTACTCTTATTCCCTTGGGTAGAATTCATATTTCGTACTTCACACTTTTCTGTACTATTAATACTATTAATCTTATTTTTTGCGTTTGAATTTGCAGACATTGCCTTTGTCTTGTTACTCAAACTAATAATACTATTACTACCACAGTTATTACTATTATTGCTACAAACTTCTTGCTTATCCTTTTTTCTATTGTTTAATGGTTTTATCGTAGGTAAAGATACTGATGACGATGTTGGCAAAATGGAAACCTCAGGTAAATTACATTGAGGCAATAGTCTTTGAGGTACAGGTTTTTGAGGATCGACAACAGTAATCGTCACCTCCGGTGTCTTTTTTTGTAATTCTATTAACTTTTGTCTCTCTGCCTCTTGTCTGTCCTTTTTCAATTTTTCTTCAAGCTGTCGAAAGAATTAACATTAGTTAACATTATATAAAATTATATACGAAATATAGCATAATTCGTTCTTAAACAAACCTTTCGTTGTTTCTGTCTCGCTTTCTTTTCAGCCTTCTTGTTGTCTTTCTTTCCGCTTTGATTACCTTCGATAAACTCTAATAACTCCTCTAAATCTCGCTGATCTCGTTGATCATACTGGGTCGTGGACGTCGTCGAAATTGGAGTATTTGATCTGAGAATCGAATTTGTCATGGTTTTGGATTCAGAGTTAGCATTAGGAATCGATGATTCCGATGGACTTTTTTGTGGACTACATCCAGCTGCAACAGTCTTACACTTTTTCGCTTTTTTCTTCGTCAGAAGTTGTCGCAGTCGTTCCCGCATTTCCTTATAATTTCGACTCACTGGCGCAACCGACGGCTAGAAATAATAAATACACTTATCAATAGTCACCACTCTCCAAATCGAATAAACGTCTCTCCACGAGATTTTTTTTAAATATCTAACTCACCATTCCGTGACCAAAGACTTCACAGTAGCAACAGTCGCAATGTCTTATATTAGCATCTCTCTGTGCGGAACTACTCGTAGAACATGAATCTCCCTGACTACTCCCTGAATCCGAACAATCACCGTCTCCTGAACTCACTGAAACAAATACAAGATTAAAATGTAACGTATAACGCCCAAATGAGAAATATAACTTTGACAGATATACACAATATATATCCGTTGTTTACTAACAATCGTTACATGACATTCTCTTGATATGTTCGACGTTGGCTTGCTTGTGACACGCATGCGGTGTATGATTAAGTGGACGAAGTCTAGGGTGGGAACACGGACCTGTATTTTTCGTCAAATCTGGAAGCAGTCCGTGCGAATGAGTGTTACCTATGATTGCGTGAAGAAAAGATGTACATGTATGAAGGTGTACATAATGAATATGGCAAAAATGTGGAAAAGAGATTGATGACGACATGATGAAGATACAACGGAGGAATTACTCGCTACTTATACCTACCCTGATGCATGGTGTGATTGTGAGTTTGTGTTGTAGAATGCCTCATTTGAGTTTGAGCAGGTTGTGTGGCAGCAGTCTTTACAACAGGTTTCTCACTTGGTTCTGGATTAGTTTTTACGATAGAAGTCGGTGATGTGGCTTTGGGACGACCATTCGCTACGACCGTTTCAGGTATGGCTATTTTCAAAAACATTATATCATTTAATAAGCTAAATAATAAGTGAAAATCCAATAAAAATCTTTTACATCACTTACATTTAGGCAAGCAAGGACATATATCCCACTTGCGTCTTGAATTCAACAGACAAGGACAGGGCGGACTTTCTAAAATTTCTTTTTTTCTTTCCGTTATTTCTTGCGCGTGTTGATAAACACACAGACAAGGTTCCGTCTCAGGCGTCTTTGAGCCGATATACTTATGCAAAGTGTCACGCACGCCCGATTCTTTCTTTTTTTTGTCCTCATCATTTAAATTATCTATTTTCTTTTTAACTTGCGTACAACTTGTGGGTATTTCTAAAAATGCATGTTATTTTTTTATTTCTCTGAGACATCTCTGTCATTATTAATTTATTTTATTTGCTCACCTAGAAATCCATTACTAAGGGATGGAAGAGAATTTATCTCGTCCCTCTCGGCATTTTCGTCTTTATATGTATCCTATAAAAAAATAATCAGTATAAATTACTTTCAGAAATTTTAGACAAAGTATAATCATAAGGTTATACATAACAATAATTTTTATTTGATTTAAAAGTGTTCAGACTCGTATTAGAAGTACTAAATTAGAAGTATTAAATAAATAATATATTTTTACTTTTTCTAATAAAACCTATTAATTTATTTTTACTTTTTTTTTTTAATATATTTACAAAAAGAATATTAAAGAATTAAAAACTCAAAAAGATGAAACAATAATCGTTAATAAATTAATGTATGATTTGAAATAATTTCTTTACCGTATGACTTATTCCAGTTTCATTGCACGTATAACATTCGCATTCTTTTCTATTTTCAAGCCCATTTTCCATATCGCCTGAGTCGTCATTGTGAGTTCTGTAACAAGTCAGAATTATTGATATTTATGATCACACAAATAAATAAAAATCGAAGTATGACTCTTTACATATCTATATGACATACCTTACTGATCTAATGGCATATTGCGCCAACTGACACGTTGCACGTGTGTAATCGTAGCAATTAGAATCGCCTTGTCCAGCGGCGTCTACTTCAGTGGCAGTTAATGCCCCGGCTATATCCGCTAATTTTTGATGTTGAGCTTTATTCCAATCATCTAACAATATTTGAACTATCTCTATGCTGGATGGCATAGCTATAGAATCTGAGCTAAAATCTAATACTGGACTTAAAGGTGGACTATCGCTTCCAGATGTATGTGCAATGAGCGATGAAAATTGTCCATGGATCTCTTGCATTTCACTAAAAAATTTGTTGCAATAGATTAGTGAAAATCATCGGAAAAGAAATTTGTTAGTTTTTTAGTATGTATGCACTATGTATCTTACTTTCCGATATCAGATGTTTTGTTTAACATACTGCGCTCCATAAATTTACGTGTTGCTGTGAACAATTCCCAAGCTTCTCTAATTTGTCTAAGCCTTGTCATACGAACGGCTTGTTCTGCACTAAAATCATATTTTGTTTAAACAATTCTATTTTTCGATCTTTTTATTATCCAATTCTATCAAGATGTTGGAAATAATGACGTAAATAGTATAATGTTCTTCAACTTACTTATATTTATCCATCCATGGCTCTGTCTCAGGCCATAAATTACCGATTCTCGTCATTTCGTCATCGAAAGATAAATATCTATGAACGAGAGTTTGGTATTTGGAGCCTTTCAATGGTAGAAGTTTTCTCAACTAAAAATGCAAACGTGCACGTTTAGCTTTACCAAGTCGCAAACGCCATGGATGTTTCTTCAGTAAAACAGAATATTTTACCTGGCCAATAAACGTAGGTAAATTGTTTTGCACTAAAGCGTCATTATATACATAAATCTGATATAACTTTTTGATAAAGCAGTCCCACGTCAAATTGAAGTTGAGGCACTTTTTTAATGGTTTTACTAATTCAGAAATTATAATCGCTGTCGATACGAGAGCATCATAGTCATTCAAGAGACCTGTATTGTAAAGAGAAATCCAGATAAACTTTACATCTATCGTGATATTTTGAAATTTATGTTTACAAAAAGTAGTACTAACCAGTAAGAAAAATTTCAGCTAAATTCACGCTACGATCGTGTAGAAGAGCAAACAAACGAATTTTTACTTCTATCACAAACTCTTGCGCTTGGCTCACTAATCTCATGAAAAGTTGATGAGAATCTCTTTTACATAATCTATAATGAAAGAAACTATTACATAACAATTCACGTAACAATAATGGTGCAAAGAATTTCAATATGTAAAAATTTCTTACTGAATAACAGTATTGTGCATATCGTTAGTGAATTTGCCACGATGAGATTGTGGAGAGTTATATGTATGAGTTTCTAAAGCAACGTTAAAATCAGTACGTATGTACTGCCGTAATTCTGTCCATAGATTTTGGAAATTCATAGCCTTTTGCAGCTCCTCTCTGAACATGTCTCTGCACATACATAAGATACTTTCAATTAATGTCACATTCTTGCTTCTCTCACTTCTTCTTGAGATTCTGATTGGTGACTTTACCGTTTAGCTTTGTAGTCAGCTGTATTATCACAGGAGCATGCAGAGGAGTACAGCTTGGCAAGTGCATCGGTGCTTACTAAAGACGACTTACGACGATCTTCATCAGCCGCTCTTGCACCTCTAATAAACGCATCAATCACACGCTGATCAGTCGTCCCACACTATAAAGAAAGTATTTAATGGAGTAAACTTATTTATGCAATATAATCTGTATCCGCAAGAAAGCAGTGTGAAAGTTGACCATTTAATTAGTAATATCAATCAAGATCCTTGTTAACAGTATAAATATTAAAAAATTATTATTAAGAATTTTTACTCTAAAGAGATTAGGTCTCTCTATCTATGTCTATTCATGTCTGAAGTATTATTATGTATAATAGATTGTTGTAAAAACAATTTAATAATATGAAATATTTATTGTTACATAAATAAGATACTTGTCTTTGTTAGTAATATAATTATTTTATTTTGTCAACTGTGTCATTTAAATTTCTTTCAAAGTACTAATTGATACATTATTCAGAGTCTGCTAAGATATTAATTCCAACTATTCAGAATTCATGAATCAACTAATTCAGAATAACTGACAAGGAAATAACATGAACATTTGTTTTCGTGTGGATAATATATCACCTATGTACATGTATAATATTAAAATTATATCAACAGATAACATATTAAATTCTTGAAAAGGAAAATTTTCACAGCTGACTGAGTTTGCAATAAAATTTTTTACTTCAAGAAGGTAACAATTCTCTTTTGACAGAGATTTCAGGTTACAACACGCGAGCGCGTCGGTCTTTAAATTATAAAGATTATTTTATTGAAATTAAATCGCTCGATCACATCGCCGACCACATTCGGTTCACGCAAAACGTCAGAACGAGGACAACGTACCCCAGTGGGATCATAGTCCGCGACCGCGGGGAACACGCGGGCGTCCCCATTCTCGTGGTCGCTCGGTGTATCCGTGTCCCGGCACGTCCAGGCGGAATCGGTGCAGCTGTCGACGGCGATGACGTCGTTGCAGTGCCGTTTCATCACCGTCGCTGTCGAACCGCCGTCGTCACTCATCACTTCGATTATGTCCCTTTTCCCAGTGATGGTGGCGACGGTGGTGGCGGCGGTGGTGGTGGTGCTCTTTTCGAGTCGACCGTCCTCGCCGTCGCTGCCGCTCATGACAGCGCCACTACGCCCGTTTCAGTGTCACACCGATGCACCGTGTTCCAGGCAACGGCCACGGAATCGATGCGAAACTGTATCACGGCCTTTACCCGGAACCGCGTAAACACCACAGGTCACGCATTCGGATTTGTTCGGACGTTCAGAGGTTCGAAATTCGGACTCGACACTTGCAACCCCTCTCAATATGGCGTCTCGCGTGCGACCAGCAACGACCAGTTCAGTCCGCGCAACCGCGCATCGACCGACATAGTGGCGCAACATCACGGAGCGCTTCAAACATTATCTCCGCTATTATTATCAGTTGATACAGCAAATCGCTTCTGTACTCTATATTTTTCCTTTTCTTTCTCGAGATTCTCAATTAGGGTCACGGCACACGAAAAAATTTAAGTAGCGTTAAAAAAAATCAACGTGTTGGATTAACTGCAGCTGCTTATATAGAATGCGTTTCGATATTCACTGCCAGTATTGAAAATCTATAGTCCACGTAACGTATACTGTATAATTTCTAGCACTGATAGTGAATATCGGAAGCACCCGAAGCAATATTAAAATTATTAGGTGTTGGAATTAATTCGTAGCGTTTTATTAATATAATTAACAAATTATAATATTATTAATAATTAATATAATTAATATATCTACATGTACAAATATACAGATTTAAATTATTATATATACAAATATATAAATAATATATGCATAATAATACATATATTGTATTATATACAACACAAAATTATATTATTTATATTAATTGTTATATTTTTTATTATTTAACATTTTTCCATTTGTTGTTTAGAACGAAAAAAAATTTGAACAAAAACAATACGAAGCATTTATCCAAAATGAATGTAAAAAAATAATCTATAAATATTTAAATCTCAAAGGAAAATAATTACGAATAAAATATTCTTGTTTCCTTTGTGCATTACACCGTCAGCTTGGTAACACAGTGAAGCTATCTCATTCTTTTTTCTTCCGTTCTTTTTCTCTCGCGCACAGAATTGCAAATTATACAATAATTATCGACATTTTGACACAATGCGCGCGAACGAGTTCAATGTACAATAGCGAGCAATCAAATTTGTATTTATTCAATAACATTGGACCTTCTTTAGCTAGGAAGACACTATTTAAAAATTTCGTTAATAATGATAAAAATTAATTGTACGAAAGAAAGAAATCGCATAAATATCATAATTATATCGATTGTACGTAAGCGAAAGTGATAAGAAAGTATAATTGATGTTAAATAAAAACGTGTATTATTTTTTACGTATTTATATTTTATATTTTATAATACTTAAAAGAAAAAATTGCGATACAAATCGATCCGGCGTTCCATGTATCTCGACGTGACATAAAAACGAGCGAAGAAACGAGCTTGTAATTAAAAATAGGCTTGGTTTCTCTCAAGGTTAGCCAGCGTTTCTCGCTCCGTCGGAGTTATTTCTCTTGAGCAACGAACGGATCGATCGTAACCGTCGTTCTCTTATTGGACGCGTTCAAGCCGACAAAACGGCTAGTAAGCATATTTGCCGAACGAACGAGCATGATGGATTTTTCATTGGTTCTTTCTTGTGGATCCAACCAATCATGTTTAATTGCTCGGCGACCTAGCTGCCTTATCAATTTGAACTCTTCTATTGTGGTTTAAGGCCATCACACGCACAAATATTTTTATCGTAAGGCCGCAAGCAAATCGGGCAATCATAATCAAAAATTTTAAAACATGAGATCGCAATTTTGATTATGATTTGCTTGAGACCTTACGATTACGATTACAATTTTTATATATGTAATGGCCTTTATGCGTCGCGCTGCAAATGGCAGTCATAAACAGTGTCCCGTCGCAAAAATGGATGTATTCATCGGATTGATGTATTCTTCTAGATCGAACGATTTGATTGGATAATTCTAGAAAAATAAACCAATAACAGCGAGTGCTCATTCGATTGTTGAGTCCACCAGACGCAGTCAATGATGTGTTCAACAGACTCAATTGTTACGGACATATATATATATATATATATATATATATATATATGTATATATGTATATATGTATAAATATATATTTACTATTTAATTCTAAGAACTCAGAACTCACAGTCGACTTAAAGTCTTTGTGCTGTTAGGGTTGTATCTAGCCTGTCCGAGGTTTAGCACCATGGACACAATTTTACATTATGATTGAAATAAAACCAATTGTCAATCTGTAATTGTCAATCCGTAGTTTGATAGCATTTTCCATTGGGAAAACTATAGTTTGATATGAATTTAGTGTAAATCGGTTTTAACTTGGTTGATAAATAATTTGATCCATTTAATGTTATCAGAACTATAAAGAATATATTATAAATTATTTATTAATACTAATAATTTGTAAATTAATTTACGTTTAACTACACTCAGAGTGCACTAATGTTGCACTAGTTTTTCCAATAAAAAATGTTGAGCCGTAGTACTAGCAATTGCGCGATTGTGATTGGTGATTACTTTTCAATCAATCAGAGCAAAGCAATTGTTTTAATTGCAGTAATTATCAATCACAATTAAGGGCTGGTTAACCATCTTCGATTAATTTAAAAAGAGAAAAAGTGAACAACGCAAGAAGTTGAGTTAAAAAGAACAGATCTTGTTTTATTCAACATATAGATAAGAAATTAAATTAAAACTAATTATAACTAACACAGTCAGAAATTTGGTTTTAAGCGATTAAATTAATCACTGAGATATATATTATATATATTATATATATTATATAGATATATATTAAGTTGGAGTTTGATCAAAATTACTCTAAAGAGTCACAAGTCACGACATACAAAAAAACATAACCAAGCGATTCAACCAATCAACCGAAAGTTCAAAATGATCTTACGTTTTCAATAATTCTGGAGTGTGATTAATCGATTCACTTATTGTTCGAGCACATTTGACTTGGGCTGTTCACATTTTCTCATATGCTGTTATCCTAAAATCCTCTTATTTTGGAAAATTCGATTAGTTTAGAATGCATCGCGCATCAGCTCATCTTATGTCTCTCATGTATATTGTATGTATTGTATATCTATACCTAATAGCGGCTAAGTTCACGTCGGTTGGACCGATTATATATACTCACACGGCAGCCATGTTTTAGAACGCATCTACCAACCATCGCGTCACGCGAATCAAGTCATTGTCCGATATTTATTCAAATTTGCATTTGTAAAATAGGTGTTGCGATATTGTAGAATCATTGCGCGTCTGTTAGTAGAATTTCGCCGTACATAATTAATATCGCACACTACTGTTTTATCATCGATAACGTGTTTTTCGCTGCGATGGACGTGCGCCCAGTGCATTCACAGCCAACTTCAGAGGCGTGTCATGTTTGCGCTCGGTGCGTTGCATCGTGATCGAAATCGTCGCGTTTCGTCGTCGGGATTCTATGAAAAATGCTGTCGCTAGGCCCGAAAAAGGACGGCGGACCTAACGCCAAATTCTTCGAAGCGCCAGAAGTTCTTACCCAGCTTGATGGTGTTAAGCAGTGGCTGCTCAAGAACTGCAAGAAGGTATGCTCGTTTGTGCGAACATGGATACCACCCGGCGTCATAAACTCATTGCGGTACCTTCGTGCGGCTTTGCTTTCTCTTTCGCGACACGTATTATCGCTGATCGCAGTTTTTCATGTCAATAATCTGTATTTTTTAGAGATAAAATCCTTGAGAAAATAAATTTTATCAAGATTCTCGAAAAATGTCCTAATATATTTTATAGCACTGACGCGGACGTGAAAATCATCCTGATGACTACATATTTGTAAAATTTATTACTGTTTATAACTGTTTATTTATCGCTTATTGCTGTATGTAAGCATATGTATGTACAGTAAAAGTATGTATAAAATCAGTATATATATTTCTTAATAGATAAATATATCAATTCAATTTATTACTTTCACTATACATATATATATATATACACATATACATACATATATATATATAATTTTTAGAGAAAAGTAATAAATGAGAACTCAACAAAATGTACACTGGATGATAAAAGAATAGTATTTACATATAAATTTTTGTATTATTAATTTTTAGTATTACATTATATGAGTAATTTCATAATTTTCATAATTTCATAATTTTATTTATGATTTCTTATAGTATGTACAAACGGATCCGCCCACTAATAAGAGCTTAGCCACGTTGCTGGTACAGATTCTGCAATTTCAGGAGGATAATCTTGGCAAAAATGTATCAAAGCCACCTATGACTAGACTTCCAGTATGTAAAATATATGTATTATGTAACTAATAAAACATTGATAAAACGTAAAACATAAATAACATTGTTATATCTGAATTAATTATTGACGAGTTTAATTTTTGCAGATGAAATGCTTCCTAGATTTTAAGCCTGGTGGTGGTGTGTGTCACATATTAGCTACTGCTTATCGTTTTAAACAGGAGCAAGGATGGAGGCGTTTTGATTTTCCTCTTGCAAAGAAATATCTTTTTTTATGTATAATGTTGATATTCTTGTCTATAAAAGTTGCATAAACAAGTATTTCATTGATTAATCAATTATTATTATTACAGTCAGGGTCCCGTATGGATCGTACAGTGGATATGCTAATGGCGGCGGAACGTGCTTTAATACAGAATAGATGTATGACTGTACCAAGTATTTTCGTGAGACCGGATGTTGACAAAAATACAGCTGCAAAAGTAAAAGATGTAGTTAGAAAGCATCAGGGTACTGTCGTGGAGAATGAGACAGATGCTACACACATTATCTATCCTCCAGTAGATCCGATGGAAGAGGAATACGCACGACCTTGTATGAGACGCGAACGATCGGTTCTAATTCATTGGTACTACTTTCCAGACAGCTATGATTCCTGGTCAACACTGGATCTTCCATGGGACTATCCCGAAGGAACTTATACAAACACAAATTCAAGGTGCTTAAATATTCATAATCTTTTAATGTAAATATTATAATTGGTGGAAATTAATAATTCAAATTAATTGATATCGTTTATCAGTATAATGTGTTGAAAGCGTTGTTGGCAAAATATTTCTACTTATGTATTTAATTCATATGTAAATGTTAAATTAATATATTAAATAAATGTAATCTTTTTCTAGATCAATGTATAAAGTATCGGCTACATGGGCGTTAGATTTGGATCAATATAATGAATGGATGAACGAAGAAGATTATGAGGTAGATGATAATGGTCAGAAAAGAGTACACAAATACAGGCTTTCGGTGGAAGATTTGATGGCACAACCGTCTCATCCACCACCTGCGAAGAAACCTAAGAGGAAACGATCGCCCAGCCCACCTCCAAAACTCGGCAAACGTAAGAGGTATGGACATCTCTGATAGTAAATTCAAATTATACACAGAACTTTGCTTATCTTCGAATTTGTACGTTATCGTTTTTAGTAGCAGAGCACCGTCAGGTATCCAAAGTGCTTCCTCCGCATCATCAGCAACGGTTCCGAAGAAATCGCGCGGCGGTGAAGAAGAGGAAGATTTGACTCAGGGAATGGAGGATCCGCCCGCTGAACCTCGTATTGTCGAGGTGGTTGCTACGCCCACGAATCCACCAATCACAGGTCAGGGTAATGCAACAACGGGTAACTCCACATTGGCATCTACTGGTAGTAAAAAGCAAGACAGCGAGCTTCAACCTCTTAAATCTGGCAACTTGACCGATCTTGATGAACAAATGGAAGGTATACAAAGAAATTTAGATAATGAAACTTGGATCAGTAATGTAATATCATAACGCGATAAACATATTTAACGTCAGATCAATAATTAAAAAAATTTTCAAGTTAAATGTTAATTTAATAAATCCTGAATTAAAAGCTGTCGATATCGTAGGAGACAAAGGAAGCTCTCAAGGTGGTCAAGATAGAGAAGAAAGAGACACTAGTAAAGAAAGAGGTGAAGGTGGCAAAGGTGATGAACCGGAAGATAATGTGACGGAACAAACGCATCATATCGTTGTTCCTAGCTACTCTGCCTGGTTTGATTATAATTCGATTCATACTATAGAGAAGCGGGCTCTATCAGAATTCTTTAACGGTAAAAATAAATCCAAGACTCCGGAAATTTATCTTGCTTATCGGAATTTTATGATCGATACCTATCGATTAAATCCAACTGAATATATTACATCGACCGCGTGCAGGTAATACATGTAATATATTTAATTTACATTTAATAATGTATGTAAAATTATAATTTTTGTTAAATATAAAAATAAAAAAGATGGTTTCCTTTTATGTATGAAAGCATTTTTACAGGCGGAATTTAGCCGGAGATGTATGCGCGATTATGCGTGTGCACGCATTTTTAGAGCAATGGGGACTCATTAACTATCAGGTAGACGCAGAATCCAGACCGACACCAATGGGACCTCCACCAACATCACATTTCCACGTTCTGTCGGACACGCCATCCGGTTTGGCACCAGTCAATCCGAATCCGCCGAAAACACCACAACCATCCGCTGCGAAGATGTTGCTCGACTTGGAGAAAAAACCGAATATAACGGGTGCCCTAGGTACAGAAGAAAAGGCTTCGGCGGGCGCAATGGCAAACTTCGGTCTGAAAATCGACCAGTATTCGAGGAAACCAGCAGTACTGAAGAACAAGCAAGCGGCAGGTGCCACGCGTGATTGGACAGAACAGGAAACACTTCTACTATTGGAAGGATTAGAATTGCACAAGGACGACTGGAACAAAGTATGCGAACATGTGGGTTCGAGAACGCAAGACGAGTGTATCTTGCATTTCTTACGTTTACCTATAGAGGATCCATATCTGGAAGAAGGCGGGCCCGAAGGATTGGGTCCTTTGGCTTACCAACCCGTACCATTCTCGAAAGCTGGTAATCCTGTTATGAGTACAGTCGCCTTCCTTGCGTCAGTCGTGGACCCTAGAGTAGCCGCGAGCGCAGCAAAGGCAGCTATGGAAGAATTTGCCGCAATAAAGGATCAAGTACCAGCTGCTTTATTGGATCAGCATTTAAGAAACGTTCAAGCTAGTGCCAGTTCCGACGGTAATTCTTCTAACTATATTATAAATTAAAAATTTATAACTTAATTTTAAGGTAATGCACACATAATAATTGTTAAGTAGATAATAAATATCAATTCTTCATTTTTATATAGGTAAATATGATCCATCGGCTGGTTTGGCACAATCGGGCATCGCTGGTACAGGACCACCTGAACCACCTGACGATACATCAGCTTCTACCGCGACCCCGTCCGTACCGGCGGGTGCGGCTAGCTCTCCTCATTCCACAGCTCCTACTCCTGAAAAGAAAGAAGATCAAGATAAATCTAAAGACGCTATGGATGTTGAACCATCTCAGATAGAAGTCACCAAGAAAGAGGACGAAACAAAAGAGGGCGAAGAGGATACAAAGTCCATCACTGATCCAGAAGCTGCTGAAGCAAAAGAAAAGAAGGATAAAGTAGATATCACAGTGACATGAATTAATTTGCACGTTATAAAAAAGAAAATATCAAAATTTTTAAATAAGTGATAAAATACCATGGGTTTAAACTTAATTTTTTTTACAGGTTGTAAGAGACGCTCAGCTTCAATCTGCAGCGGCGGCAGCGTTAGCGGCTGCGGCTGTTAAGGCCAAACATTTAGCAGCTGTGGAGGAACGTAAAATCAAGTCATTGGTCGCGTTATTAGTCGAGACGCAAATGAAAAAGCTAGAAATCAAGCTGCGTCACTTCGAGGAATTGGAAACTACGATGGAACGTGAACGCGAGGGTCTTGAGTATCAACGGCAGCAACTCATCACCGAGCGACAGCAGTTCCATCTCGAGCAGTTGAAGGCAGCCGAATTCAGGGCGCGACAGCAGGCCCACCAACGATTGGCTCAAGAACAACAGCAACAACAGCAACAGCAACAGCAACAAAATCAACAACATCCACCATGGCAACCGCCCGGTGCACAGCAGCAGCAGCAACAACCGCCAAGTCCGCAGGCTCAACCGCAACAACAGCCACCACCGCACACGCCTCCGCAGCAGACATAACTCTTTCGTGAGTTTAAATCTTTAAATATGTAGTAGTTAAATAAATCAAAAACTTTTACAAATTATATAATACATTATTAATGTTGTTTCTTCAATCTTCCTCGTTTTTTCGTTTTTATTTGTTTTTTTATTTATTTGTTTTTTTATTCATCTCCAAATTTAATTTCCACGATTACATATACAAAATAATTTATGCGCGATTTCGAAACATTTTCGTGCCTTTAGAGAGGAATAAATAGTTTGCAGAAGTTTCTTTATATATATTTTTAATTTCTATTACGTATTCAATATGGGAATCGTATGTGGGAAGAAATTATCTTCACAACTATGTAAAAAAAAGGAAGATTTCTCGCGGAACGAAATCACCTTTTTTTTCATGTAACAACATTACGAGAGTTGTAAAAGACTTACACACTTGATAAATATTATACATATTATTAAATACATCATTGTCAATCAATGTGAAATCTTATCTACAAAGCTTCGTTATCTATCAATTCCAATACTAAATCAGTCATGAGTCGGGCACATTCGGCGCCTCCGGGTGGTGGTGTTCCTGCAGTATTATGTTTTTCCTCGCTAGTTTCCGTGTTACTTGTTTCATACAGATTCGGTGCTTCGTCACTGGCACATGTACTAATCGGTAAAATGTCCAACGCCAATCCCAATCCGAAACGTCCACATCTCCTCATCTCTTCTTTTAATCTAGAATCGTTAAATAGACAACAATATTAAAAAGGTAGTCAAACTATCTTATATTTTTAAACTTACAACATATCCGTTTTTCAAAAAAAAAAATTGATATTAGATTTGTATATAAGCTTTTCGATTAAATAATAAATTACTTATAAAGTGTAAGCAATGAATTTATTATAGTTTTGTTATACACATGATTGAATCTCGACGATTTACTTACAATTCCCACATGATAGATGGATCTTTTGGCGGCTGTTCTGGATTTAGGATGCACAAGAAGGACATCAGATGAGAATGATAGTGTTGGAGAAGCTGTGTCATGTAAGCCCGCCTAACAACACCACTCGTGCAGCAGTATAGCAAGTTCGCAAGATCAAGAGCGAGTGAACCGACCCGCGTCAGTTGAAAATCAACTAGATAAACGGCCTGCAGAAGCACAGTATTAAAAATCAAGTCTAGAAGGTTTCGCAGTGAGACGCATTTCACATTCGTGACAGCTAACATTGTCAATCTCGAATGTGATTTATAGATCGTAATGAGGGATAAATATTCTTGCATCATATTTATTTGCATGTTTTAAATGGTCGTCTGAATTTGTCCAATGATTTTGCCCAATGGATAAAAAACTTAAATGATTGAAAAAGAATTAAGTACGAATATGTCAATTGTTGTATATTATACATTTTTCGGATTTTTTTTAACTTTCGGGCATTATGTGTTTTACAAATAGATAATTAAAGATAATTAAATATCGATTTTTCTAAAAGTCGACGTTTATTATCTTTAATTGTCTATTTATTTATCTTAATTAGATGTAATTATACATAATGCAAGAATCTTTATGACCGGCTACATGAATCTAGGTGTGATCACTTTCATTGAGCCGGAGTCTTTTTAATAAGATCGCAAATGGAAGAAACATTTAAATCATATAAGAATCTTATAAATTTATATAATAAAAATGTATGGAACAACAAAAGAGAGTGGTTTCTCGTTTCGTTATTTCACGTAAATGATCTGAAAAAAAAAAAGATGATTATCACCATTTGACGGTAATCATCTTTTACTGAATACATGCGACCTTTTATTGTAGATATTATCAGACATGCAATGTGTATTGCGCTTTTCTAATTTACTTTTCTTACAAAATAAAATATTTACCTCTGTATCTGAGCTTGGTTCATCCTGAAAGAGGAAATTATTAGTCCAACAATCACCATGACAAAATACGGAGAGAGGTCCTTGCGCGGAGACGAGTTCGCTCATAGTGCGAAAAAATACGTCTTCGTTTAGGAAAGCTTGCAACTTTGTCATTACTTCCTGTCTTCTATAGTCCATGTGCGAAGGAAGTGCTTCAGACACCATCATGATGGCATTATTTACGGCAACGCGATAATACTGACGGTACCAATCTTCGTTATCTCGTCGAAATAACGTTTCTTTTATAGCTCGATCATGTTCTGAATTCGTTAAATTCGCGAATTCTTCTGGCCTTTAAAAAGTAACATTTTTTTACATTAAAACCAAAGAGGATACCGAAATAAAGTACATATATAAAAAAGGACATTTCTTTTTATCATATTTTCAATGATTCTTAAATATTTTACATAGAAGTCTACTTCTAGAAAAACTTGATAAATTGTTTCGAATTATTCAGAATATTTATTATATCTACATTTAATTAATCGAACATATTTACCTGGATTCTTTTAATGTCAAGCTAAGCGCATGAAAGCCTGCTAGAGCCTTCAACACATGCTCTAAATTCTCCACTTTTAATCCTTTCCGTCTGTCTGCCATTTTAAAACCTCTCTGTCTCAAATCTTCCATGGCAATAAGATTGGTTCTAGCAGCATATATCTTGGGTACTCCGCTGAATACTCTTCTATTGTTCGATTGCAGCCTATTCAGCGCGGGCCATACATATTTATAAAACACGACTTCATTCCTGAACAGTAACTCGCTTTTAAATGCCTCACGACGTTTCTTGGATTCCGGCAATATCTTGTAAATGATAGCACACTCATAATTAATGTATTCGTCGTTTTTTAACAATTTGCGCCCCTTTGCCCGAATCCGATACAACATCGAAGTATAGTTATCTCCTCGTCCCGATCCTGGTTCTTCTTCCAAACTATCAATCTCTACGTTGGGCTCATCTTCGGTAATTAATTCACGGATATCATCAAGCATGAGTCTATTGCTACTATCGCCGCTGTTATCCATCATCCTTACGGATCTGGCCGATCTTTACGACAATGATTCCGATATCTTTTTGATTTTTTCGAATGGAATCGACTTTAACATCCTATACTTCACGATAGATCAGAGTTGTACCGACTGACTCAGGAAATGGGTATTTGAGCGACTGGAGCGATTGGAGGGTTGCTGTCTCCCACCGTTACTGACTTAATTCATTAATGATTTACGCCCCCCAACTTTAAAAGACAAGGACATTGATACATGTCAATCATATGTCTCATCGTTTAAATTCCCCGCTTGATTCTTCAAAACGTGGCGCGGGTTCGTCGCGCGATATATGGAATAACGATAATAGAAAACTTTCTTTCAAATTAATATTACAGTTTTGTACAATAAAGGAGAATATTATATAAATAATACATAAATATTCTCAAAAAGGTTTCTATATTTTCTATATTTTATAATACAGACTTTATTTCGAAGACTAATTCTCATCAGAGATCTGTAATTGGAGAACATCGATACCTACTAAACTAGTCAATATATTTTTCTGATTGGGGGTAAGGGATACAGTTTTGTATAACTTTTCAACCATTTCCCCGGCTCCTTCTAAACTATGGAAAGTGACGTACTCCAAAAGTGTCTAGAAGCAAATTGCAAGGATATTATAATAAAACAATTGATAAGAATGTAAGAAAGTAAAAAAAAATGTATATATACTTACGAAAATTACCGGCACATATGCTTGTGCTAAACACAGTTCGAATATTTCGTTTATATGCTTTGTTGTAATGGTTTGACCATTCTTAATCAAGTTTGGTGAACGAACTAATAACGATATAATTTCTATCGTTTTAGTAAAATTATTTCCACGTAGCAACAACAGTATAATATTGCCCATTATTGTGTTAGATACCAAGACGTGTTGTAGCCTTTTAGAATTTTGAGTCTGTGTTTTTAAAAAAGACAATCATATATATTATTTTAATATATTTGATGTGATTTGAATATATTTGATTTGATCATAAAAATAAGATAATAATTTGAAACTTAAATTTCAATAGATTCCCGATTTAATTTGAAAAGAACTTGGTGTTTCTTCTTCCTCAATCATAATACATAATTCGGAAGATATTAATATTATATATGGACAAATATATGAAGTCTCAAAGACTTCTAAATTTATCATAGAATCTATTATTAAATTATGAAATACTCTAATAAATAATACAAATTATGAAATATTCTATAATTAAAAATGATTTTAATTACTTGTATATGATCCCAGATAATCACTGCCATCTCTGTGAATTGCGCATTTAATGGAGAATCAGACACAGGTTTACAATGTACGCTCATCAAGTGCAATATGTTCTCCAATAACTCTTCCCTGTTCAGATGACCGAACATGATCATGTGCGACCACAGTTTTGGTATATATTGCGTGGCAGTCTGCGCGGGATGTAATTTAAGAGCTTCTAATATAGCACTCATCACGGCAGGTTCCGGTATAGTCACATGCGGTACAAGTTTGCTGTAGAGCTTGAAGAATGTCTCAAATTCTTCCGTTGCCAAAATTAATTCCAAATACATTCGGTAATAGATATGTTCCTAAGGAAAGATATAAGCATAATATAAATGCTTAATATAAATACATAATTATCGATCATTAGCATAATTTTAAGAATAGCTGCAGACTACATAATATTATGTAATGAAAAAATTCAGGTTTTTTTATTTTAAAAAATTACTTTAAATATGTTAACTCTCGATAAACATCATAAATCCTATCTAAATGATGCTATTAAAATATCCACTGAAAGAGTCCACTAAAATATCCTCTTAAGAGATTTTATATATAAAAAGAATGATATTAATTTCACTCTTCATGTATAATTTTCATATTTTATTACAAGAAAACAAGATTTATTAATTACAAGAAAACAAGATTAGCTCATGGCATGTGTTTTCTAGATAGATGCTATGTGTTGAGGATTTAAGAAACTTACTCTTATATTGTTATTGATAAACTTGTAATTTTCACCGGTAAGAAGAAGCTCATTCACCATTTCACCTGCTTGACGATCACAGAACTGCTGGGACGCCATTTCCATTGCGGTAACGAAGAAATTTAAATCTTTCTCATTTTGAATAGTAATGGTTTCATTCTTCAAAGACGTCAAAATTTTTATAAAGCTGTTATATGACATATCACCTGTTTCAGCGAATAAACTCGTAAATATTCATGAATATAATGTATCTTTGCAATGTAAGAGAATATATAATTACCGAATCTATTTAAAATTTTCAGCAGATAATAATATGTAGTTAACGACGGCTTCAGTTTGAATTTTGTAATATCAGCGAGTATCTTGCGTGTAAAACCTAGAGCTACTTGATTGGTTTTTAAAGTAGTTGCTATATTAAGAGCGGCATTAAAGGTATGTATGTTTGGAGTGATTCCGTTTATAATCATTGCTCTATAAATATCAGTTACTGATGATTTTAATTTAAAATCCTCTCCTTGCATTGGTATTAATGATATCATAGCATTGTATCCATCAACAGATAACGATATATTTTTTCTTTGACTTTCATCATAAAAGTGCCAAGCCTTGTCCGGCTAAAAGATTATATTGGGTCATTTAAAAAGTATTCGCGGTTTTTTTCATTCAAAAATTGAACAAAAAACCGCGGATACTTTTTAAATGATCTAATATCAAATTTTTGTTGAAATTTATAATAATAAAGCTCTAAGATGTAAAATAAGAAAAAGGCAAATTAGAACCAAAAGTGTGTAGTCGACAGCAAATAGATTAAATAATTTAACTAATTTATTCACTGATTGAGCGTAATTCTGATTTTAATCGTTTACATCTGCTGAAGAGAGTCCTAATTTTGAATTAAAACGTACATTTATTGTAAAATTATCCAATCATCAGATAGACTTTAATTTTCCTTTTTTCTTCTTTTTGTCGTGTTATTATATTTCAAATATCCCTTTTAAGAAGTAGCGAGTTACTTTTTAAATTCTTTTTAATTAATAGTTGTTAATTAATAGTAATTAATTAATAAGTTACACTTATGAAGAGTTATCTTACACTGAAACATTTAGCCAAACCACATATCATCGCGGTGTACGCAGCAGCTGCTATTTTGGGTTCTTGTTCCTTCAGAAATTCGAATAGTACATTGATTTGTGAGTAATTTCTGTAAA
The DNA here is from genome assembly GCF_000204515.1 of Acromyrmex echinatior. Next base: position 510,598 of record NW_011627202.1, read on the forward strand.
CCACGATAAAATATAAAGTATTATTTTAAGAGTAAAGAAAATACATATTCATCGGCAAAGGAAAGAAAACGTATATTCAATTTTCATACTCACTGCCAAGCATTCTTTTTACGTTTTTGATCGATTTTAAACCAACGAGTCTCTAGCCATTCGTCGGTTCGTTCATTATTGTAAAAACATAACAATTCCAAGAGTGCCTGTTTCGTTGGTATTGTCATCTCACCTTTTAATAGATCGTATATCGTGATACAATTAACAACATTACCATTTGATATTTCATATAATAATGTTTCCTCTGTTACTTTACTTTCTTCGGTATAAATGGGAAGTGGTACAAATGCCTGCAAAACACACAAATAATATGATATAACATGTTAACTAAATATTAATAAAAAACATTATTGATATTATATGAACGAGCAAACAAAAAGGATTTAATTTATGTTTGATTGATGACCTTAATTTCAGGATCTGCTACTTTATGCTGAAATAAATCGTGATGTTCCTCACGAACCCACATTGCAGTTTTCCTTCCAGACTCTTTTGCTAAAGCGTATGAACGATTATGCGCGCTTGATTGAGGTATCAAGTAAGGGTCATCATGAAACTTATAATGTGGCGCCGTATAATCTCTGGATATCGTACTTTCCAAAGCCTATAAAACAAATTGAATGACACATTTGTAGAAGCATCATTCAAACAAATTTACTTTCACTTTCAGATGTTTAAAAGAATAATTTTATTTACCTTCAAGATATCTGTTGGACCTCGTTCTATCCTGTTTGGAATTTGAATGTCTGAGAATGAGGCTGACGTTGTGGTTGTTGACTGCAATCGTACAATCAACTCCTGGTACAATTTCCTATAAATATTCCAAATATGAATAAAATTATTGACTTACTATACTCAATCACCATTAACCACATGTTTCACATGTATCTTTTAGGGGACAGTCAAAATTTCAACAATTAAAGTTTTCCTCTGTATAAAAAGAAAACAATATAATATGTGAGTTCAAAAACATTTAGAAAGTAAAGATATAAAACAATGTTTCCGACTTTTCACAACTAATTTAGTAGGAGAAAATTGGTACTGGTATGAAAGACCTATGGTACAGATGAGTGGAAAACAATGATGCAAGACAGAAGATTAAGTATCCTTTTAGAACTGTTTTTAAAAACAAATGTATATTCTTAAATAAGTGTTTCGAGTACTCTCATCGTATATCATATGTATAACAAAGTTTCACTTAAACAATTATTTAACAATTTCACTTAAAAAAGTAATTGATCTACGTATGTGAACAAAATTAAATGAATTATAGTTCATTACATACCCACGAACAATTTTTGATAAAGAATTCATGATGCTAATTGTAAAGACAAAGGAAATTATTAATTCTTTTTCTGTATCTTTTTCTTACAATCTTCACAGTCACGAGTTTAAGGTTAGATTATTGGAGTAAGATCAGGTTAGGGTTAAATGCGACATTGCATGATCGATGTAACGATCAAATGAACTTTCTGATAAATCAACAACGATTCTAATTGTGTTTCTTTCCCCACATGTGTGAAACAATAATTTTATCCTGATTAACAAAATAATATAAATTTGCTCAATTCAACTCTGATTTCTAAATGATCATATTTTGATTTAAATTATCCAAAAGATCAACAAATGATATATAAAGTATTTAGACGTTTGTCTCAAAATTAATATTGAAATATTCGAAATTAATATCAATAAACAGCTTCTCAGTCAGTTGAGTCTGTCGAAAACAAATTTTGTCAAACGCTGCTACAAATTTTTTCATCAAAAAGACATCAATATTTCATGCAAATTCTGTTATATTATATATTCAGTATCAACAAATTGGTAGCAAATATACAACAAAATCTGCTAACCAAATTATCGACAAAAACCAGCTTACTGACAACCTAACAGTAAATTAACAATCGACCTTTGCTTGGTTTCTATCGATGGAAAGGATTCTTACACTATATATGGTTTTTCCTGATAATTTGCTCTCACTTAAACTTTATCAGCAAGCTGCGAGAAAATAATTACTTAGCTATAATTTGCTGACATTTTTGATTCAATTTTTCAATAATTTATTAATAATTTTCAGGAAAATTATTAACATTTTACTAACTGGATTCAAATAATATATATATATATATGCTTTGTCTGCTGAATGCAGCCATTGGTTCATATTATGGATTCAAATCATTTTCATATTTTTTGCTGGAATACATATTTCTATTCATTCACATATTTCTTAATTTTTAAGAATAAGTCTTACTTCATTTTTTATTCAAATTAAATTTTATTTTTATATTTAAACACATATAATTATATAAGCATATGAATGCATATAAATGTAATATAATATTTTGTATGTATATTTTTTGTATGTATACAAAACTATTGCAAAAACTAATTTCTACTACGCTCATAGCAATCACTCAATTACGGTACAATTCTAGTGGCGGCAGATCATGACTTGTAGAATATATTGTGATCGAGCCAAAAATGAATTTTTTTTTAATCTATTACAAGCAAAAAAAGATTCCTTTAAATTAACTTGAATTTAACTCTGAAAAGAAGTACTTTTATGGAGTCCTTTGTTAATTGTCGGAAAGGAGTTTTTTTTTAAGTTCATTTCGAACAAATTATGCTAATTCATAAAGGAATCAAGAAAATAAATTTTTTTCGAGTTTAATTGAATCATTTGTGCTATCTGGGCGTGAGTCGCGGAAATGAGCCTATTATACCCAACTAGAACATAGAAATCATGAGGACATCATGATCTCATTCGTCACTTATAAGTCAATTTTTACGTATCAAATGACGACGTCATGATGACGTTTTGTGATATCATTTTGACTTAATTATGACTCCGTGTTCTATTTGGGTAGTTATAGAATCGGATTATAGGGGATTGAAGGGGAATTTTTTAAACACTAATAGGCCGATATGTATATAAGTCGATTCTTGTATATAGTTTAATGTTAAGACAGCATTACATTTATACATATTTAAAACAGTAATTGGTAACTAACGATATGGTTTCTCAAGCAGAACAACAAGTCATGACAACGTCAAAATGATATTAAGATAAATCGGAAATTGAAAAATGATTTTTAATGATCATTTTGAAGTCATTTTGGCATCATTTTGATATCCTAATGACTTGTTGTTCTGCTTGGGTTTGGCTCGCCGCAGTGCGAGATCTGTGGATCCCAGTTCGATCCCGCCATTCGGATTCGGCGTTAAACTATAGGTTCCTTCGAGTGTTGACAAACTCTAAAGAGTAAGAATGCAACTACCTATCAAATACAAAAACATACTATCAAATAAAAAAATATTTACACACTACATGTGGACACTGCTTTCATGAAGATTGTTTGTTACAGTCGCTCGAAAGGTAAACATGATTTAAGTCAGCCATTGTAACAATCCTTCATGAAAGATTTAAATGTCTGCATGGGATATGAAAATTTTTTTTGATATTATTGTATATCGAGTAGTTGCATTCTTACGCACTTTTTAGATCATTTAACAGATAGAAGGACTCTTCATATACAAAATAAATAACAATAAATAAAGGGCAAAGTAAGAATCAAACACATTTTAAAATTGTAACACAATTAAATAGAATATATTACAAATAAAGAAAAATAAAAATTAAAACAAGTTTAAAACACAAATATTACAAGTTTCGGCTACCGGATTGAGCCCTCTTCAGACATTTACATTTCACGAAAATCGCTGTACAAAATAATTTAATTGTGTTACAATTTTAAAATGTGTTTGACTCTTACTTGACTCTTTAGAGTTTTGTTACAGCACTCGAGGGAACCTACAGTTTTTAATGCCGATCGAATCCGAATGGCGAAAAATCCACGTATTCGGAGCGTGGGATCAAACCTGGAGGATCCATAGATCGCGAATCAATGAGTGTCGAGCCATTTGGCGCTCCAAAACCATATCGTATTAATTACCAATTACTGTTTTAAATATGTACAAATATATATGCTTAAAATTAAATTAAATACAAGAATCGACTATTATATAAATAACATTAGTATTTAAAAAAGAATTCCCCTTCAATCTCCTATATTTTGATTCTGTAACTAAGCCCATTTTCGCAACTCACACCTAGATAGCATAACTGATCCATTTAAACTCGAAAAACGTACATTTTCTCGACTTCTTTACGAATTAACATAATTTGTTCGAAATGAATTTAAAAAGAATTTCTTTCCGACAATTAACAAAAAAAAAGAACTCGATAAAAGTACTTCTTACAGAGTTAAATTGAAATTAATTTAAAGAAATCCTTTTTTTGTTTGTAATGGATTCGAAAAGAAAATTTTTGGCCACAATATATTTGTATACAATTATTCCCGCTACAAGTCATGATTTGCCGCCACTAGAACTGTAGTTGTATGATTGCTATGAGAGTAACAGAAATTAGTTTTTGCAATAGCGTTTTTGTATATATATATATATATTTGCATGTACATAGTTATATAATTTAATTTTATCCAAATAAGTATTTAAAAAAAGACAAGTTTCAATATTCTTGTTGAAAACGTCAAGAAATGAATTAATAAAAATATCGATAAAATTCTCTCCGTTAACGAATCGTAATCTTCAATTTCTTTTAATTCTCAAAGAGAGGAAGCTTTTTAAGAAGAGAAATCTGAAAAAAACACACAGATTCCAGTACATTTATCGCGTTAATTCGTTGCTGCCTGCAACATAATAGAAAATGAGAATATAATCAATACGTCTCTATAATGCATCAACTGCATGAGTGCATGCACGCCACGCACTACGTGATGTTAATTCCACCTGGTCTGTAATGCATTTACAAGTATCGACGCGAATCAACCCCGGCTGGCTTACGTTAATCTCTCGTAGTGCAATGAGACATCTGGTCGGTTGCCTATCCGCAGGCTTTGGCCTCTTCGTAACGGAAATGTGTAACACATAATGTGCACAAGGTGTCCCTGCACTTTTTGCCATGTAGTGATTTTAATTATAAGGACGATTTCGATCAAACTCGAATCATCAATTGAATCAATGATTAATTTGTAAAGTAATTATTTGTCTTACGTAATAATTTCATTAATTTGAATAAAGCTATTAAATTTTAAGCAAATGTTTTAATTCATCGATTAATCAATCGCATTGCAAATGCAACTTTGCTTCGTAAAAGCTTTTATTTGATTTTTGGGAAGAAAGATTAGAGATGATAAATTATACATATAGAAAGTTAATTTGCTAGAAGCAGTTGGTTGAATTTATCTGATCATCAGAGTTTGTGTTTTGCTTTTTTAAATGCTTTTGTATTTTACAAAATTGTATACAAAATTGTAAATAAAATCTTATATATTTTGACATAATTAAATCATCCATGGATCTTAGTACGTACAGAACGTACTCGTATTATCGTCTCTTTGATGTATTTGGACTATATATAATATACAATCGCAGAATCAAATGCCGATTCTGGCATATACTATATTATATATAGTAGATATATGTAATATATAATACATGTAATATAATACATATAATATATATAATATATGTACAGTCCGCATCAAAATCGCGATACGATTTCATGTATGTACTAAGGGATCATCTCGGTTTGTATAAGTTAGTGAAAATCCTCGATTTCAGTAAAAATTGACAGCATAAGATTAAAATTAAAAAAAAAAGCAAAATCATATAGATCGTAGATTCTAAGAAATTTGATATTATAGTGCATGGTAAAAGTTCTCGAACGGCTATATATTAAAAAATATTGATTTATTTAAAAAATGTTTGAAACAAAAGTAATAGGGTTTTAAGAAAATTATCGGATGATAATTTGACTTTGAAATGATCTTGGAAAGTGTTTTTAAGGTCAACACAAAAATTATAAACGGAACTTTATTTTTCCTAGCATATTTTTATAGCTGACATCGAGATGTTTCAGAATACTGTTTACAAATCTTTTCTTCATAAGAGAACATTAAATTTCTTGGAACCTACGATCTATACGGGCTCGCCTTTTTTCTTAATTTACATCTTATACATTCAACTTTTACTGATATCAAGATTTTTCACTAACTTGTTGTACAAATCGAGATTGTCCCTTATAAGATCCACATAGGTGATTTAATTATGTCAGAATATTTAAGATAAAATTTTATTTACAATTTTGTATATCGTGTAAAATACAAAAGCATTAAAAAAGCAAAACACATACATATACGTGTATATACCTATAAATATATGCATATTAAAAACAAACATATACCAGATTAAATTATCCAAACAGACAAACGTATACCAAGTAATTAAAATGAAATGATAAATAAGAAAGTCTAAAAACTGACGCGAATTTAAGATCTTCCGAAATAGGTCTAAGACGTTTTCAAGACGTTCGGTATACTTGCGAGAGTTTAATACGCTACAATGACATGAAAATTAGTTCTGATATAAAAAAAATTAAATCCTGCTGCATAATATTAGAATGCCCGATGACCCACTTATAAGCATGCTTGTTCGGAATAGTGCGTCATCGGCAAACGCATTGTTCCTTCGTTTTAGCAACAGCTGGCCTCACCACCGTCACCACTACCATCGCCATCATCACCGCCACCACCACCACCACCACCACCACCACCACCATCACCACTATCACCATTATTGCCACCATCAGGCAGAGGGTACATCTTGCACCCTTCTCCATTAAATAGCTCAAGGTATCATCCTCTCCTTGGTTTTTAACGACGATGTAGGTACGAGTCGCTCTCGGGCAGCTGCTCTCCTCTCTCGAGGAAAAGGAACGTATGGACAGAAAGAGAAAGAGAGAGAGAGAGAGAGAGAGAGAGAGAGAGAGAGGAAGAATAGTAGATAGAGATTCGTTTCTTTCAACGAATTTATTTGTTTAGCATATGAATGGTGCGCGAGAACGCGCGTTCACGGTTGCGCACGGTGAACCCTTTGGCATATTACAAAGAATTCAATAAAGTTCGTAAGGAAGGCCCGGAGGGAACCAGTCTCAGGCTGGAGGCCGGAGAGAACGGGAGACGAGAGACACAGAGGAAAAGACAGAAAGAGAAAATGTGTAAACGAGAGCCAGAGAGCGAGAGAGAACTACCTCTTCTCCGTGAGAACGCGCATGCTGTACCTTATTCTGGGCCCAATGCACATCAACGGGTAGCAAAAAGAAACCTTTTTTTTTCAGGTAGCCAGATATGAATTCGCTCGACAAACTTTTGACACAGTATTTCGTCTCATACGATATTTTAGAATATTTACATTTTACATTTTCATATATTTCGGTTGATGATTTTAATATTATTCCAATTTTATTATTGCAAAATTATGGCTTATTATAAAAATATCTTGAATGATATAAATGAAGAAAATAAGAAAGTAAAAGTGAGAAAGAAAAATATTTTTTTACACGATAAGCGATTCTTCGGTGATTTATAAAAACGTACAAGTAACCAACAAAAAAAAAATTATAGTGATATATAAACCCCAGATAAAAGAAATAACATCTAGATATTTTATTTCTTTTATATCACTTCAATTTTATTTCAACTCACGTGTGTTATCACATTTTAAATTCTGTTTCCCGATTGGATAACATAAAAATAAAGCGAATAAACGTAAAGTATGATCAAACCTACTTGTTGAAACATCACGCAAGATTAATTAATTTAATCGATCTTAGTTGCTCCGAAATTTTTAAATTCATTATCGCACGTGTGGTATATTTCGAACGATATTTCGCGATAGATACAGCGTGTAAAAATGTACTTTGGTTCCCTTTTATTTGAGCTCAACTAGAGCTCTGTGTTAGAAAACGGGAGAAGCGTGAAGCGCGTGCATGCGTGCACGCGTGTACGCGTGCACGCGTACGCATACAGGCATGCACGCGGGCGGTGGGGCGGATGAGAAGCCAGGTGTTTTATTTCAAACCGTGGGACTCTCCTTAAAGAGAGGGATGCTTTTGCGCGTCGCGTACACGCGCTTCACGCTTACACGTCTCGTCCCGTTTGCAGGCATTTGCAGGAGCGAGACGGAGAAGGCATCAGGACGAATGAAAAACAGGATTCGCGTCCCTCCACGTTTCTACGGGCAGCCCTCACTACTTTTATTGTGTTTCCTTGTTCGATCGAACGTAACGTTACCCTCCCGCCCCTCTCCGCGCTTCTCGGCCGCCCCTCGTCCTTTGATAGCGGGTTTTCCCTCTTCCTTTTTTTTCCGCCGTTTTCTTTGTGCGCCTCCGCGCCATCCAGAAAGAATTGTGAAACACGCTTTGCGTCCACGGGGGTACGTTTTACACGTGGTAACTCTACACACGTGGAGGAAGATGGAGGAGCGAGGAATAGGAGGTAGCGAGAGAGAGAGAGAGAGAGAGGAGAGTTAGGAGCTATGCAAAAAGAAGAAATACACTGTGTGTCCATAGAGCGCACATCTCTTCTTCTTTCGAAAGCAGGAAACCCGAATCCAAATCCCTGGGAGTTTGCAAATTTGGGGCCCGCGGTAAGTTGGAGATCCTGTCAGGGAGAAATCCGTTTCCCCTGCCCTTTCTACCTTTCCTTTTTCCCTTCTTCCTTCCTATATCGTGCGAACGTTTTGGATGGAACGGTTACGTGAGCGCCGTGCCACACAAAAGGATGCACGGCTCTCTCTCTCTCTCTCTCTCTTTCTACCCTTCCTTCCTTCCAAATTCGTGCGCGATCGTTAATAACCGCGCCTCGCAAGGTGGCGGAAACGCTGTCATCTACCTCGCTCCCGAATCGGCCGGAAATGCGCGGGAACGCCGAGCAACATCCTGGAGAAAGAATGCTTTCTCTCGAAGAACTGCACGCAACGCGATACGACGTATATATTATTCGTGAAATGTATAAATTACGAAACTGTTACATTTCCCTCGACAACGCTAATTTTTGCGAGTAGCTTTTCTAAAGATCTGTATTTAATTTTTTCTCTTCGATTTAAAAATCATCGAGATATTCGAATTTATTTATATATAAAATTAATTTGTTTAAAGGTCATATGAAGGAAAATTGGAAGAGATTATAGGAAGATGGTCAACGATTTCGAATTCGAGACATTGCACGTGATTTTACTGAACCTTTATTATTGTTTCCCATTTTTGCAACATTTTTATTTTTACAAAATTTTACAAAAAGTTTTTCATTGCTTTTATATACATATATATGATCTTGTAGTTTACAAAAATAAAATAAATAAATTGAAATACTTGTGTAGTTAATGTAAGATAATAATAATACACAACATTTGGAAAGCTACAGTTGGAAAGTTAAAATTTTATAAATATATGACAACAATAAGAATCAATAAGATATCTTGTGCATTAATACGTTACATAATATTACATAATACGAAATCTCTTGAAATCTATAAATAAAATGAAGCTAACTTTAATTTACAAACCGACACCCAGGATTTTCTGGTGCTGTGAATTAAATAAAAAAAACCATCGAGATCTGGTTTCACCGGATACACATTTCTATAAAGCTCCTTATCGGAAATCGGGCCACATGTCGATATATCGAGCAGATCCAGCAGGCCGGGAAGAGTGCAATTTGATTTTAACTATTCACAAATATTGCCTTCAACCCCGCCTGCCCGATCCTCGAAAATCTCCACCTCGAACGGCTATTCTCTGAGGAGGCAAATTCCTTCGAAATAGCGTTCTCTCCCACTCTTCCTCTCTCTCTCCTTTTTCCACCTGTCCGTCGTCGGTCTCCCTTTGTTTCGCTCCTCGACGAGATACAATGCATCCCGATAGGCCGGGACTAGTGCAATATTGAAATATATATTTCCGTTGAATATTGACACATATCTCGACCTATCTTCTATGCAACATGTTAGCGTCGCTCGCCTGCCGGGACGCCGACGAATCGGCCGAATCAACGACGATATATACTTTTCGACTCGACGGTAGTCATTCCGCTCCAATTTGCGATGCAGGATCGTGCGAGTCGAAGCCCAGGGCCGAACCCGTTGAAGGGCCCCGCGGGCCAGGCGGCGACTCTCGTTCTTAGATCACGTGGGCTTTTTTCATCGAAAGCTGTAAAGAGAACAAGATGTGATTTTCAAGTGAGTTCTCTTTAACCGAGTTTTGTAATAAAATTGTCAAAAATGCATGAGAGATCGTAATTTATAAAGTCGGTTTAAAATAAATTAATTTATTTATTAAGTTGACAAAATAATAGCACGAACATTATGAAGAAAAAATAGATTTTAAATTAAAATTAAAACAAGAGATTACGAAAATTACTTTTAACGAATAAATTAAAATAACATCAAAGATTCGGAAATAGAGTACACGAGCAAGAGTTATTTAAATTTTAAATTACTTGAATTGAATTAAAACACTACCTTGCCGTCAAATCTCTCGGATGATGAACTTGCGAGTAAAAAATTTGCAAATCGAGGAATCGAGCAACGCAGTTGATCGAGTTAACAAATTCAGGGTCGACGATTCCGTGAATTTATTTTGCAAAAAATACAATTCCCAAAAGCTGCTCGGACGAGATGTACGCGAACCAACTTCGCGACGAATTTTCTGCTTCAGTGATCACCGCCGGAAATCGCGCGGCAAATTCCGTCGGTTTCGCGATACGAGCAATTCGTTGGAATCACGCGAGATTACGCACGCCGCGTCGCGTCGCGTAACACGCGTTCGCCCATTGATGGGGGCGAGAAATGCGTGAGCGCCGCGTGCGTGTTCCCTCCTTCTCTCTTATTCTCTCTCTCTCTCTCTCTCTCTCTCTCGCTCACTCACTCCCTATCTTCTTTCTCTCGCTCGCTTAGATGCACGGGGGGGCTTCTCCGACGTGGCCTTGGCGGTCAGTCTCCAAATCGGAGAGCCTCTAACATCTAGGGTCTCTACTTCGAATCACAAATCGTAGCCCGAGGTCGCTTCTCGTGGACCATAGGTCGTTCACGAACGCTCCACATTGCCGATCCTCAAAATAGGGCCTCTCGCTGAGAAATAGGGACCCGCCGGAATTTCTGTGAAACGAGAAACCGGGGTTTCTGGGCACGCTACTCGTGTACGCATACGCAGACACACACACACACACACACACATCGCGCGCGCGCGCAAGCACGTACACGCACGCATGCACGCACAAAGAGACAACACCATGCGCACATGAACGGGCGCGAGAATTTCGTTTATTCCGAAAGTAGCACGAAACTTGAAAAGCAACCGATTCGAAATGCTAACCGAGAAACAAACAAGTTTACGCGATCTGCACCTCTTTCTTCTTGTTTTAAAGCTCCTCGTAATAATGACGTAATATCCTCGAAACTCGACTTCCGACGCCACCGGTCTCGGCAATGGTGAGCGGAGACGAACGCAGCGCGCAGATATTCGCGCGTAAATATACTATTGTTTATCGCCCGCGCGTTTCTCATTTCTCCGTAACTCGTAACTCGAGCTCTATCAAGGCGCTCGGTGCGTGCTGGTGCGTGCGTAACGCAGTGTCTCGCGCTATATACCCGTCGAGGTTTTTTGGCGAAGGACGCCGGTACGATCGAAAATCTCCCGCGAAAAAGGATTGCTCTTTCGAGAACTCTCTCTTTCTCTCTCTCTCTCTCTCGTAATTTTCTCCGGCACGATATCGATCTATCCTCGATCCCGCAAGGTCGAAAGCAGTCGCGAGAAACGAAAATAAAAACGAAGCGACGCGCGTCACTAAACAACAATGAAAACAATCGCAAGAAACAATGTCCCTCTCGCGACCTGTATCTTTCGGCCGTTAACTTTGAACTTTGAATCTTTCGTCGCGCGATCCCGTTTCGCGAATCCGCTTCTACTATCTCGAGACAATAAGAATCTTCCAATGTACTTTCTCAATCATCATTAAGACAGTAAGAATCTCGATATATCTCGTCATTTTATCCCTATGTTTCCCGCTAGCACAATCTTTCAATGAGATAAACCTTGAGACTCTTACCTTACCTTAGCGTCGACTCAATCTTACTTATCTTACCCAAAGCTAGCAGCGAGGAAGGTGGACGAAGGCGTTCTCGATCTCGTGCTTCCTCTTCCCGGCGAAATCCCGCGCTGGTCACAATCGGCGTGCAAGACGAAGTAGACGCCCGCCGTGACGTCGATCATCGCCGTGTCGGCTGTGTCGGCCGTGTCAATCCGCCGTGACGCGGCTTTCGATCCTCGCACAATGCCCCTTCTTCTTCATCATCATCATCCTCTTCGAATGTTCCTCGGCAGTCGGCACGTGACGCGCCGGCGGCTGGGTGGCGCGCTCGATCGAGGTGCGTGATGCGTCACACGCAGGAAATAAATCGGACGCGTCGTTAGTCGTTAGATCGTCCATCACTCGCGATAGATCACACTCCTTTTCTCTTTCTTCTTTTATTATTTGAGTCTTTTTTTTTTTCTTCGATCTTTTTCAACGGCGATCTTCTTTAGGGAGGATCTCCTTTCCGTAGTCTTCCTAGTCATCCACTGCACAACACTGACTGATTTCGACTAAGGAGAATAGGAATGCACGCGCTACGAGAGAGGACGAACAAGGATTCGACGAGGATCGAAACGGAAAGGAAGACTTCTCTTCGGGAGATGAAGAGTCAATCAACCGACTGCGACGAGGTCCTCGAGCAAACTGCGGCCACGGCCAGGTGTCCCGCCTCCTTTATTCGTTTTGGGCCCCAAGTAGTGGGGGACCCGGGCTTATTCTTATTTAACAGCAACACGAGAGTAGCAGCAGCAGCAGCAGCAGCAGCAGCGACGGCGACGACGACGACGACGACGATGGCAATGCACAACGCGACTCAACGGCACGGCCCCGAACGCCGAAGAGAACCTCCCTCTTGCTTGCTTCCTTTTCGTCCCTTTTCCGAGGCCCTCTTCTCTCTTCCTCCCTCCCTCCCTCCCTCCCTCGATCCCTTCCTTGGCCTGCCTACCTCTTCCTTTTCTCGCTTTCTTGTCCTCGGCGTCCCTTGTGCTCTCTCTCTCTCTTCCTCTCCCCGTCCCCCTCCCTCCGTTTTTCCTTTTTTTAGTTTCTCCAATCATTATTCCAATCACACGTCCGGAGCCCGCCAAAATTGTATCAGCTGTCCTCTGGATTTTGCCTACGGCTGACGGCTCCTTTCAGCGATGTTTCGTGTGACGCCCCTCGTCCTTCTTCCGTCCAGGTCCACCGTCCAGGTACCGTCCAGGTTGCTCTTCCAGATAGGTAGGCAACCGGCGACCAATCGGAGACCGGGGGATCACAGCCTGATCGCACGTCGGGACCTGGGGGAGAAATCCCGCCATTCGGCGGAAGGGGAGGGGAAAGAGGAACGATTAAAATTAACGCTTGACGATTATACACGCGCGCGATGACGGTTTGCGCTTCGCTCGCCGTGTGTGATTTACGACGATGTGACAGATATCCGCCGCGTGGTAGAACCGTACAGAACGAGATCGGCTTCTTGCTTCGTCCTGCTCGAGCTAACTGTCTCCCTGTCTTCCTTGTTTCTTCCGATAGAGTCATTCCCATCGATTGCGATGAAAAGAGTTCATAACGGGGCCCAGGGTGAAGGAAACTTTGGAAAAATCACACGAATGATCGATGTACCTATGTTCTTGTAAGATTCAACTTGCACAAAGACGTTAACGAACATAAAGCTCGCCTTGCTGTTAGGTAATCCGTAATTCGACTCAAATCTCAGGATGGAATTTACAATGTTATATGTACCTGTGTATATTTTAACGTACATTTTTAGGTATTTATATCCTAAAATTCTTCAAATTATTATATACGCATATAGGCATATATAATAGAATAAAGAAAGGAATTTTATTTTAAATTCTGATTCGAATTATGGATCTAAAAAGAATAAGTCTGAAATATTTGATCCGAATTAATTGTCTGTTAATTTTTTTTATAAATATTATGTATAGATAATTAAAAAAATATATCTAAATTTATATTAAAAATACGAAACGAAATTCGTACAGTGTTTTGATCTCGCTCAATAATAACGGTATAAGCGGGCAACTGAATGTCAGGCAACGAATGTTATGTCTGCCTACATTGTTGGAAATGTTCTAAATAAATTAAATTTCATTAAATTTTAAGTTACACAATTTGAATTTGACTTCATGACATTACATTAAATTTAATTTTAAGTATCTATAACTAAAAAGTATATTTGTGTACATACATATAAAATTTAATGTATTTTTCATGAAAATTTATGAAATTTTATGTACTTTTCATAAAATTTTATTTTATAAGTACATTAAATTTCCCAAATTTAATATACACGTTCATTTCATTTAACTTACTACTGTAACTTAATTTTCAGTTTAATCATTCGTTACTTTTAATTTCGTTCATAACCACGAGCTTCATTTATATAATAATATAATAATATTATATGAAAAGGAAGCTCGTGGTTATATTTTTAATATCGTAATATTTATAAAGATTTGTTCTTTAAACTTATACCGTGGATCACCTTACATCGTCGATCACCTCGAAAAATATTTGTGTGTTTTTCGGTAAATTTCTTTTCATTTTCTTTTCATCGTTCAATACCGATTTGTCCTCTTCGTTATAGTGTTTTATAAATAATGCGTTGTAATCCGCAGGACAACGATTGCCTCGTCATCTCGCTAAGGTGTTTAGCCCTGTTTACTCAGTAATTTTACGCATCGTGGAACGTACACATGCTCGTTTTGTTCACCAGTATTTGATTATGCACCTACAAATATATGTAAATAAGATGGCCACTTTGCGCAATGTAAGCACACGAAAATTGCGCATGCTTTTTTAAAAGACATCGTACGATAAGTTTATAAATTGATTCGACAATTACGATCGACAATTCAAAATAATTAGTTGCAAAATACAGTATTGTAGACAGCATTATATTAGACTATATAATATAATAATAAAATATATTTCTAGATTTTAATCCCATCTTTATAAACAAATTCAGTTAAAATTTTTCACGTATTAATTATATTAAAATTGTAATTTTGATGTTTAATCCTTCTGTTAATACATATATAATTTTTTTCGAAAATTAATAATTAGAAAGATCGAAAACGAGCAACGTTTATTGTATTTTTAAAAATAAACTAGTTTATTGTATACATATAAGAATTAAATTAGTTTTTTATCTATAAATTAATCCGAAACATTTCGTGTTTTTTGACCTTTCTAGTTATTAATTTTTATTTAGCAATCTCGAGCTACATATTTTACTAGTATCTTAAATTTAATTTGTTTTCATTAAATCTTCACTACAATATTCACTATATTTTACAAAGCTTTCACTAAAAATGTAAAAATAAAAACAAAATAAAATTTATGCAAAAAAGTATTCTTTATTGTTTGAAGAATTTTTGAGGCGTCATAACGAAATTGTTATCACAAAAAAATCAAAATTTTTTACTGTTTCAAATTCAATATACAGATATCCATGCATTGACGGAAAGGTCAATTTATGTAGTTCGGAGTTTTTTGTCAACGAATAAAAAGATTTACGTGAAACTCTTGGAATGATCGATTCTTCTCGATCGATTCTGGATACACCTTGTATAAAAATTGAATTACATAGCAAGAGAATTTTAATCTGACCATTAATGCCGAAATGATTGATCGTCAGATTGTAAATTGACAAAATAATAAGCAAGATCTGGAAGAATGACATTTCAATCGGGCGTTGCATTGCATTGCGAGACGACGCGATTGTACCGATCTCAAACAGTTCGGTCGCTTTGTCGGTCCCGCGGTATCACCTGGAACAGCTGAAACTTACGTTCACCACGTGTTCGCGTCATTAAGAACGTAGGCTTCACTTTGTAACAGGTTGGACGCTCCTCTCAATATTATTAGCAGCACGCTTCTCGTTGTTGGCATATCATCTTTGCGCTGTCCCCATCCCCATGTGATGAATTTCATAAACTATATACTTTTTAAATCTTTATCTTCCTATCGCCTTTCTACAAACTCTCCTCTACTCGCTTCATTTTTTTTTTTTATTTTTTTCTATCACGCGACACAGCCGGCTTCGACGCGAAATACCTCAAATCCGTCAAAAGAGCATGATTCGTTGTAAAAATACATAACCCGCTGGTATTATTCTTCGATCAGACGTGTCTCGATGCGTCTCCTTATTCCCTTTTCTAGCACGGACGGAGTGAGGAGGTGGAGGAGAAGGAGACAAGGGATGAGATAGAGAAAGAAATCGCTCGATCAGCTGCGACGCGAATGTTTATCGACACGAAGTGTAATCGTCGCACAGCGATTTCCTTTGTATCCCGAACTCCCGCGCTCGTTCAGCCGCGCGAGGCAAAGGGGCGAGGGAGGTGTTAGGGGGGAGGGGGAAGGGGGAGGGGAAAGGGAGAAAGAAAAATCGAGGAAAGGGATGATTGAGAACCACTTGTAGGAGGACAGCTGCGCTCTGCGAGCGCATCTGCTGTCGGTTGCGCGGGCACGCGCTCACATATATATATATATACTTATACTTACGCTCGTGAGTTGTGCTCTGTGAGTGCCCACGCCGGTGCGTGCGATGAGAAAATGCATACCTCTTTCCTCCTCCGCCTCATTCTCTACGTAGAGATGTAAAAATACCGTTCAAATTCAATTTTACAATTACTTACGGTAAAATGCTAATTTATTAGTAATTTTGGTTATATTTATTGTCTTTATAGTGTTATGTATCGTACAAATAGGCTGTATTTCCTTACTTATGTATAAAATAAAACAATATTCCTAATAGGAATCGTTGTTTGAATAACGGTTATTAAATAATGGTTATTGACGAAATCTAAACATATAATTTAATTGTAACAAAATGTATCTGTATGACACATAGACTCATGCTTAAGTGTGTGGCTTATTTGTCGCAGGTTGTTGACTGATACTGTTGATCGTGATGTCGTAAACGGATGTATATCAATTGTCTACATCATTAATTAGTTAATTAAAAATAATATAATCTCATTGGCGAAGTAGTGAAAAATTACTAGAAACAGACCGATGTGAGTGATGTGCGCCACTCTCGTCATAAATCGTCTCTGATTTATCATCCCTGCCTTAAACGTTGTCGGTTGTTGGTTGTTCTAATTACTTATTACATCAATATATGGTATCAACATGAAAATTTTAGTTAATAAAACGTTTTTAACTTCCCTGATGAAAATAAAAATCGGAGCGTAAATCGGATGTAATGAGAGAGTAACAGAAGCATAAACGAAACTTTTAGAAGGCGAAAATTGAAACATCGAAACATGAATGAAAATGTGAAAAAAGTGTAAATGCTTCTTTTACATTTCATTGTTTCAATTTTCGCCTTCTAGAAGTTTTGTTCACGCTTCTGTTACTCTTCCATTACATTCGATTTACGCTCCGATTTTTATTTTCATAATTTTCAAATTACTTTATTTTCTTAATTTTTTTAAATTACTATTTTACCAACCTTAAAAAATTACCGAGTAATTTACTGTAATTTATCGTAAGTTATTGTCAAATTAGGTCATTTTTTCATCTTTATCTCTACCACTTTCTTTTCGCCACTCTTTTTCTCACCATATTTCCATGTCTCTTTTTCCGTTTTTCTTCCTTCTTCGATTGCCCGCACAATCTCTTTTCCTGTCTCTTTTCTTCCTCTCTATCTCTCTCTCTCTCTCTCTCTCCCCCTCTCTCTCTCTTTTTCTAAGGATATCGTTTTCTTCTTCGAAACTCGACGGATTGCAACAGTCGCTCTAATACGAATTGCAATCCGTCGAGTTTCGTTGCAATCATCTTACCTCGAGATTATCAAGCTTTTTTGTCTGTTTAAAATGTCTTTAATCTATAATTAATCGCGTTAATTAATCCTTCTGCAGTCATATCTTCTCCCTCTGTCTAAATTTCTTTTACTCAGCCCAACTTTTTTTTTACTGCGATTCTAGACTTCTAAAAAAATATGGCCAAATTCAGAGTTAGTTTTTCAACATTTCAATTACATTACTAAATTATAGCCTAGGCTTTTAACACACTCAAATAGTAAAATCTTATTTAATAAAAATTGAAATTTGAGCAAAAAAGTGAAGGTGCAATTTGAGAGGGAAATTTCGCTCACGCCAAGAAAAAAACTCAAATTGCAGACAGAGAATTAATAATTATTTTTTCATATTTTATATATCTTCGATATAAGGGAACGATATATTTTTATACGTTCGAAGGAATTTTGCAGGAGGTGCATCACTTTTCGAATTTATTGCATCAACATGTCCACCTTTTTTCGTAGAGTACTTTGAAATTACATAACTATATTGAATCGCATTATGCTTGTATGAATCATCATTGTATCTCATTCTATCGACCTTACATGAAAGTGAAGTGGCTTACGCCCTAAAACGTCACATAAACTATTCTCTATTCTATTCGGTGCCATTTTGCTTTTAAACTGCGTCCTAAATCGTCTCCACTTCTTCCTCTGCACGCTTTCTACCCCCTCCCTTTATTCTCTCTCTCTCTCTCTCTCTCTCTCTCTCTCTCTCTCACTCTTT
Source organism: Acromyrmex echinatior (assembly GCF_000204515.1). Next base: position 529,172 of record NW_011627202.1, read on the forward strand.
CTAAGCCCGGTGGAGGTTGACCGCTCCAGCGTGGTTTCCGTACATATCTTATACTCCACGTGTGCTATTCCACCATGTGTATCACTCTCTGCATTCGGAGGGTTGACGAAGCCCGTTCTTTCGTCATCCCTCTTACCGGAGGAACTGGTACCTCGTCCATCTAGAAAGAAGAAAGACCCAGGCTCGTTTATGATGTATAAACCGTTGCTGCACTATCTTTTTCCTCTCTCTCCCCTATTCGCACAAACACCCTTCGATATACAGGGAGACTCGTAACTAGCTTACAAAGTTCAAGGGCATGGTGCTCATTCGAATCTCTTTATGAAAAGATATCGAAACGCTGACAGTTTTAGACCTGCCACCAATAGTGTACGAAGATTTGACGAAATTCGATATTTTAAACGAAATTTATTTCGGCAGAATTTTATATCTACTTTTAACCGACGAGATATATGATTGAAAGATCACAACGAATAATAAATTTGATATATATTCTTCCTTAAGAAACCTACAATTTTACCATTTTTCTACAATTTAATTTTAATAAAACTATATATTTTAAAAGATAGCATTGTGTATTCATAAATATTGCATCATCCTTGAATCCGTCTCCAACAGAATCCGGCGGATGTAGCCGAGCTAATGCATGCCGTTTTTCTACCTAACTATTTCATATATACTCCAAGGGATTTCTAAAGGAAAGAATTTGTTGAAGATGCCGACAATTTTACCGAACTTTCCAAAACCTGGGTGGTATTTGAAAGAAATATTTAAGATAACGTCCTAAAAGAATCCATACGAGAAAACATTTTACAAAGAAGATTTTAAGAATTAAACGCTTGGGCATATATTGTTATTTTATAATTTTTAACAATTAGTGTGTGTATTAACGATTAATTATTTTATTTTTACTTTAAACAATTAAATATATTGTAGGATAATATTGAGTCAATAAGAATATTTAAGTGAATCAATTTCCAAATTACAATTTTAGCTTAAAAGTGAAAATGTCTTAAACGTGCAGATTTAAAAACTTAAATCCGACATCCGACGACTGTTAACCGTCCCTGAAAATTTCAACGGTCGAATATCCGAGCAGAAACGACGGAACGATGGGGTCTCAAGCTTAAAATACCTATCTTTTCTTCCCAAAAAAACTGTTTCCTTTTTCCGTTTCGAAAGGTTCGTTTCGTCGATTGCGAATCACCCTGTATATTGCAGGCCTGCTGCAACGTGGCTTATGTAGGACTTTGTGCATCGCGCCTGTCGGCGGTACGGACGGTACGAATGTGGTGTGGCGACGTAGCTGCAGCTTGCCAGCCAGCCGGTACATAACACCGGTACCACCGAAAATTTCCTTTGTCCCTATTTTATTTGTGTCCGTGGACTTTTCATCATCAAAGCAGCACTCACGATTCTGCCGAGAAAATTTCAGATTTCAGCTCTATCGCTCTTTATATCTTCTGTCTGCTTGTCTGCTTCTCTCCCTCTCCGGAGATCTTCTCACTTTCCTCGCATTTTTTTCACTCACGATCATTTTGCCGCTTATCAACCTGAATCGAGCTGTTGCTTTTCTTAAAATTTAAATTGAATCGGAGACAATTTTTCTTTTTACAAAAATAATATGATATTAACAATTCTCGAGTCTTCAATCGTTAAGAATGAAGAGAAATCTAGAGAATTTCGTGGATTCAATTTTAAAGATCCGAATATGAGAGATAGAAATGTTATTTCAAGCGGATATAGTGGTATCATTTGAAGCGGATCTTTTCTTTTCTTATTATTACATTAATCTTACAATTGAGAAGATGGATGGAATAAAGGCCTAATTACAAAATCTTGATTTTATTAAAATAACTTGCTACTTTTTTATTACACAAATGAATATAGTATCAAATGAATTTATTAATGTCTTTAAGAAGTTACATGTTAGAATATTTTTCTATTACGATCAATATTATATAAAAAAGCTAATCTCTGGAAGAAAAGCCTATGTAGAATTGTGCCTTTATTCTGTCCATTCCCTCAATTAGAAAAGATTCGAGAATATTCGTGTCAATTAGTAATAAAAAGTAAAGCTTCCGCTCTCTTCGAAAAAAAAAACTGTTATAACACCAAAATGAAAAAATAAAATTCAAGTGGTATTATCTTTAATTTCTACACGATAATACCTAAGAGGTACGTATCTTTCTATTTCCATTGAAGAGTTTTTTTTATCTTAAGAGACCAAGAGACAGCTTTAATTATTCTTCAAATAATTATTATATCATTCGCGTAAATTACACATGTATTTCAATATAAAGAAATTTACTATGTACATTTGTCGAATATAAAAATTCTTTCTATACTGAAAAAAATTTACTAATAATAGATCTTAATTCATATTTCTTTGAATAGCATTAAAGCAAATTATAATGGTTTTTCTATCAAATAAATATATGTTTTAGTAAATATTTGTTTAAAATTGTATTCAAATAGATATTTATTAAAATTTAATATTTTTTCGATCCTTCAAAAATTACAATTTATTTGTTCAAAATTTATTTTTACAATTTATTTACAATTTATTTATGATTATTTCTTTGCGTAAGTATAATCGATTAGCAATGCACCTCAATATAGGAAAAAATAGAGAAACTGTAGGTATGTCTTAGAGTTAGAATAGAAATCTAAGAATAAAAGTGAAGGCAATGGTTCTTTTTTGTCGGTTCGTTTCCTCAATGGAGATGGAGAGACAATAGTAGAAAAGTAGCCCTGTGGAATTTACATGCTCATTGAGAAATTCTTTTTCCCTTTTTCGCAAAAAGGATCATGGTCAGGCATGAATCTTCATCTTTTTGTATTATACTGCGATGGTTATGTTATACACAATGTCGAAAATATTCGATCTTTTCTTTCCGTTGTCCAGTCATCCATTCGTCTATTCATTTTAACTTCATTCTGAAAAGATATTTAATGTTGAAATGGCAAAATCGAATTTTTACAAGAACAAATTGTATAAGAAATTCACTTCTTATTTCATTACTTTTGCATACTAAAAATCGTTTATTTTATATAATTATGCAAATATATTTGTGATTTTGGGTGGGCCCTGATGAAGCACTCCAAATTTTCTGCACTATAATATAGAATCACTTTTGTTATAGAGTTTATGTGTATATCAGGGTATATTCGAATGGTATACTTAAATATTCGCGTCTCGTGATTATTTTGACTAAACAAATAAGTAATTCAATAATATTTATATGGTTTCCTATGAAAATATAATATTGTTGAATTTGATATTATTTTAATATTATTGATATACATTTTCTAATAAAAAGCGTCATAATATTATAACATTACAACTATCATTGTTGAATATTAAGCTTAAGCTTTTTTCTTCAGTAGATGTACTTCTTCAATAGATATTTATTCCTTTTGAAATCCCAACGATTTTTTCTTCTCTATAGTTTTGTTAGGATATTGGGAACCAGTGAATATCCGGTAATAAAACTCCTGTTGGCAAAGTATTATTAATGATAGGTCGACATATTTTCGAAAGGTTTTCGAGTATTTTCTTTTAATTAGGTAATTCTCGATTATATTAAAAAATGTAGAAAATATAATGTGATCAGGATTTGTCAAGAAATTGTGAGAGTATTTTAATTATTTTGAAGCGATCATATACTTTCGAAAATTAATATTGCGTATCGGAGTTACTGAAACGCAATGGACAACATTGAGAAATATTGAGAGAAAATATTTGAAAATCTGGAGAAACATTATGCCGGTGTTACACAACTTGAATTGAAGATAAAAAATTACGAATTGAAGAATTGATTAGAATTCGACCAATAGATAATTTTAATTTTAATCCGTTTGATTCTGATTGAATTCTTATATCCTCAATTCGCAATCCTTAATCTTTAACGCATAACGTAACACGTGCATTAAATGTATGCAAATTGATTCAAGATCAGAATTTGTTAAGATTGTCGCAAAGATAAATATAAATGTGAAAAGGTATCGCAAGGCATTATATCCTGTATACAGTGAATGCAAAAAGTATTCGTACAGAGAAAATATTTTTTAAAAGAACTTTATTTTTAAAAAGTAAATATTCTCCAGCGAGAAATGAGTCATCGAATTGATGTTGAATCAATATCGATACGATGATTTCAACACCAATTTGACGTCGATTCGACATTTAATTGACGATCATTTCTTGCTGTGTAATGAACAATTTATTTATAAAGAATAAAATAAACTGTACGTTTCTTAAAACTATATATATCAAAAAAATATTAATTATAGAAAATATATCATTTGAAAAATAAAAATTGTATTGTTTGGATGCTCAAAAAGCTTATTCGTACAATCAAAAAATTTAGCTCTAAAATCAAGAACATATGCGAAGTTCGTTTGTTAATATAACAACATAATGTATTTATTGTATAAGTTGCTAATTAATGTTATTTTCTGCAAATAACAATAAAACTTTTTTAAATAAAAAATTTCCTCGTACGAATACTTTTCGCTCTCACTGTAGATCCTTTGAAAAATAGAGTTTGATCGATTTCGAAGTAACTGAAATACACGTACGTAACGGCAATATCGAGAGATACGAGGGAAAACATGGAAAACATTTGGGGAATTCAAAGTTTGGTCAATGTCAACACCTGCCGAACGTTGCTGGCGCGTGCCTGTTTTGTTTGCACATTCGATTACCGTAATCATATGTGTGACGTTGAAATATTTTTAAACTCAAGTGAAATTAAGCATCTCGAATACGGTCTAAGCTATCCAGAAGGTATTCATGACATTCCATACGGAATTCTCATTAAACGCGAAAGTTGAATTACACAACGTAAAAACAACATGCAATTACTGTATATCATCGGTTATACAGATCGTATTTAAATTAATTGAAGAAAAAAAAAACGAAAGGAGGAAAGGAAAAAGGAGCGTAAATTCCTTGTAAAAGAAAAGAGAATAAAAAATATAGGACAAATTTTCTTTGCAAAAAAATATTCGATAAAATAATTCGAAATAATTCACTCTGTATATAAAACATATCGTAAAACATATCTAATGAATATTACAGCGGATTGTTAATGGACGATGACCTTCAATTATATCTCATTCGAATAATCGCGTTGGAAAATATCGCGGCGCGGCGCCACAATTACCTCGCAAAGCCTGCAATTTCGCGACCTTATCGCTTTATAAGTGCGCTCGGAAATCTCGAGGGATGCGTAAGAGAGCCTTATAGACAGCCCGATACCACCGGTAACGTCAGTAGACCGTATGGACGTGGACTTTTAGCGCGGTAGGCAGGAGCCCAGATGGCAAGCGCCCGGTGTACCCTGGCTGAAATTTTCGACTGCGAGTCGACCAAGACGATGCCGCTGCGCCGTCGTTCCTCGTGCCACCTGCTGCAACACGTAAATCAGCCCCAAACAGTTAAACGCCATGATTTTCGACGGATACGAGCGGGATCGACAATTCCAATGACAAATCCCGCTACTTGTCTTTTACGCGATTCAATTATTCAATTTTAAAAATTACAAATAATAGGGAACATACAGCCGCAACGATGGATGTTTAAACGAAAGTCGTATACAATATATTTAAAATTATCATATAAAAACGTAGATGTTTCGGTCAAGATTTGAGTACATCAAGATGACAAAAAATTAATTTATTGAGGAAAAATCGAAAAGATCTTGATCTATTGTCTTACCATCTTTTCGACTAGCGATTTTTGCTTAATAAATTAATTTTTTATCGAATAAAGTAAAGAACGCCGAACGGTCAAAGTTAAATGTTACGAATATATTTTTAATCAATTTTTTTTTGTTCCAAATGTGATTGCGCGCCGATAATTGTCGAACTTTCAACACAATCATTATGAAGCATTTTAATAATTCCCTCTAAATAAAACTCTTAAAAAACGAAAAGAAACTTATTGCGAAAAATATTACCTCCAGGATTCGAACTTGGGACCTTTCAACTTGCCGGGAAGAGTGTCTTAATTTTTTATCATCTCGATGTACTGATGGTGATCAAATCTTGACCGAAACGTCTACATTTTTATATGATAATATTAAATATATATGACTTTCGTTTAAACATCTATCGTTGTGGCTGTATGCTTGCTATTATTTATAAATTTTAAAATTGACCTCGAAATTCTCGAATTCTACTTTGTACCGTTCATTTGTCTTTTTGCTCGTTTTTTTCTCTTTGCTTATTTTATAGATTGGTATTCCTAACGGTTCTTATATTTGAGACCATCTTAAGTATACAAGTTTTTTTTAGATGTTTTAATCAATCAAGCCGTATATTAGTATCTTCAGATATTTTTTAAGACGATCTTAAAATAACAATAAATTATGAATATCTAGATTTAGAATTATGCGTATAATTAGAAATGTTTATAAGAATTAGATATATTCAATTTAATTTAATTTGTAATATTACAACTTCAGTTAGCGTTTCAAGACCGACAGATAATAATCATCAGAGCGCAATTTCCTTGAGCTGAAAATTGTGAAATTTATAAAAAGATACAGTGCAGCAACATCCGTTTTGATCAAATATGACCTTCTTCGTTTATTAATTGTTGCAAGAAAAATATTTATAAGTTTTTCGTAGTAAAATTATTCGTAGAAATTCCAGAATTATATTTAAATAATTATAATATAGTCTTGAAATTCAAACTAATAACTGAGATCGACTAGGACGACCTGCCCAGTAAACAAGAATGGATTAAAATGGATTGAAATTTTTTTAGATGTTTCCGAATGCGTATTTTAAATAGAATACTTTTTTTGGATTCAATTGGATGCAATTGGATTGAAAAATTGCATTTCCTATTCAAAATTTTGAATTAAACAGTATTCCCAATGCACACAGAAAAAGCTAATATTATTTTTTAATTGTAAGCCATAGAGATATGCTCCATGCAATTCCTATAAATGAATAAAAATACATTCAGGATTGAAAAGCATTCATTTTAACATTCGTGAATCAATATTTCTGAAAATCTGAAAATCCATTTCAATTTATTCTCGTTTGCTGAATGTAAATAATATTGACATTGACATCGATATATGTCTGTCGTCCTAATACAATAAATATGTACGATGTAAGACAAGGATTATAGGTCAGAGACGATTATCGTATTCCCTCGTATTTATTCGTCTTCTCGAAAGCGTCCCTACCTTGTGCTATGGAATTTTCTTTTCTAAACAATACATAACGCATTCTGTATATACTTGCGTCCGATCGATCGCATGAGGATCGTTTCTCACGCTTTGATTTTTTTTTCCCTTCCGTCGTGTCGCGTAACTCGTATTTCCACGTGCACACGCATAAGGGGGAGAGAATGTGAATCTCGCCGGCAAAAGGAGACGTGCATTACACGCTAAAAAGAGGGAGAAAGAGAGAGAGAGAGAGAGAGAGAGAGAGAGAGAGAGAGAAAAAAACAGCATCAGGAGTATTGAGTTGCAACGGGAGAGAGCATTTAGAAACGATCACTCGCGCGCGGCCATGCGATGTTACAGTTCGGTACGGGTTTGAAAAGATCTTTGTTCGAGCTTCGGAGCGCGAGGAAGTGGGTCCGTGCCCGCGCGCGCGCGTTCACACGCGTGTGCGTGCCTGCGTGTACGATTACGTGCGTGAGAGCGCGAGCGCGCGCTGCCGGAAGTCGGAGCGTGCATCATAATGCCTCTGGGTGCGCCTCGCTCGCTCCGCTCACCGGCTATTTCTCGCTTCACTGGCAAATAAAAAACAATGTAATGATCTCTCGAATTCCCAATTGCTCCGTTACAAAAATTCACAAATATCGCCCGTCGCTTTTTCATCGCAAATTCAAACACTCCTGTTTTCGCCAGGCCGGCGGTTTCCTCTTTTCCGCTATGTTTTTCGTGAATCGATTAAAAATTCGATAAATACATGCAGTTCACATTATTCGATGCGGGACGAATGCAATTTTTGCAAATATGATCTCTACTTTATCGACGAGAGATGTGAGCTTTACTTTATCAGCGGGAGATAAGGTACGCTGCTTTACCGAATTACAGTTCTCGAATGCTGTGAATTAGAGATATAGCGACACCAATCGTATGTAAATATAAGTATGTAAAGATTGATAATTTTATTGATCATCGATATCGAGCGTTTTGTTTATTCATAGCACATTTGAATAATTCGGTGGAATGTTGTACGAAGTTTACTATTGACCGCGTCACGCGAAGCATGTAGAATACAACGGGATTAGAGCCTTTCACTTTTGAGTGACACGAGGTTCTTTTGACGATCTCGTGTCACGATGACGCGCTCTTCGCACTTCCTAATTGTGTCTTATAATTTCGGGGCGGAGCTGAGGAATGAATTTTGAATAAATGACAATGTTTTTATTATGCAATTTGAGAATAGGCATCAGTCAAATTCATGAGGATGTTGGCAATTAGAGCAAATAATTTACTTCCTCTGAAACTGGGAGACTTCAACGACTTGCATAACAGTCTGTGATCGTCTGAGATGAACATTCCATAAAGGCAGAGGAAATTATAAAATTCAACAAAATTTATATACAAGGTTAAAGATAGTATAATATTGTACTTTGAAAAAAAAGAAGAAAACATGAATGAAACCAAGGATAATACGGTACGAGTGGTTTTCATATCCTTACTGCTGGATCTTCTAGCATTTACAATGATACTGCCACTACTACCAGCTCTATTGGACCATTATAAGGAGATAGAAAAGGAACATGGATTGTACTCCACTATTATGTACCGTATGAAGAGTATACAAATATTCTTTGATGCACCGGATAAAGTCAGCACAGTTCTTTTTGGAGGTTGATATTTATGCTTTTATTTAAAAAAAAAAAATAAATTTTATGTCATATATTTTTAAAAGTAAACTTGTCTCGTTCTGCTTCCTAGGTTTCCTAGGATCTATGTACTCCTTCTTACAATTTTTGGGTTCACCAATCATAGGAGCATTATCAGATATTTATGGACGAAAACCTTTGATGTTACTTTGTTTGATTGGCATCTCACTCTCTTATCTTTTATGGGCTCTGTCTGCAAATTTTGGTATATTTGTATTGGCCAGATTTGTAGGTGGCATTAGTAAAGGAAACATCAGTCTGGCAATGGCTATTATTAGTGATGTTACATCTCCGAAAATGAGAGGAAAGGCGATGGTAAAGAAAGATAAACAAGCATCGAATGCATAAATAGCATCTATTTAAAATAAATACCATTCAATTCTAAATTACGTTCTCTCATTTGTGTAGGCACTTGTGGGAATAGCCTTCTCCATCGGTTTTGTTGTGGGACCAATGATAGGGGCATTTTTTGCATGGATTTCTAGTAATAATAGAGAAGGCACATGGTACGTGATACCAGCACTATTTGCGCTCTTCCTTGCCTTAAGCGACTTATTTTTTGTTAATTACTATCTAAAGGAGAGTTTGTCGTTAAAACATAGAGCTACCACTTTGGCAAAAGGATTATCTGGGGCAATTTCTTATATTAATCCTGTTGATCTCTTCCAATTTAACGGAGTCTTGAACTTGAATCGGCAAGGTATTCTAGAAAATATATATGTGAAATATATCAAAAGCGTTTTCTCTTGGAATATATTTTATAATCAATAATGTTACTGTTATCGATAACTATAACTTGATTTTTAGATCAACAAGACTTGAAGATATTGGGCCGAGCATATTTTATATACCTTTTTATATATAGTGGTTTGGAGTTTACTCTGACATTCTTGACTCATCATACGTTCGGATTTACGAGTATGCAACAAGGTTGGATGTTTCTTGGAATTGGACTGATTATGGCAGTTTTACAGGGTGGATGGGTGCGACATATACCTCCGAATAAAACTAAAACCATCAGCGAACTGGTAATGCTAATTTATATCAATCTTCTACGTATCTCTCAGTTGTTTATTTAATGATATTTAAAAAAAAATCTTTTTAGGGTTTATGGCTAATAATTCCCGCATTTATATGTATCGGTGTTGCCTCCAATGTACAGGTGTTGTGTATCGGGATTTTTCTTTTCGCAGTTTGTGAGCATTACATTTATTTCTTATTGCCGATATAAATTAGTACATTCGAATTTATCATTCAAGTATAGTATATGCAATAATACGTTGCAGTAACAGTTGCTCCATATTATCTATTGCAGCCACTGCAATGGTTGTGACTTGTGTGATGACTTTGGTGACGCGTATTGGACCCGAACATCAGAAGGGTGTGATCACTGGTATATTTCGATCCCTGGGTGCACTGGCTCGTGCTTGCGGACCTATCGTCGCCTCTTCAGGTGAATTCAAGTGAATTGAACTTGCAAAAGTGCTTTTGTTTTATTTATTTTATTTTCTTGAGCGCACATGTTTCTATTTCAGCGTTTTGGTGCATTGGAAGTGCCACGACGTACTTAACTGGGGCTCTACTCCTCACGCTACCGCCCTTGATTTTGCATAGAATGCGTACTTTATAATATTTGGCATACTCAAATGTTATGCCATCCGCTGCCTTTTTTAATCCTAAAGGATATAAACTTTATATAAATAATATTTTTATATCTTTTTATACATTCTAGCTTTTACTAATTTTATACTAATTTTTAAAAGAAATTGATATTTATATATTATATGTTTATATATATTGTATAAGTGATATAAATAGTGATATGAAGAAAGTAATAATTTCCATCAAATGTTCGTAGATTCTTAATTAGTTGATAGATTCTTTAAGATAGTTTCTAAACATCACATTTATTATTTATATCTAGCTTGTTATACGTATTAAAAGGCCTATGGATTAAATATATGTACTTATACATACATATACAACAAAATTATTTGTATATATAATGTTATACATATATATTATATATATATAATTTATTATATATATAATTTTTGCGATACAAATAACAAAATTGTTACAGAAAGATATATATAAATTTATATTTGAGCGTTATATACACGTACATAATCTTATCTACAATTGTAAAAGTTTACAATTGTAAAATCGTTAATATTTCAATAAATTAAACTTTTTATATACTACACAAATTATTATTATTATGTTAAAAGTTACTTCCTCCTATGTCCTATAATGTAATTCTCAAATTCTGGTTTGCGTTCTTTTTACACTTTCTATACTTTCTCCGAAATCTAAAGGCCAAACCGAGGACGGATTTAAACATACCGCGCGAATAAATCATGATTTATCGATAAAACGGTGATCTTTTTCTAATTTGTTTATCTATACAATTTGCGGCGCATTCGCTGATTATCTCATCATTTATTTCATTGGTGAAGTAGTGATCGAGCGTGCGGATGAGGAAAACTGTAATCGAGAAAGAAAAACAGACTACTCGTCGTAGTCGTCGTCGGTGTTGGTCAGTGTGGATGTGGTTTATCGATAAATCACGCACAGCCGACGGCGGCGGCGACGTCACAGCGCGGACGCGCGATCGCTTGCGTGATGCGCATGTCCGGCGACGGTCACGTGACCAGTCCCACTCCCACGATCGCCCCCACCGTTAGTCGACGGCGCCGTTTACGGTAGGAAATTCCAAGAATTTCCACCCGTATCGGTTCATTCCGTCGTCATCCGCGTCGACCGACGGTGCCCGACGGCCTGTGATGTACGCGGCCGAGAGGACGGTCGAGGGAGCGGATTGGAGCGGAAGCGTCGGTAGGAGGATTTCTTCGGGGTGTAACTTTCGGGAGAAGGGACAGGCAAGCAGGTCCCGAACGAGCGTTATTGATGACAGCGTGGGTGTGAGTCTGATTGCGCGCAATAATTACTTCTTTCCGCGATTATTGCGCGGCCAGTGCGGATTATAGTTGTCGCATCGCGCGTCTGCGATACGTTCAAGGTCGCCGGCGCGAAACAACAACGAAGAAAGCCGAGCTGCGATAGCAGCGGTGGCGGCGGCGGCGGCGGTGGCGACGACGACGACGACGACGGCGACGGCGACGACGACGACGGCGGCGACGGCGACGATTACGATTACGATTACGCCGTGTCTATTGCGTCGTATAAACGTCTTCGCCGAAAAACATCTGTTTTCAAAAACGAGGGAGTAACAGGACCGACCAGTACCAAGTGAGTTTCGTCGAATTCCGGAGCGGTCTTCGTTCGCTCTTTGCCCGCTATTCGCTCCGCTCTTTTCCTTCCCCCCTTCCTTTCTCTGTCCCTCTTTCTCCTACCCTTCTTCTGCGTTCTTATCTATTTGCGCGTTACGTCTCGAGATACGCTTTTTTTTCTCTCCTTCCTCGACGATAGAGTTTTTCACGAGATTTTTTTCAAGGACTTTATCGCCAACTTTTTTTTTTTTACTTTGGAGCAAACTTTCGTTTCCGTATGAATCTCGCGCGCGCGGCGTTCTTTATTCTTTCGAAGTTCCAATGTGCGACGTCTTCTTCTCGTTCGTTCAGTCGCGACAAATTGTCACAGACGATAAAAATAAATCGGCGAGATCGTTCCCTTTTTTTTTCCTCTTTTTTAAATTAGACGTATAATTATCACGATACCGCGGAGAACAAAGACATTTTTCGACACCTTGAAGTTATGATACAGGGTGACTTTCAGTATCTTCTGATCGAACTTTAGCAACGAGTCATAGTCCTCGATGATCTGAGTAATAATGGATTATATAATGTATCACGTATTTAATTCGAATACCGGGATTCTGAAACTTTCCGTGCGACTGCAACGCGAAGGGAACGTTTGCGAGATCTATTTATAATGATATTCTTTTATTGGTATAACTCGTTGAGATTTAGCGACGAGATGCTGTCGATCGTTTTTGAAATTTTCTATTTTTTATATTAAGCCCGTTCCACCATATAAAATTACCTTCGAGATTAATTTCAATTTCTAATTTACTCTTTATCTGCTTTTTCTAATTTTAAGAATCAGGAAAAGAATAAAGAGTAAGTTAAACCGAGATTAAAATTAATCCCGGTTTAACTTACTCTTTATTCTTTTCTCATTCTTATGCCCGTTTCTATTAATGTAGTTTAATTTTAGTTTTGATTAATTAATCCTTCATCTTTTATTTTATTCTAAGTATTTAAAAAAGGTGAATAAATTGAACCGAGATTAAAAGTCCTAAAGTTAATCTAATTGGTAGAAATGGGCATCAAAGAGTGAGAATTTCGATCAAATTCCAATTAACTTAATCAGTAATCAACAAATACATAATAAATCTCGGGTATCAAGTCTTTCAAATATATAATTATTTTGCATACAGCAGAATTATCTACGTAAAAATTTGTAGCTTAAAATTTTGTCGCCCATAATGTAAATAATCTTTTTTTGCCTCAAAAATTAATTAATGATATAAAAATGGTAGAATTGCTTATTGCAAAATTTCCGTTTTATCGTTTAAATAATAAGTGTCTGTTTTATTGCCTCCAGTTTAAATAGTTTCTTCTTTTTATCAATAAAAAATTAGCGATTTTATTTATATTAATAAAATACTATTAATTGATCAGTTTAATTTGTCAAATAGTATCCGTAATAATTTATCAATATAAAATGAAAAATTTTTCGTCTGACACATAAGAAGAAAGATTAGATTAATGACGATGAATCGTGCAATTGGAATTTCTGTTGTAAGTGATTCGGTCGGGTTGAATTAAAATCGCCAGTTAAATTGATTTAAATTTTTGATCAGAGTCGCCTTTAAGTATCGACTGTTGAGATAAAATATCTGAATATATAATGTAACGGACATTTTCTTTAAATTAGAAAGATTACAATCTCGCAAAATGGCGCTGTGGTTGAAAGCACAGCAGCTGTCGCAAGATTCTTTGCAAAAGGTGCGCAACATTTATGGAGAACATTTCCCGATTGAAGTGAGACATTTCTTGTCATCATGGATTGAAGAGAAGATGTGGTAAGCATAATGTATAAGGAAAGCAGTCATTTTTCGAATTTCTTATTTATATACATACGTTTATATAATATATAAATAAGACATTCTCATTAAAAAACTGCCTTAAATTTATTATATTATTAGTATATCTCAATCTCTTTGATACATTCTCTTTTTTCTATCTCTGGAAAATATGTTTTAAATCTATTCTTGAATAAATTAAACAATATTATCAGGGTTGCTACAAGTCTAGAAAATCGTGAAAATTAGGAAAAGTCAAGGAATTTATTATCAAAGAAAAGTCGCAAATAAGTGAGTGTCACTCTTGCATGGACTCTTTGATTTGTAAGAACTGACTCAGAAAGAGTTTAAATTTCAATCATTTTTTTCTTTTTTTTTTAAATTTTTTAAATAATATTTGTAATATGTACATTTAGCTGTGTCGTTATATCGGAAAAAAAAAATCAATATTTTTTGCAAAACTTATAAGTACGCAAAATTTTTTAATTCCTAATTTCTCGAAATATTACGTATTTAATGGTAAGGATAATATTTTCATTAAAAAAATCAAAAGTTTTCATTAAAATCAGTAATCCTCATTTTTTATAGTTTTTCTTTGTTAAAATATTAAATTATTATTACTTTTTAATATCGTAAAATTTTAATTTTTGTAATACTTTTTAAAATTTTTTTTAAGTATTTTATTATTCTAAACTCTATTTTACTTATATTCTATTTAACTATTTAAATTATCAAACAAAATTTATATATAAAATTATTTAAAGAAGCACTGATAATTTTTTAAATAATTTTGTAGTAAGTGATTTGCAAAAGCTATTAACATAAATTATAATTAAAAGAATTTATTTTATTTTTTGTTTATTTTTTCAATTTTCTTTTTAATAAATAAAAAGTTTTAATTTTTTTTATTTCTTATGTTTTATTCAGCTTTTCTTTCAGTCAAGAAATTCTTCAAAAAGTGATCGGAAAAACCGGGAAAGGTCAGGGAATATTTTTTTTGCTTCTGTAGCAACCCTGATTATGTAATCTAAGGATATTGTTATTTCATTCATTGTTAATGTTGTAGGAATAACGTAGAACCGGAAAACCCACAATTTGAGCACTATGTAAACAGCTTTGTTGGATCACTGATACTCGAGTTAGAATCAAAAGCAAACACTCTTACTACCGAAGACATGTTTGTAACAAAGATGAAATTGATAGAGGCTGCTAGCATGTTCCGAGTGAGTTATATATCTCTTGTGTTTTACGTTTATATTTCATTCATACTTAACTTATTTACTTTAATTGAATTAAAAATGTTACATATCTCTATTGTTCTTTTATTATAGCAAAGATACAGTGAAAATCCAATGTCATTGTATAAAATAATTAGACACTGTTTGGGCACGGAAATGAAATTGGTAGCAGAAGCCGAACATTTAGGAGGTTTAATAAGCAGTGATAGGGTCAGTTTGATGATAGGTGATACGGTAACGGAAATAGCTCATCAGGTCGATACATTACGGCGAAAGACATATGAGACCGGGGAGGATTTACGAAAGATAGAACAGGAGCAGGAGTCTTTCGCTCTTAGTTATCACGAGTGTACGAAACTGAATGCCCATTTGCAACATATCGCTATGCAAGTACAGAATCAGCAAAATATGGAGTTAGAAAAAAAGATTAGGAGGTAAAATGGTTGTTTACAATTTACCATTTAAAAAGTACAATACATTACAATTTCTGTTTATTTATGATATATGATTAATGTTTTTTGATTTAGACAAAAAGAGCAGCAAGATTTGCAATTGAGTCAAAAAGTAAACGGTGTGGTTCGTCTACGTTTGATGCTCATGGAAAAATTGGATGATATTATCAAGAAATTGAATATTTTACAATCGAGAATTCTTGACGATGAACTCATAAGGTAAAAAATGTCGATAAATATTTAAAATTAATAAGATTAGATACAGACTTTTTTTTTCTTTTATTGAATCATTAACGAGCTTGTTTCGTTTAGGTGGAAGCGAGATCAGCAATTGGCAGGTAATGGTGCAAATTTCGCGTCCAATAATTTAGATTCCATTCAGGAATGGTGTGAGAGTCTCGCCGAGCTAATCTGGCAGACTCGACAACAGATTAAAGAAGCGGAACGTTTAAAACAAAAGTTCCAATGTGAACCACCGGGCATTCGAGATACTCTTCCGAATTTAAATACACAGATTACACAATTTCTCAGTTCACTTGTTACAAGTACTTTTATTATTGAAAAACAACCACCACAAGTCATGAAGACCAATACTCGTTTTACGAGCACGGTGCGTCTTCTTGTTGGGGGCAAATTGAACGTTCACATGACACCGCCACAAGTTAAAGTGAGCATAATTAGCGAAACGCAGGCAAATGCTTTGCTGAAGAGCGAGAAAATGGCAAAATGTGGCGAGGTCAGTGGCGAGATTCTGAATAATACAGGCACAATGGAATATCATCAGGTGCGCGAGATTTTTTGTACTTAATGTGATAAGAAAGTAGACAAATATTTTGAAAAGTACCGCTCTTAATATCAATTCAAATCTTCAAAATATCATGCTTATACAATATCATTTTACAGGCAACAAGGCAACTCTCGGTGAGTTTCCGCAATATGCAGCTGAAGAAGATCAAGCGTACTGAGAAAAAAGGTACAGAATCTGTGATGGACGAAAAATTTTCATTACTGTTTCAATCGCAATTTTGCGTTGGCGGAGGCGAATTAGTATTTCAAGTTTGGACTCTAAGTTTGCCGGTAGTCGTGATAGTACATGGTAACCAGGAACCACATGCATGGGCTACGGTAACTTGGGACAACGCGTTTGCTGAACCAGGTAGACAACCGTTCCAAGTGCCGGAAAAAGTGCCATGGGGACAGGTGGCTGAGGCATTGAATATGAAGTTCCGTTCAGCAACTGGTCATCCTTTGACTGATGATAATCTCCGATTTCTTGCGGAAAAAGCTTTTCGAAGTAACGGCAATTCAGTCGGTCAGGATTATTCGAATATGTTGTTGAGTTGGGCACAGTTTTGTAAAGAACCGTTACCCGAAAGAAACTTTACCTTTTGGGAATGGTTTTATGCTGTCATGAAATTGACAAGAGAACATCTGAGAGGTCCATGGATCGACCGATACATCCTTGGGTTCATCCGCAAGAAACAAGCAGAAGAAATGCTAGCAAATTGCGCGGTTGGCACTTTCTTGATGCGTTATTCTGATTCAGAACTCGGCGGTATTACTATCGCTTGGGTTGGAGGTAAAGTATTAAAACATAAATACTATTTAATACAGTGAGATAAATTTTATGTGATAAGATACATGCTATAACTAGTATCTTTCTTAATGTTATCAGATCAAGCAACAGATCATGTCTTCATGCTACAACCGTTTACTAGTAAAGACTTTGCTATTCGAAGTCTAGCTGATCGCCTTGCCGATATGCAACATTTACAGTATCTCTATCCAGATATTAGCAAAGATACTGCCTTCGGCAAATATTATACACCATTTACTGGTAAATGTAATTGGAATGCAATGGACTGAAAACAAAACCGTTTGTGTTGAATAACATTACTTTAAATACGAAGCGCTACTACGGTCTGAATGTTAAGATATTGGATTATTATATACATTCGTATAAATGAGTTAATTTCAGAAATGATAATTGCGTACCGATATGGTTGTCGGACTTTCAACGCAATCAATCTGAAATATTAATAATCCCCCAAATTTCCCAAATTAAAAAACTGTAATAAACTTATTGCGAAAAATATTGCTTCGGTCGGGAGTTGAACCCGGATCTCTTGCATTCCGTGCGAGCGTCCTAAGCCTTTAGACTATCGAGACAACCAAAGTCCGACAACTATATCACGATACTATATTGATAGTCGCGACACGCAATTATCATTTCTGAAATTAATTCATTTATATAAATGTATATAATACTTCAACATCTCAACATTCAGACCGTAGTGGCGCTTCGTATTTAAAGCAATGGACTGATTTTGTGATTAATTAATTAATAGTAATTAATTAATTAATTTCCATAGATAACCAAACTCAAACATCAAATGGGTACGTCAAGCCATATTTAGTAACACACGTGCCAGGTTGGGGTGCTCTGCCCAGTATTGGTGGTCAAACGCCATCGCATTCATCTGTAACAGGTATAAGCAACAATGGTCAAAGTGGTCCGGGCGGAAGTTACCCTGCTACACCACAAACTGTATTTCCGCCACATAGTCCACCAGATCCATCTACGCGAGACACGCCATCCGTAGCATCAAGGTCAGTCTCTTGGATGTAATATCGAATCTTGTGATCTTTATCTGGTATTTCTATTAAATCAATTATGAAATGTCGAAATATGCCTTTACATTCGGTACTTTGTTAGTCTTGAAAAAGTAAAACGAATCTCAGATACATGATGTCCAGTGAATTAAATAAAAGACATTTTTTTTTCCAATTGATAGTGTAATTTTCGAAAAAAATGGTTCTTCGTACTTCAAAATTGTTTCACACACATGTATTTCTTTTTCATTACTTTTTTTCATTACTTTCTTTACGAGATATCACCTTCTCATCGGTTTTGGCATAATTTACCGGACATCTTGTACATTGAACATATCGCGCTCATTTTAGGAATGATAATTTTAAAATGAAAATTCTAAATTTTTCGATTATCATTACAAGCATATAATATAATTAATTATGTTATTATATATATATGAGTAATAATTTTAAAATTAAAATTCTAAATTTTTCGGTTAATACCATAAGCTTGTAATATAATTATGCTACCGTACTAACAGATGTTGAATCTGTTTTTGTTGATGGCACAGAAGATTTTATTTCTCATCATTTGATATTTTTTATATTGTAAATTAAAATGAAATCTTGTAATACAATACCAAAGTACCATATTATATCCCTCCGGCTTAAAGAAATGAAAATCGAAGACAATAATTTATGTGAGCTTCTTGCAAATGAGAACAAGTATTACACATTCCTTGCACTTAACTCACATTTTCATCTTCTAGATTTTCTATTTTTTGCAAAGACGGTCAGTATTTTTTTTTTTTTTATAAGCGTTTTTTGACACAAGGAGTTTTATAGAAGAAAGATGTAATAATAACTGCGCGATTGTACTTTTTGTAAACGTTTTTACGAAATATTGTACGTTTGTAAAACTAAGATAAACGAGCGAAAGGGGGGAAAATGATATATACGATATGCATTATTCAACGAATTTTGTAATGACTGATAGTATGTCTTGGGCGATATTGGGTTATTCGGATATATTGTGTCTGAACAAGGCAACTGTGACGAGAATACAGATAAATAATCATTATTTGCTAAAACGTTCAAAATATATGTGCAAATGTCTGACACCATAAAGTAATAATCATGTTAAATTATCATTTAATATTCTTTTCTCTTTTTTTAAATAATTTTTTGCTTATTTTGACATTTTCTCATGTATATTTATTATGTGTATCCCAGTATTTTTGTCCAATAAGGCTTTATTCATACTATAAGTATGATAACGTTCCAGTTGCTTTTTAATTGTTTGCTGAAATGTTCTTCAAAACACACGCGCACGCGAGCGCGTGCAAACAAGTAGGATTGTTCATATTAGTCAGATATTTAAATCTTGATACAATTGCGTAACTGAAATATATTCTAATAAAAAAAATATTTTATTATAATATATTTTCAGTCTTATCGTAACATAATGTATGGTCTGTTAAAATATTCAGATATAATTGGTATTTTAAATACTGTATGTCTATTTTTGTTATAGTTTGTTACGATAAATGCGTTTTCCAATTTTAATAGGGGCTTTCTTCAAAACAGATTAAGATTTTGAAAGTATATGTAATAATATGATAATTCTTTTTAAAATATTAGGTGTTGGAATTAATTCGTAGCGTTTTACAAGTGATGGGAAGTACTTTCATTAATGTATTTTTTAATGCTCATGTGAAATAAATAACATTCTTTCATTAAAAAACGCTACGAATTAATTCCAACACCTAATAATTAAAAAAAATTTTCATTTATACATATTCATATATACATATATGAATGTACATATATGCAAATGTATACATATATATATGTATATATATATATGTATACATTAGGTGTTGGAATTAATTCGTAGCGTTTTTAATGAAAGAATGTTATTTATTTCACATGAGCATTAAAAAATACATTAATGAAAGTACTTCCCATCACTTGTAAAACGCTACGAATTAATTCCAACACCTAATATATATATATATCTTTAATATGAAAACATATACATATATAAAGTTATATATATTTGTATACATATACATATATGTGTATACGTCCAAATATATTTTAGATTAAAACGTTCAAGAATTAGAAATGTCAAAATAATGTCATTTTGAGAATGAAAGGCAACTGGATCATTATTTATAGTGTGAACAAAGTCTAATTAATCAGCTATCTATAAATTTAGTATTAAAGGGCATTGCTATTGTGCATTAACTTATCAATAATGCAATGTTAGTAATTTGTGAGGAGATTCTAAGTTACTATAATATTGTAAAGTGCTTTTATACGCACAATTGCATTTTATATATCATTAAATTTATATATTTAGTTTATGCATTAAGTTATATAATTGGTAAACATGCGATCTCTGTTTTCTACTTTAATTTTTTAGTATTGTTTATTTTTTAAACACATACATACACAACACACATTGTGTAATTACACGCAAATTTTTATAACCAAAAACATTTAAAAGTTATCAATAAATTTAAAGAACGTAAACGGATACTTTATTTCAACAGATTTAATTCGTTTTTATCGTTGAAATGATTTTGTTTCGACTATTTGTACTAGTTGTTGATATAATCATGTTGCGGACCATTGAGAAATATTGATTAAAAATTAGGATGATATTAATCTTTACGACTGTTAAATATTTTTTCAAATGCAATGATTCATTTTTCTAATGCAACGGCTTATCCATGGCTTTAATGTAGCTTTTATATACTTATACAAATTTTGCATACTGTAGCTTATAATATTATATATACATAGCATAAACATTCGCGTGTTAAAGAGACATTACGTTTAGAAATATAGGTGCGCAGATGTGCTACTCATATAAGATAGCTGTGTCTGTAAAAATGAAAAAAGGCAAAGGCCTGGAGCAAGCCGGTACAACCACAACAGAATGTTCGATACTGTTCTGCAAAATGCAGCTCCAATCACTCGCAGCTGGCAATTGAGTAACGTTATTGCTCGCGAATTCATTAGAATGATATTGCCGTTTCGTTTCTCTCGTGCGTCATACAAGTTGAAAAATAAACAATGGAAAAAGATCATTTACAATTTTTCATTTTACTTTTCTCGGAGACGATAAGTGACCGATCTGCAAACTTAATTCTGGGTGGGGCTCTTGTGGTTGTTATTACGTACTGCCTTCGCCGTGTTGTACCGGCTATCCCGGCTTTAATCGGTCACCTTCGAAAAAGTAGCAAAAAAAAAACGATACATGTTCTCAGATTGAAAAAAAAAGAATGAAAGGAAAGATATGGAGGAAAGAGAGGGACAGATTTAACCTACGATAATTTTGATTATCGAGGATTGCCAGTGATTGGGGTTGTGTTTTGATCTGTGGTAGCTACGCTCCGGGTCTCGGCCAGTCAGGCGTTGGGCAGCCAGGTTCGGACATGGACTACATGGAGAATATGGAGATGATTGGTAACAACGAATTGCCGTCGATTGACGAAAATCTCAACTTGGATCACTTGAGCACCTTCAGCTTCGACTTCATACAGTCTACATACAATCAATCTACCAAGCTGCAATAGGAGGTATGCTTATGAAATACCCCATCATCCCTGAGACGGCATATCCGTGGTGACCGCCGTTGCATATCTAATCTCGATCTTTCTCCGATCTCTATTTATCAGTCACGCCGAAATGCACCGGAGGCAATGAAATGTATCGCGAATTGTTAACAGGGGAGGGATATTAATGTATCCTAGAATGGTACAATTATGTTTCTTTTTTTCTCTCCTCTTTTTTTATAATAATCATTCATAGCCAGTGTTTTTTGTAGTTACAAAATTGGCATTCTTATATCTTAGAAGATTATAGAAAAATCAAGTTGTTATCACTTTTATCTAATATGATATATAGTATGTAATATATCTCTGTTGATCTTGTTCTCTTATATTCAAGTTGCACTGACTGAGCAATGTCTGAGAGTTTTTGCATAAATCATATTGATACGTTGATGCAACTCATTGTTAAATAGATATGAAGTACGAAATATTTGTATCTATTTAATGAATTGAATTGTTAACAAAAATTGTAATTTTTTTCCGTTAATATTTTTTTTAATGAAAAGAGCAATTCTTAAATTCAATGTTTTTATATTCCAAATTCATATTTATTGATTCTTTTATAGGAGCAACCAAAAATTGTTTTTTTTTCATATTCCGTTAATTTCATTAATTTTCGTCTCCTTTTGTACTCTTTATTTGTATCATTTGTTTTGTAACGTTTATCAATGTAATTTAAGTTCTTACACAATATAAAAGAGACTTAGTACAAAGATTTATATATTATTGTCTATAACGTATGAAGTGCTAAAAGAGCACATGTAATTATAAATAGAATTGTATGTCGCTTGTGAATAGCAAATTAAGCAGGTATCTATAATATCTATATTACATATATATAGAATTACGTCTAGAGATTGATATAACAATTATTTTTGTTAAATATTTAGATCATTTTATAGAAAACATTTTAACGGAATAGTATAAATCGTTACTTCTTTCTTTTATAATAACTTCTATAATTACGTATTATACATGTATTTACACGCAATTTGATTTTATGTCTTTAGAGGATTATAAAGAAAAAAGAAACAAAATCTTTATCGCTTGCCTAATTCAAATGTTTGAGATTTGATAAAGATTCGAAGCGAGAATTTTAGAGCATATACTTATACAAGCAATGCATAGACCATCATTTCCACGATCACCTAGTCAAATTGCATTTTGGATTTTGGAAAGAAGGCATGGAAATCAATTAAATTTTTAGTTTTGTTGCATTTTGTTCAGTTATACAGAAAAATAATGTTAAAAGAAACGATAGCGCGTGTTACATAGATTTAAAAGTGCATTGTGTGATGTAATCTAAAATAAGTGCCTTGCGCATTTTTAAACTTTGTATTCTGCAATTTTTCGGCAAGTTCTGCAAAGATCTCGTCGAATTAAGTGTAAATCATTTTAACTAATTTTTAAGAAAATTTTTTTATTTCAGTGATCTTAAGTTTCTAGGATCTACGTAGTATTTCAATAAGACAAATTATTTTTGAAAAATAATTCAGAATGTTCTGCGAAGGTTCTTTGAATTGATATATCTTAACATCAATGTTTAGAATTATTTTTAGAAATAAGGAATATTTCATAGAGTATGAGATAAAGAGAAGAGAAAAAATAAGAAGATTAATTTTCTTACAAAATCTTCTTACTTTTTAACTTCCAACAGCTATAATAACTTTAGGTTATTATAGATAATTACTATGGTGCCCTATTCCCTCCCCTGTATGTTTTACGATATAACGTATGTTACACGTAACACGTATGTTTAAACGTGGAATAAAATATATTGTAGAACAAAATATAATGGTTGTTCAATTATTTTCTTTCTACTTTAACAGATATCCATCTCATGCTGGAATAAAGCGCGGCTTTATGATATATAACTTTAGATTTGTTTTATAAGATACTATTTTAGATACTCTTCTATCACAACAGAACATTTTTCCATCAAAAAAGTTTGTTAATTTATAAGTAAAAAATGGCAAGGCAGGAAAATTGAACTCGGGTTTTTCGTTCTTGATAGGCGGTTACTATAAAGCTATCCAGCAGCCAGCTGTTTGTTACTGTAACTATATTTAGAATAGAATTCACGATTTACTCGACGTACTTTCCGTATCCGAAATCTCGAGAAGATAAATTCTTGATTTCTTCTGCGTTATTAATTCATTAATTAAATTATGAAGAATTAATTAATAGTTATAGTTAATGTAATCATTTCTGTTTTTGACCAGCATAGCTTTTTAGCAATTATTAACTTTCTCAGAAAGAAACTTTAGTATACTTGAAATAAATACTGAAAAATTTAAACAATGTAATTGCTTTTTACTCTAAAACAATTTTATTCATAATGATATGAGATTTTTTTGTCCCAAAAATAGGGAATATCACTTATTATGAGTTTAAAATAATATCTAATAAAATAGATTGCAATTTATCTTCATAGATAGACACAGTAGATGATTTCAATCTAAAAACAGTTAACATGCTGCTGTCGAGGTAGACGAAACATCATTTTGTTTGTCGATTGGACAAGGACATTCTGTGAACGAATTGTCCTCGACATAATGACCTGGCATGGGATAACTCATGTGATAGATCGTGTCGCTGACCATCGGCTGTTCTGGAGTTTGATATTTGCCCTTTCGAGCCCATGGAAGTTCCTCTTTAGGTTTCGGCGTCCACGTTTGGTATGATAATTTATTTATTGTCTCGCAGTCGATTTTAACTTCTGGCCTGGATAGAATGCATCACAAGATCAATTATGACTTTATAATTCAAAGCATGAAAAGATTTAAAAGACGAAACAAGACTCTAATAACCCGCGCTGATTATATATTTTGTAAATATATAGCTAAATCAAATCAAAGTTAAAATGGATAAAGAAATTAATTAGAGTCAAACAATTTAAAGGCGTCCTCGGAGGAAAGAATTTCCTTCTGAGAAAATGAGTTTTAGCTGCATTATTAATGTCTTTTGGACTGTTTAAATTTTACGATTTCGTTTTTTCTTCTCACCTATAATATTCCATAACGGGTTTGTAACTGCGAACAGGTTTTATCATGTCGGGTTTTACATAAGATAATGCGGTAATCGTCTCTCCCTGCAACGGCACATCGACTGTGCGGATATTATCAGAGGGGACGATAAGGTCCGGACGTAACGTCGTTTTCGCTACGTATTCACAACGAGTTGTTGTATCCGATTGCATTTTAGCGGTTGCCAACATGGTCTTAGTGAGCGGCAGACACGGTTTTCGCTTCTCGGTCCAGACTCGTTGATAACTTAGCTGCGAGATAACTCGCATAAGAATTACGAGAGTTATAAACCAAACTATAAAACTATTTTTTATAGTTTTATATAGCGGCTTTGTATCGCGCGACCTAAGAATAATTAAGAAGTTGCACCTTGCTAGTCGTATCGGCGGACATTTTTGCATCGGAGATAGAGATATTGCCGCAGGGAACAAACGGCACCATGCGCTCAACGATACCTGGTAGATAGCTCTCCTTATAGATGGTTTTATCAACAAATTTTGCGCCGTAAGGAAATACGTATGCCGCGACGGGAAGGAAAGGTTTCTGCCTAGTTCCCGCATTCTCCATATAGCTTTCGGAATAAGTGGTCTTGTCGCACATCGTGATTTCCGGTGGCCTTTAAATATTCAGATTAACATTCTTTTTTTATGTTACAGAAAATGAGCATGCAAGAGAGAATATTTCTATAATTGTTACATAATCGTATAGCAAGAGAGAGACAGAGAGAGAGAGAGAGAGAGAGAGAAAGAGAGCAATTTTATTATTTTATATTTAAATTTTCTTAATTAAAATATGATGTAATAGAGCTTATTAATAAATAAGACGATTCTATTTTCAAATTTTATATATATATATATATATATCTTATCGTGACATTACAGAAAATAATTGTACAATATGCCTCTCTCTCTCTCTCTCTCTCTCTCTCTCTCTCTCTCTCTTTCTTTTCTTCTTCTCTCCTTCTCTCTCTCTCTAATTTTATCATTGTCAGAATGAAACACTCAAATTTACATGCGATACATACTTGTACATCGGTTTCTGCGCCCAAGGATGTAATTCTTTCTTAACGACGACAAACGGCTGATAGCTCAATTTTTGTGTCGTCTCTTTAGGAATTGGCTGGCTTGATGGACGGTAGTCTAATATCGGTTTAAAACTAATTACAGGTTCAATAGGCCCTGGAGGAACGTAGGACATTCTTGCCATCGTTTTGTCGTCTAATGGAGCTAAACTTGTACGAATATTTCCACAGGGTATAATCATTTCTGGCCTGTCTATATATTTTGCCCCGTAATCGTGGCGGACTGTCGTCACAGTTTCCATCGCGTCTGTAGTCGTCGTCAGTCTAGCAAAACGATTATATTAATGATTATATTCAAACTTATCCAAACTTATCAAGCAATACAAAATGGATTTCTCAAATTATTTTTTGATCTACCATATATATTCATAATTCTTATTTTAAGATTGTTTTAAGAAATTTCTTAAGATGCTAATACGAGTGTTCTGTAGTCGGTATTTATAATCGATTATATTTAAGAATGTCTTAAGTATAGTCTTAAGATGTTATGAATCAGTCAGAGAATCATTAATACTAAATAAATCCTCTTTTTGTAAAATGTTATAAATATCGATGCAACATAATAATGCAATAGAGATACTTTACCTACGTTTCGGCATGATAGGTTCTGCTTTAACGGTTTGCCATACAGGTTTGTAGGATAATTTACTTGTTGTTTCATCGAAAAACTTGCCAGTACTTTTCTGAAGGCTGTGCATAGGCCGGATTGGTTGCAATCGAGCGCAACGCGCCGTTTCACGATCCACATTTAGATAAGACAAGTGATATGTCGTTCTGTCTTCAAATTGCGTCGACGGTACCTTGTATAAGTGCTCCGGTGCATAGGATTTTGCACGTGGAGGCTGTACGTATCTTTTGTACTGTGTTTAATAACATAAACGTTCAAGTTGTATAAATATTAATAATATAATTATATATTGTATATTATATATCAGCATATAATATACAAGTGTTCAAATCTTAAAATTGCACAATCAGCCATTAATAATTATAAGTTATGAATACATTAATTTGCAATCTATCAATAAAATCATTATAACGGAAAGTTTAACATTGCATACGGTATATCAGACATAATAATAATGATTTTTTTAATACTGTTATTATTTTAAAAGCATTAAAAGTAATTGATTAAAAATTTATAAGATATTGAAAATATTGACGAGACAATAATTACTTTTGTCTTGCATGGACATGTCGTTTTGGTACATGATGGGGCTTTCCTCTTTGAGCAAGACTCAACAATCTCCATATTGCTTTAATCCCTTTTCTTATCGTAATTGTATATATGTACAATGCACAATTGCATCAGTATTATTCTGCATAAATGGTCTAATAAATATTAAAATATTCAAAATAATATGTTGGAATCGAAGTTTCATTACATTTTAAAAATCTGATTAATATACGCCTGACACATGGTTCAGAACTAACTTCGTGTTGTCCTCGTCGTAAAGATATGTCGTTGTGATCATGGTGTCAAGAATATTTACACCATGGTTGTGATATCAGTTTAAAACTTGCATAAAATTTCACATGATTCTATTTTTCTCACGATACCATGTGTAGTACAAAAGAGAAAATAGGCAAAAATACAATTTCATAAAAATTGCGCTAGAAATTCTATTTTGTCTACGTATTCCAGTAGCAAATTTCATTTGTACTTAATGTTATATATAACTACGTGGAATTCCTGTTGTCAGTACATATGTGACGTGACGTGACATGCGTACCACAAGCATCACAGTTGTTTAATTACCAAAAAATTTATATAACATTTTAAATCTTTAGTGATCAACACCTTGTGGATTGAAATAACTAATGTCATTTTCTCAATGTGTGGAAATAGATGAAAGAAAATATCATATATTAAAATACGAAGATATTTTTATCTTTCAACTTTTAAGTTGTAGTGTGACATTAGTTGTTTTCTTAGGTATTGATCTATGCAGATTCTTTTCGCAGTACCGATTGGCACAGACTACAATGTGTGCGCGCGCGCGACTGTGTGTGTGTGTGTGTATGTGTGTGTGTTGTATGTCTGTACATGTATGTGTGGAAGACGAGAGACATTTCGTACAACTTGTATATGTATCTTTTTCGTGTTCATGAAGTATATATTATATCTAAATATCACGCGCCCTTTTTTACACTTTGTTCGCCTATCAAGCGATTAAAAGAAAATGTGTTTTAACATTATATATATAATATATATTTACTGTATACAATATAGTTGTACGAATATCTTATATCCCGATTAAATTGAGATAGAGAAAAAGATTATAAATATAAGACAGCCTAAAAAGAATGACCATGTCCTCCCGATCAAATTGCAGCCGCATTGCAGAAATAAAACTTAACAGAGGTAGGATGAACTTAGAAAAATAAGTAATAACATTTTTTCGCGGTAGAAAGGACAATGACACTGATACCACTGACACTTATTCACGAGCACTAGATTCAAGTTATGAATTCTCATTTTCAACACCAGGAGAAGAATGGACTCTTGTTCTGGAAGCGCTGGGTAAATGTGTCAGAGAATGAAAACAACCTAGGAGTGCCATTTCCTTTGGCCCTAGAGCAAAACAGGACATATTTTATAACATTGCCATATTAGGCCAGTCGTCAGAGATGAAAATGGCGGTGAAAAAGGAAGAAATTATTTATAGATATCTTATTGTTTTAATCGACAGTTTGAGGTACAAAAAGAATAAACTTTTAAATATAAATTTAAAAGTACTACAACATTAAGAGGGAACATTTGGTAGTAATTAAGCAATAAAGTTTTTTTTTTGGTTTTTCAATTAAAATTCGAAAACGAAAAGAGATTTCGAAAAATGACAAAAGAGCTTTTTTGTTAATTATACTTTTTTGTTAATTAATACTTCCAGGGATTCGAG
Organism: Acromyrmex echinatior; assembly: GCF_000204515.1. The sequence goes on from NW_011627202.1 coordinate 558,021, forward strand.
CTCCAAAGTGGACACTTTTTTGACAAAATTCGTCCATTTCGCATATTGTCGTTTGATATTTTTTTTTTTTTTCGTATATATAATGAATTAATAATTAACAAATCTAATATTAATAAAATAAAAATAAATTTTTATATCAATGCATTGTAATATTAAGAATGATCGCTTTACCTACTTTGGAGCTCTGGAAATATTAATCATATTGAGTTCAATTTAAGCTCATTTTTTTCAGTAAGATATTTACTTTAAATTACCTTATGTCACTTTTTACTCTCTGATGCACTCAAAGCGACATAGAAGGCAATAACTGAAAAAGTATCTATTTTTGTCAGCTTTTCAAGAAATTTCACTCATCTTCAAACCATTGTATTCCGGTTATCCGGTTCTATTCATAGTACAAAGCTTGTTGCTTAAAAACTCATTTTGTAGGAAATTTCAACAACAAAAAAGATCTGTTGTCATTTTTCGATATCTCTTTTCGTTTTCGAGTTTTAATCAAAACCCTTCCCAAAAAAAAAACTTTATTGCTTAATTACTTTCGAGTGTCCCCCTTAATATTGTAGCACTTTTAAATTTAGTATTTTTATAGCTCAAACTGTCGATTAAAACAAGTACCTGTAAATAATTTCTTCCTTTTTAAAACCTCTAGTGACTAATCTATATATCTAAAAATATAGAAGCAATAAGTAAGAAAATATATACTTTTCCACAATTACAGCCGGCATTTGTACCAATTGCACGGGACTTTTGGCGTCTTTCAGAGCTTGTTGTAGATTCAAAATTTGGCCGCGCATCACACTCATTTGCCTATCGAAGTGATGTCGGTCGAAGCCCTTATCTTGCTGCAGAAACAAATAAGCAATTATATTTGTGCGAGATTATTATTGCATAAACAACAAATGGAATGAAATTCGCGCTTGTTCTTGTCTCGAATAATATATACAGCATACTTTAAATAGCTGATACAAATCGTCGCAAAGATCTTGTACGAAATTCTGATCCGAGAGTTGCGGCAGGACTAGCTCTCTTGTGACATCACTGAACGGCTGTTTCGCCTGAGTTAACCATGCCCAGTGATAAGGATATGCTCTCCATGAATCAGGATGTTTAAAGGGAAAAGCAAGGCCGTTATCGATCGCTGCAATCTTCACTTCACCCTGTTCAGTTCCATTCTTGCTAACGCTAATATCGTATTTAATCAACCAATTGTCATTCCCTACGAGCGAAATATCAATCATGAAGAAATTCACATAACTAATGCTAATATAGACAAAAGTGATTTTAACGTTTACCTCTGTCTGTATTTCTGATGATATAATCTAGAATGACCAAACGCTCAAATTGAAGCTGGAATTCTCGACTCAAGTGTGCCGGCATGGACTCGCTTTCCCATCGCCTCAGCCAATAATCGGCGTCCTTGTAACCGTCTACAAAAACTTGAAAGGAACCAACTTTTGGCGGTAGACCAATACGATTAAAATGCGACCCCACTGTAGGGAACTGGTCCATAATGGCTTGCTTCATACGCGCTTTCTGACGATCCAGGCGAGGATAATTGAAAACCTCGCTAACGAGTTTCACCACTCTAGTATTTGGAACAATACCGAGGCTCAGCTTTCGATCGACCAGGCTGGCACCTGCTTCGCTTAAGTACCCCTGATTTGGAATTAAGCAACTCCTGCCAAAACAGCACGGACAGCAGAGCTTGTGCATCCATTTTGTCCATTTTGGATTCAATCTGCCGTAAGGTTCCTCATCTTTCGGTTTGAACACACCTATAATTTTCTGACAAAACAATATATTTCATGAATCATTTATGTATCATGTACGGAATTACATATCGCTATACTTTACTGAATCAGAAGCAACAATATCACCTAACTTTCTTATTTTGAGCAGATTAGAAGTTGGAGCTTACCCCTGCTGGATTTTTGACAAAATAACTCCCACTGGAACCTTGATATATCCTTTCTGGATAAACTCCATTATCTATTGCACATTCAGCCTGCCACACCAGTTCTGAGAACTGTGGATCATCTACAAATATATATATATATATATATATATATGTCAAATGTAATTTTATATATGATAATTATGACAATTCTTAGAAGGTCACTAGATATTATGAATCATCAACAAATATATACAGCTATGAAAAGCAAGAGGATATCACTATGCGTTGCAGCTGGACGAACCTGGAAATCTATTAAACATAACGTCGAGTTCCAAGCGACCAAGGAGAGGCTGGCTCTCCCGGTCGATCCCGGAGGAATCTATGGCTAGGGTTTGGTCGTTGCTCAAACTAGGAATGAATTCAATGTCGGGAAGCAAATCAGCCGGTGACGGCGGCTGATCGTTGTGCAACGACAGATGCTGATGGTGGCTGCTACTGCTGCTGTTGATGGACGCGATGGACAGATCCACCAGCGCATCGGTCTCCACCAGAGCGGTAGCAGCGGCGGCGGCAGTGGCAACGGCAGCGGTGGTAGCCGGGCTGCTGTTGTTCTGACTATGGTACTCTCGATAAGGCACGTGTAGTTGCCGTTGTTCGGAGTCGCTCATTACAGACTGCTCACTCTCGTGACGACGATCCCGCTCTGCGAGGATCTCTCAAAGCGGACCTCACTCCGGTTAATTCCTCCCGAGTTGACTCGGAGTCGGGTTTCTCTCTCCGAGCCGATGGACGATTATTACTCTTACGACATTACGCGTACTGCTTTCTACCTGTCAGCGACACACGCCCGTTCTCAGTTTCTCCCGGTTGCTACGGTTATACGTATACGTACCAACGTGCGAGAAATACGTTAGCATCGTCGTCGATGCGTCATCCGGATCACACGTATTCTCACACACGTAACGTAGTGTAGGTAGGCCAATACGCGCAATTTGTTGTCGACTGTCGACGGCGAGGATGATGACAGAGCGATAGGGGAAGAAGGGAGACTTATTGCGATCTAACCCGATTAACCAAAATACAGCCCGTCATCCTAGCGGCGGATGCTATCAGCTGATAGGATTACCGCCATGTTTGTGTGACGCGTATGCATTTTCTCTTTTCTCTCTCTCTCCTTTCTCTCATATGATCCGCTGGGATCTACCAGGATATATTACAGTTATCGCCTTTTGTATTCACATTCGCTGCGACATGTGATCGATTCGGATTTAAATAACTGCGGTAGATGCGAGTATAGTCGCACTTTGGATTCGGAATTTTGGGAAAGTTATAACTGTTTATGCGATTCGTCTGTTATGCTGATAACTAATCGTCCTTGTGTTCATTTTCGCTTTTTTTTCTATATATGTAAATAATAATGGAATAACATATCGTGTTTAAATGCTTGCACAAAATTATTTTTAATGACTTCGAAATTTGTTTTAAATTCTTTTCGAGAGATGTACTCGATAAAACTGAGTAAGAGAGTGGGGGAGAATAACACGTGTTTGACACGTGCGAAAAATTAAATGTATATAAGAAAAAGTATATTGAAAGATATAAAAATAAAATTATTACATAATAGTAAGTTAATCGATAAATAAGCAGTGCATGTCACTGACCGATGATCATAATGCACATGAGTTTAAAAAATATTTATTTATAAAGTTTTCTTTTTGTGTGTAAAGAACGGAGATAAAATAGATTGCTTTTTACATTTTTTGAAAATTAGTTTATTAGCGATAAATTATTTTAATTCATTTCATTTATCTTATTTAATATTAAAATAAATATAATTCGAAAAGTGCAGGGAAATTCAGAGGACATTTACAAGATCGTTTATGTAATTAAAAATTGTTAGATATAAACTACGAGATATACATATCTTAAATACATAATATTGGCCTATTTCTAATATTGCCTTTTGCGTCGTTATTATAAAACATGCAATTAGCCAAATATCGATATAGAAGTATGAAATAAATATATATATATATGAAACAGTGTAATATATCACATATGTCTTACTTAAACTAACTCTATACTTAAATATAAATCAATGCTGTTAACAGTAAGTTTGAGCAATTAATAATACCAAAATTTAAAAAAATTTACATTATTATCAATTTTTCTTTTTCCAGTGTCAGGATTATTCAATTAAATATCCAGTATCATGAATTCTTATTAAACGTATCAGTTGCGCGTATCATCAATTCTTAGTGTTCGAGGATATATGTATGTAATAGCAGCATCATGACAGACTTGAAAAAAGATTTCTCATTTTGCTTGTTGGATGCTCCGTTTGTAAGGGACGTTTTCTTGGTGTTAGGTTCAATCCCTCATAGTTTATATTCGGCCTATATGATACGTTTTCTGAAAGCATACAGAATCGTTATTGTTTTCGCCAAACTATAAGGATTTTAGGCATATCAAAAGTCGCGGCAAACCTCTAGAATGCTTCAAGTTTAATTTAGAATGATGTAGCAATCGAGAATACAAGGGTGAAAGCGGTTTTCCTTTGAACAAGATTTGCTCACACTTAACCGAGTGTACGCGAGGAGACAGCCATCCGCTCATATTGTTCCAAGACTTGCTCAAGTCCAACAAAGTTGCAGGTAACTCACACAATGGACGATATTCTCGTCTGTGCCTTTTAAATAAATGTTTGTATTTGCCTGAAATTTAATTCTTGTGATGTTCACTCTAATTTCAAAATGATGTAATTTTAACGAACAATACCTTCCATTGGAGATGAACACAACCTCTCATAGAAAAAAGTATCGTCCATATATTGATTAAAATTGAAACTAATTTTCGGAAATTGCAGTGAAATATAGGATTTTACTATTGATATATTGTTCGCGTCGAAATCAATATTATTTATTTTTCGAGACCTACGTTGCTCATTTTTGCATATATTGTCTATTCTCGTGTTCAGTATGCTGAATAACCTTTGCAAAGATTTCATTCTTTGGCAAGCATTCTGAACGAACAGCAGACATTGCGATAGATCAGAGAGATTGTCGATGTTTTCATGATGTAATATTTTTACAAATACCAAATGTAGCAGCGATAGCAAAGAGGAGAACACAATGAAGTCATTCGCATACAAATTGCGAATTAAATGCTTAAATTAAAAAAAAAATTATTAACCACAAGAACTGTATGTATGACATTTTTATTCAATTACCTTCTCACATTGTGTATATAATAAATAATTATCGTAACAAATTTCAGGAAATTTGTTTGCTTCGATTGTCCCAGAATTCGAGTTTATTCTCAAGATAAGTTTGCATAAATGATTGCAAGATTTCTCTAATTCGTTCAATTCTTTATTTTTTTTATGCATATATTGGACTTTTTTGAAAATATTTCTTTTCCATACTGCACCGCAAGAAGAAATGTCATGAATTATTAATGACTGCATTCAGCAGAGAAAGCAGCTTTATACTTTATTGTTGTAATCTATTATTGTAAGATTTTTTAATATGATTTGTTTATATATTTAGATTCAGTGAGAAACTAAGAGCAAAATCAATCATATTAAGAAATTTTAAAGCTACAAAGCTGCCGTTTCTGTAGAGAATGCAGCTAATGAATAAATCACCAGGAAAATATTTATCATATACTAACAGTACATATACATACAGTATATGACATTAGAATCTTCGACATCTATCAATCGCTTTTGGATTAATGAATTAGCTGGCAGATCGAGCACTAGCCTTTTTATATTTTCTTTTCTGTCAAAAATCTCAGATTTATATGCATTCAATGTCTCGATCTCATCGCTAAAATATATAATATAATTATTATGTAAGTTAATGTATCACCATTAATTACAAATGAACAAATAATAGTGATTTACTTCAGAAAATTATTTGCAGCCTTCAGTGTTTTCTCCATCTTCTTATGAGTGTCTGTCATAATGCTACATTTTTGTGCAATTGTGTTATTGAAGTATGTTATTATTAAACTCTGTATTGGACTTGTACATGGTGCGTTTAACAATTCTCCTTGAACTGAAGAAATTCGGATAAATAACGATTGATACAAAAATAAAATTCTTTCTTATATTAATCACATATTACATATTTACATACATTCCCTTTTCATATAAGTCCTAAGAGCGAGTTGCGATAGTTTCCACATAATAATTTGAAATTTAATTCCTCCTGACTGAAGTAAATGGCTTATTAGTATCGATGGGAAGTCGAGATCAGAATTATCTCGTGATACGAGGCACAGGAAATTTTTCATTTCCACACGGTATGTTGCTTCGTCTTTTTTGCATGAAATCGGCCATTTAACCATTTGTTTAAACAACTTTGTATCATATATAGACGATAGATAATGTGATACATGCAGGAAACCCACTGTATTAGGTTTGTTAAACATATCCTTAAAAAAATACTTGTATTTTATATGTATATATAAATATATAATTTATAATTTAGTATTGAAATTAATATAATAAAGACTTATATTTTTAATAAATGCTTTTATACCTTTTTAAAGTGTTGTCGAAACTCGACTGACGGCGATATAACTTGTATAAGTAAAGATACATTTTTGTAGAATGATGAACTAATGGCTGTAATGATTTGAATTTCTTTTAATTTACTCATTACGTACATATGACTTCAATTAACCTGTTTCATCCGTGGTATTTATTTATGTTACAAAGAATGTTATCTGAACACAATTACATCTACAGTTAAATCTACACAAATACATAGTTGTTTCAAATATTTTGTTATAATGTTTATATACGTGCAAAGATATGGTTGTCGCGCCACTCGCGCTGTACTTTGTAGTTGAACTATTTGCACTCTTCTGCACTCTTCATCTTTCTCAGTAGATCTGTTCACGTTGTTTGCACTTTTTGCACTCAGAATGTCAGAATCTTCGCTTTCTCTCTCTTCAATGTACGAAAATATGATATTTATTTATTTCTCGCTTTAAAAATACAATTTTTGGAGATTTCAAGTAACACGAACAGACCTAAAGTCTTATCAGTTTTGGAATACAACAGCGACGTTTTGAGGTACAGTGGCGATCTCTTGTGTGACGTAGATGAAATGAAATTTGACAACCGCATGGACCACGATGAAAACGTCAAAATAAAAACGTAAGAGTTCTAAACAATAATAAGAGGATATGATTGATGAGAAAACCAAAGGAAATATAAACGATCAGAGATAATTATGCATCAGAAGAATTAGAACAACAAATTAAAGGTACCTCTTTAAAAAAAAAATCAGAATCGAGCAACATTTTTCGGTTTATCAAACAGCGGAGAGATGTTTATAGTCACGAAAGAGATTGACAGTGAGAACATCAGTAAATTGTGCCGCACATGCTTGCGGGAAGACGGCGACAAAATGGTATGCTTGTTTGTGGGACCAGCTGGTTCCTCACTCGCCGCTAAATTACGATCTCTCTCTTGTTTGGAAGTAAGCAGCACATTTGTCTTATATCGAATTTAATGGATCTTCTTCAAAGATTAGGCTTGTATTTTGTTTGAATATTTTTAGGTCTGGCAAGGAGACGGCTTGCCTGAAAAGATGTGCGACCGTTGTGTCACCAGAGCGGAATCTGCTCTTTTGTATCGAGAGCAATGTCGCGCTGCCGACAGGGCTTTGAGGCAAGCAGCGTTGAAGGTAAACAAATTTTTGTTTTCATGTGTGTATATATATATATATATATATATATATATATCCAGTCTATATTCAATCAGTCAAGTTTGCAGAATTTTTTTGTAAACTTGACTGATAAATTTTGTTAGTAAGAAAGTTAAAAATTTGAATCAGTTATATAAGATGATCTGGGAGTCGATTGTAAACTTGAGATGTTGATCAATGAAATTATAAATATTTTACTGAATTTGCTCACTTTTGTAATTTTCATTCTTGATTCAAGATACTCAACTAATCTTCTTCCTATTGATGATAAAATATCAAAAAAATGTAATAGTACTTATTTATGTGATTTGACAGCAAATTGATGGTAAAAACCAAGCAGACGAGAGCACGTTTAACAGATTAACAACTGAAATCGAGCAGAGTTTGTATTCGATAGATTCTGCTCAATTTCTGTAACAAATGTATTGTTAAATTATATTGACAGAATGTAAATTCACTTGATGCAGACATAGATTGTACTGAGCAGATGCTGCTGTATTTTTTTTCGAATTTGTTGCCAATCTGTTAGCATTCTGTGGAATGCTAACTGATTGTTTGCTTACTGGCCAGATATATTAAAAATATGTTAAAAAATAGGTATCCCGATTGACGTCATACACTACTGTTTCTGGTTGCAAGCTCTATCAAAATCAACAGAATCAAGGATTCATGCCCGTACAAAATTCTCACAAGACACTAAAATGTGTGGAATGTGGCGCAGTATTTATGAATTATCAGGAGCTATGTGCCCATAACCGACTCCATTTGCCATTTATTCAGGACAACATACCTATGCAACATATGCACATAGTGGAGTCTCAGAATCCATATCTTAATTTTACTCATGTCAGTTCAAATTTTGCAAACGATAACATTCCAAGTACGCAATTATCTCCATTAGTTAGACCGAATCTGATGCATACTATGTCATTGAATGAAGAAAGTTCAAGTCGAGCTGCTTGTGCCTTACATTGTTCCTTGTGTAATCACACTTTTACCAATAGAAGACAGTTAATAAGTCATAATATAACTCACAGTACGGAGAGTGTTGATATGTCATGCGACAATGAAAACATAGAAATTTGTGAGAATTCTAATCATATCCCACAAAATTTAAGTTACGAAAGATCAATTCATTCGGTGGATAATCCTATTCAAAACTTATCATATCAGCGATCCACCGTGGACGATACCGATGGAATACAGAATATAAACTTTCCGGAAAATATAGATCTTGATGGAGTCCAGGAAAGCAGTTCGGAACGTATGCAAAACGTAACGATACATTCTGAAAACGATGTGTCGATTGCCGAAAACTTGAGGTTTATAAAATCGCCCGGAAAAGACAGGCAACTCGCGATTGAATATCACGGATGCCAAAGTGATGATAATTATAAAGAACCTCTCGATATAAAAACCACGGAAGATGTTAATGCTAAGAAACATCAATGTGAAATATGCTCGAGACAATTTTCACAAAAATCTAAATTATTTGCTCATCAGTTATCTCACTCTGGTCAACAACCATTTAAATGTTTAAGTTGCGACAAAGGATACGCATCGAAAAGCAAACTCAGTGCACACATGAGATTACACACCAAAATCAACGTACATCAGTGTAAAGTGTGCGATAAAATATTTTCATATCCGTCATACTTGGAGGAACATATAAAGGTCCATAATAAAAGTAATAATACATCGCAGAGCAAGGATTATGAATGTACGACTTGTAACAAACGTTTTCGGCTTTTAAAAAATTTGAAAGCTCACGAAAGATTCCATACAGGAAAAGGTTTGGTGCAATGCGAAATTTGTGATAAAAAATTTAGTCATAATTATAATCTGAAAATGCACTTACGAACACACAAAACATCAAGAGTACATAAATGTGAGTATTGCGATAAACGTTTCGTACAGAAAGGTAATTTGGTCGAGCATTTGCGAATTCACACTAAAGTGAAGCCTTTCGCATGTAAATTGTGCGGCAAGAGATTTGCACAATCGAGTCACCTTAAAAGTCACGAAGCCTCACACGGTACATTGAGGCAACATCAATGCCGATTATGTGGTAAGAGATTCAAGCTGGCCAATCATTTGAAACGGCATTTAAATTTACACACCGGTACAAAGACTTATAAGTGCAATCAGTGCAACCAAATGTTTTCGCAATCTTTTAGTCTAACGAGACACTTAAAGAAACATAATGAATCGCATATATAATTTATATTATAATAAATTGTAATTTATGTACATGTAGACATGTAAATAACTATTGTGAATACATATTTTATAATTATAAGAACTGTTTTGCGTGTGATTATAATTAGCTGTTACTACTTTTATTCTCTTACAATCTTCATGCTTTCTCAAAAAAACTAAAAGAGAATTCTAAAAAAAACCTACTGAGATCTTAAACACTTTTTTTTGGAATAACTGGAGTGATACGATAACAGGTAATCCATTTTATCGTAAAAATTATATTTATTATACAATCTTGATGTGAAATTTTAAATTCTTCATTTGTAATTTTTGAGAACCGTAGTAAGAATGTTTATTCCTTCTCGTAATTGTTCTTCCGTGATTGTTAATGGGGGTGATATTCTGATGATTTGACCATGTGCGGGTCTCGATAACAACCCAGCGTCTCTCAGCTTTAGACAGATGTCCCAACCCTCGGCGAATTCTGTAAGTAAAAGTCACGCCGTATATATCAGAATAAAAATCAATATTTCTTAAATATATCAATATTTCTTAATAACGAAATAGTTAAGAAATGTTTTTAGAAATGTTTAAAGAAATGTTAAATGTTTATCGATATACAATCCTTTTATCTCTTTATTATCAGTCGCGCACAATTATATTATGAGTAAATGGGTGAGATAAAGTTTACGAAATATAATTTTAATTTTACGTGTTTGCATCAACAAATATTTTATCTTCATTCATATCATGTAGTACGAATTTTTACTTTGCCAATTTATCAGCGATATGAATAATTCTTTCCTGACTTTTGATACCTTTGTTTATCACTAGACCGGCCAGAAGACCGCGTCCACGAAATTCTGTCACGATGTCTTTCGGCAGTTTATCCAATTCTTTCTTCAGAATGTTTCCGAGTCTCTTCGCGTTCTCCGCAAGATTCTCCTCCTCCAGAATTTTAACTGCCTCCAAAGCGACTCTGTTTCCAAGCGGACTTCCACCAAAGGTGCTTCCGTGGGAACCCGTTTCCAGACAGAGCATTATCTGGAAAGAAACGATTAGTCTGGATTAAAATCCTTATAGCACCAAATAAGTGATTAATCGATTTATTTCGAGCTACGCAACGATAGGTATCCCGTTATCGTCTACGAAACTTCAACAATTTAACGTAAGAAATTTTTACAAATGATAACAATTGTTAAAATATTTTATATTTTATAACGTCGCGTATATTAAATGAAATATAATTGATATTGAATTATTTTAATAATTGCAATGAAATTTTTTCGAATACCTGATTATCTGCCAGGACGCCGGAAACCGGATACATTCCGCCGGAGAGCGCTTTCCCTAAAATAAGAATATCCGGTCTATAGCCTTCATGATCAATTGCCAAACGTGTACCAGTTCTACAAAGACCACTTTGCACTTCATCGGCAATCCAGAGAACATTATATTTTGTACACAGTTCTCTTACACGTTTCAGATAACCATCCTAAACAGAAAGTAAAAAAAATATACATCGTTGATGTAAAAGATAATGATATCACTAATTTCCTGTTGATATCTTCAATATCAACAGGAAGGAAGAATGTTTGCGCAATCTAAATTCTAAAGTAAAAAAAAGCGCTTACATGTTTAATGCTCGCACAATATTTACGATGCTATGTATTTTCGTATTAACTTACAGTCGGTACAATGATGCCAGCTTCTCCTTGAATGGGTTCCATCATGAACGCGCAGATATTGGGATTCTCTTGAAACTTTTGTTCCAGAGCAACCGGATCATTATAGGGCACCTTCTCAAAAAGAGGTACATAAGGACCAAAATCCGTGTAGCAATTTGGATCTGTTGAAGCCGATAAGGCCGCCAATGAACGTCCCCAAAAGTTTCCGTTGGCGAATACAATAATAGCCTTGCCACTCGGCACTTTTTTGATTCTGTATCCCCAACGTCTGGCTAATTTTATGGCCGTGTCACCTCCTTCAACACCTACAATAAGAAAATAATTATTCCTCTTCTATCTTGTACAATAAAGAAAGTTTGTATTTATCTTAAAATCTTTTTCCAATAATTATTAAGGTATCAAAATTAATTGTTTTTGAAAATATTTTCTTTTTCCACACCTGTGTTCATAGGTAAAAATCGATCCCATCCAAGGAGTTTTGTTAGATATTCTCCCAATTCACCCTGAGGTTCCGAATAGAAGGCTCTTGACGTATGCGACAGCTTCCCAGCCTGCTCTCTCATTACTTTCACCAGACGCGGATGACAATGACCTTGGTTGACAGTTGAAAATCCTGCTAGGAAATCAAGGTAGCGTTTTCCATCGATATCCCACAGGTAGACTCCTTCTCCACGAGAAAGAACAACCGGTAGTGGTTTGAAGTGTATACCGCCGTACTTGTTGTCGCGGTCGATCACTTGCTGGGAACTCAGGAATCTTCTCTTGTCCAATTCCCTTACGATGTTAAAAAATCTCTGTCGCACAGATTGCATAGCCATATTTTTCCCTCACCCTGCAATGTAGTTAAAAATGTTGTAATACTGCTGTGATATTGCTGAAATGTTTTGTCGCATAAGCATTTACGAACCTTCTCTTTTTTTTTTAACACGAGCAAGATTACAAGACGTTATAAAATAGGCATCTGATGACGATTCCAACAATCTTGCTTTTATATCAAGAGGAAAGAAGATATGATAAAAGATACGAATATGATTACTTATTTACTAAAATGCTTGATTACAAACATTGCGACAGAGGGATTTATAATAAATACTCTTACAGACGGAATCATATCTGATAAAAAATACAAAGTAAAGGCGCCAACATGCCTAAGTAAACGAATCACGATAAACAATACAATGCACATGCAAGATTGAATTTAATTTTTATATTAACAGAATTTTGAAAAGAAGCAAAAAATAATGACTGTGTTGCATTTGATTTGAATTAAAATTTTTTAATGTAATTTTTAGGTACTTTTTAAAATTTTATTAAAAAAATTTGACAGTGATAGAATAATTTTACTTTAAACAAGCTGAAATCTATTAAAACGTTTAATCTGAATAATTTTGCAATATAATCAATTAATTGAAATAAAACGTAATTATAATACGAAATTAATTAGAATACGAAATAATTCGTAATCTTACGAATTATTATTTAGAAATTACTTATTAGTTACAAAGCACACTTATATGTTTTTCAATACATGTTATCTCTCGCGTTGTTGTATTAGGAATACATTATTTGCGTAGAGAATATTATCGTACAAAGCTATTAATAACCCAAAAAGGAATAACTCATTTACAACGTTAAATACATATTTTTTTGTGAGATAATAATGTGATATAAAGTGGCTTATTCAGGTTTTGTTTACAGAATAGAATCGTAAGCGATAATAATTGCATTGATTTGCAGCGTTCTACTATTTTGCAAAAAATATCCATACTTTATACGTCAATGCACTTATGACCGATTCAACTTCTTACAGTATGTCACTTGATAAAATTGACCTGTTGATCCTAATGGAAAAATTTCGCTGAAATTAGTCCACGTTTTGGAACACTTCAGAGAAATTTCAGCATTTCAGAAAAATTTCAGCGATTTTTTACTGAAAAATTCATTTTCAGAAAAATTTCAGAGAAATTTCAGTTCAATTTCAGCGATTTTTCGGTATGTTAGCTGAAAAATTTACTTTCAGTGAAATTTCAGTAAATTTTTAAATTCGCTGAAATGTTCCAAAATGTGGAATAATTTTAGCGAAATTTTTTCATCAAGGAAATGATGAATTATTTTGATATGGATTAACTGTCTTGATATGTAGATTATATTTGTTGCACGAATTGTCGAGATAAAAGTCACAATAGACATTGACCTTAAAATTATACAGAATATATTAGATGAATTAAGAAAATGATATAAGTATAGAGTATCAACAAATTGTTTTTATTACTTAATTATCATTTGCATTTTTATTAGAAAGATATAATATAATAGCATATTATTATAAATATTAAAGAATTCGTTATGTATACGTGAGAATAGTCTTAGAAATGATATCTGCACACTCGTGTATTTGTTCCTCCGTGATAACTAACGGTGGTGCTAAACGAATGATGTGTCCATGCGTAGGTTTCGCTAAGAGCCCATTTTCCTTCAGCTTCACGCAAATATCCAATGCGTCGATCTTTTCATTGATGACGATGGCGTTCAAGAGGCCCTTTCCTCTCACTAAAGTAACTATCTCCTTCGGCAGCTTGTTAAGCTCGTCTCTGAATAAGTGACCGACTTTCTCTGCATTTTCGGCAAGTTTCTCTTCTTCTAGGACGCGAAGCGCTTCGAGAGCAATCTTGCATCCCAAAGGATTACCACCATAAGTAGACCCATGTTCTCCAGGCTTGATTGTGAGCATAATGGGATCATTCGCTAATACACCGGAAACGGGATAAAATCCTCCGGATAATGCTTTACCAAGCATCAGGATATCCGGCTTCACGTTTTCATGATCTACTGCGATCCGCTTTCCCGTTCTCGCCAAGCCGGTTTGCACTTCATCCGCAATCCACAGGACATTGTTTTTTGTGCAAAGTTCTCGAATTCCTCTCAGATATCCATTCTTTTCGAAATACAATGACAATAACAATTTTAAGGATAAGGTTCGGAGATGGCTTATTTGTTTTTAAATTTTCGCACGTAAAAGCTTACCTTAGGAACCACAACACCAGCTTCACCTTGGATAGGTTCCACCATGAAGGCGCAGACGTTTGGATCGACGAGAGCTTGTTCAAGTGCCGGTAAATCGTCGTAAGGTATGATCTCGAAGCCCGGCATAAACGGTCCGAAACCGTTGTAGCTGTTAGGATCGGTACTCGAGGAAACAGCGCTCATAGTTCTTCCCCAGAAATTGCCTTCCGCAAACACTATTTTGGCCTGATTCTCCGGTATACCCTTGCATGAGTATCCCCATTTGCGTGCCAATTTGCATGCCGTTTCGCCACTTTCCACGCCTGTATTCATCGGCAACCATTTGTCATAGCTGAAGGAATGATTTTTTTTAATGTGAATGAATTCGATAGCATCTATAAAAAGCATTACGAAATTATTTTCTTGTTTAAAGATATATGATTTCAATTAAAGATCAATGATTCATCAATTATGATACGAACAAAATATTAAATAAGTTATTATTTAATATTATCGTTATTTATTATTATATTATATTATTATATTATCATTATTTATTTTTTTACAATAAGATTGGAAAGACTGTTTATGTTAAGTAACATTATTTTAAATACGAAGCGCCACTAACGGTCTGAGTGTTGAGATGTTGAACTATTATATATATTCATATATATAATATATATTCATATATAATAAATGAATTAATTTCAGAAATTATAATTATGTGCCCGATATGGTTGTCGGATTTTCAAGTGCAATCTGAAATATTAATAATCCCCCCAAATTTCCCAAATTAATCTTAAAAAACTGTAATAAACTTATTGCGAAAAATTAACTTATTGCGAATTTATTTTTTTATTTCTGCTTTTAAGATCCAATTTTCTGGTATAACTTCTGATATGTTGAATATTAAATTAACTAGATTTTTTAAATTATTAATAATATACTTAGGCCTCTTATAAGAGAAAATACAGTGCGATACTTGGTATACAATCATCTTATATTATTTTAATTATATTAATTTAATAAACATTACAATTTTTTCGGACATTTTAATCACATTTTAGGCCAAAAGTGATGTAGAAATGTAAATAATAAAGAAGCCCGTCTTATGCTTAAACGGTGATGCCTAGTATTCTATATATCACTTCGCAGCAATGAATTCATTAAATTGCGAAATTGGTTAAATTGATCTGGCCTTCAATTGTCATGAGATTGATGAAACAACTGTTTCTCTGACGTTACGATTTGTTCCAGTTTTATATTTCTAATTTTTTCAAATTTCCGCTTTTCATACATTATGACTGCGGATTTTATTAATTGTATTGGAATAAACTGATCTTACGCTTATGGCAATCGAAGGTCAGATTAATTTAATCAATTTCACAATTTAACAAATTCATGCTGCAAAGTGAGAGAATACTTGACCAGAGATCTCTGTTTAAGCGTAAGACGAGCTTCTTTATTATCTACATCATCGCTGAGATATGTAGAAATATGACTGAAATATGGCTAAAATATCCAAATAAACTATAATTTGGTAAATTAAAATAATTAATATAAAATAACAAAATTGCGCCCCAAGTATCGCGCCGTACTCTCAATGTCTTGTTGTTAATTTTAATTTATCAAGACTCCAAAATAATTTATATTATTTAGATTTTCGAAATAACACACCGTATATATAAACTTATCTTTCACTTTCACTTGTCTCTCTTATACTTTAGATTTTAGATCTCGTTACGTCATTGTTTATCTTATCGATGAGTTTAAGAATTAATACTTTGTACCTGAAAAGTTTCGTAATATATTCTTCGAATTCACCTAAGAGATCCGAATAAAATGCTCTGGATGTCAGAGTTAAAGTCTTCGCCTGGTCAATCAACGCTTTGTAGATTCTTGGATGACAATGGCCTTGATTAACTGCCGAATAAGCGCTTAGAAAATCAAAGTATCGTTTTCCCTCGATGTCCCACATAAAGACACCCTGACCTTTGCACAGAGCCACAGGAAGTGGGTGATAATTGTGAGCACCATATTTAGATTCACGATCAAACACTTGTTGAGATGTAAGTGTTCTGTGGCATTGAATGTGCTAAAAAAGAAGAAACATTTAAGTTAATTCTGACAGTATTTAAATTATTTTTAAATATTCCTTTTCAAGTATTTCAATAATAAGAAAGTAATTATATACAAATAAATTGAATACAGATTGCTTTAAAAACATATAATTTAATATAGCAATCTAATTTATGTATACA
Source organism: Acromyrmex echinatior (assembly GCF_000204515.1). Next base: position 574,792 of record NW_011627202.1, read on the forward strand.
AATAATATTATGATAATGTATATTATGATAAAATTATGATAACATCACAAAGTTAATACTAATTAATTATATTACCTGAGACTGAGGCAATAATAACGTTTTTGATGATCTTTTGATGATATTTTGTAGTACCACTCTCATTAATGGGAATTTCATTGCGTAAATTATTTCCTTATTAAACTCTCACTTACTACACGTATTTTCACTTCCGTCGTTACCACGCAGGGATACAGTTGATGTTCAAATGCCTTTAATTTTCAAATACACTGATTAAAGTAACTGTGTAAAATCTTTATTCTGGAGGAATATCTAAAGAACAGCCCCGTATAAGTAGAGTTGCCGAAAATTGTAAATTGCAAAAAAAAAATTTAACAAACGAAAGAGAATTTTTCAAAAAATCACAAAAGACACTTTTATTTTAAAAAATTACTAATCATATTTAAAATAGAGATAAAAATAAAAGAATTAAAAGAATGAATAGTTGAAGATGTATATTTCAATAAAAAAATATGTCAATAGATTCCCGTATAAGTATATTTATCTCGACAAGTTCTGAATCTTAAATTGCACGATTTTTTGAAAAAACACTATCAGTATCGCTTCTTTATGTAAACTGACGATGTTAGGTAGGGGAAAGGATACATTGAACAGCAACTTTTTTCCCCTCCCATATCTAGTCCCCTCACTTCCCGGTTTCTACAGATACTACGCGATTTTCATACGTTTCTAAATATGTCATACCTCAATACAGTAAATGAAGGTTAATATTAGAACTTTTTGGACCGTGAGCTAAGTAGTTCACTTTAAATTGAATATATATACAACCTCTTCGCAACAGCTGCTGTTTTACCAGTTATAATGAAGTGAAAGTTTGTGCTACAGCTGTTTTATCTGAATTATTAATTTCGTTATTTATTCGAAATTCGCGTACAAAATTGTATATTAGTAATTGTTGTTAGTAATCATATCTTTTTCTGTTGATTAATATTAAAAAATGCATCAATACATGTATGGCAGTTATTTGAAGAGAAAATATTTTCTTCACTTATCGGAAAAAAAAATGTTCAGGTTACAAAATAACGTTATAATTTTTGTTACAGTTCACTTTTTTTACGTGTACATCTTCAAGATTTTTTTAAACGTATTATTACTTGTTTCGAAATATTATCATCAATAAAACACATTCAATAATAATGTTCAAAGTATATTCTATATTTTTTATTCATATCAGATGGATAGGTTTAGAATGGCTGCATCAATTTGCACTAATTGGCTAATTTGACTTAACCATGAAACTTTGCAAAGATGTGACAACGAAGAATTAAAATTAATTTATGTAATTGTGTTATATACATTATGTAAATTACACGTCATTTTACAATTAAACCTTTTAAATTTTAATATATCAATCTATTTATTTATATCTACTTTTTCATAAAAGACTTTAATTAAATCGTTTTTCTTTAAAAAAAATCTCTGATTAATATTTGTATCATTAAAATAATAATAGCAAAAGCTTAGAAAAATAAATTCTACTATAAATAATAAATATAATAAATTCTTACAGAAATTGTGTATGAATTAAATCAGTATATTCTCAGCAGTCACTAATCAAGTCAATCACAAGCGAACTTATCTCGACGATTAGTCAGTTAGACTAGCAAACAATTAAATCTGCCTAGTTCAAATTTTATTTATCTCAATCGGACAACGGAGTCGAAGATTGTCAACACATGCCTCTCGCTACACATACATAATTGTTCACTGTCTCAGTTATTGTGGCACGTATTATATTAGGTGTTGGAATTAATTCGTAGCGTTTTACAAGTGATGGGAAGTACTTTCATTAATGTATTTTTTAATGCTCATGTGAAATAAATAACATTCTTTCATTAAAAAACGCTACAAATTAATTCCAACACCTAATATTATTGATAACAGTGTCATATCTGAGAAATTAAACGGTCCGATAAAAAAACTTGACGAATCTACGTAGGCAGAAAAGATGGATAATTTTTATAATTTACAATTGATTTTGAATCACGCTTATTAACGATTTTTTTTATTTAAAGCGTGATTCAAAATCAATTATTGTTGTTATGAGTTATTATCATTTTTTTTTTTAAGAACATTTCCAAATATTATATTTTTCAAGAGTTAGAACTACAAACGAAAAAGATACATTTTTTAAATTGAAAACTTAATTTATTATAGTTTCAGAACCAATTTTACAGAGATAATATCCAAATATTAATGTTATGAAATATATTTGTGATGATAAAAATCAGCTTCTGTTTTGTATAGCATTTAAATGTGAGGCAAGTTTGAGAAAACTAGGGACAAATTTAATTTTATCGATAATAACATTTATCGCACAATATACAATGTTTTTATGTATAAAACATTAATTGTGCTTTGTGAAATACATGTCAACTTGTTGAGTTGTTCCACTTTGTTGTATTGATTCAATTGCTTTATTGACTATCACTTCTGATGCTTCTTCTGTTATCTAAAACAAAATGTAAAAATCTGAAAGATATGTCCATCACATTATTGCATTATAATTTAATTAGTAGTCTTACATTATTGATAGTATCTAATACATGATCTATGCTTTCGCATCTCAGTAATAGTCGCCTCAAAGTAGTTAACGTAACGACAGCAACGAATATTAAAATTCGATATGCACCAACTGTTATTTTATCCCATATCCTACAACAAATAATTAAGTATTCTTATAATCCTAAAAAGATATGTTCTTATCAGTATCAAAGTTAATTAATAAAATTACAATGCAATTTCAGTATTTATGATAACATAAACGTACATACTTAGCAATAGATCCATTGCATATTATGCCAGCAAAACACGAATAAAACCAAATATCATATGGAAGATTATAAAGTGCATCAATTTTAACAAGATGCTTGTATAATTCTACGTCTTCTTTCTCCAACAATGCATATGTACAGTCTTGCAATTTTCCTACTTCTTTCTGTAACTTCTCAACTTGTACAAAAAGTCCTGACAATATCCAATACATATCCACTAGTTTCTCTTCTTCTGATTCAACATCAATCACATACCACAGTGTCTCGGCCATTTTGCTCATAGCTCTGGAATAGAGATATAAAAGTCTATTATAATATTTTTTGAGCTCATACAAAATAAGTACAAAATGAGTCTATGAATTTATACAGCTGAGGCATTCTTCAAAATCAAGACAGAACATTTTTGAGACAAATTAGACAAAAATAAATTTCAATTAGAATTTATAAAATGAAAATGTTCAATTTAAAAGTTTGAAATACCTAATATTGAATACTGTAATGTGAACCTGTATAGCGGCGATTCCAATTGAGCAGCCATATCAACTTTTGCTCTTCTTTTGCGTAACAACCACATTGCTAAAAATATTAGATGAGGTTTTGTAAAGTCGTCTATAATCTTTGCGACTCTCAGTGCTCTCTGCAAATCCTGAAATTCCGCTTTGCGCTGAGCCATTATAAATCCCTGACTCTCTGAATAAACTGGTATAACGTCGAGTAAGACCTTCCATAAGAAATTTCTATACATAGCAGGTACAGTGAATCTTAAACAAAACTGCTTTAGCTTTGTCTTATCAAGCGGGCGCTCCTTTAATAATATCTCCAGAGATTTCTTTTCTTCGACACTGCGGAAACCAACCTGTCAGTTAAAAACAATGATGTATTTTAATCATATGACAATCTGATAGAGAATTCTTCTACAGTATATAAATTGTTGCTTCGATTTAAAGAGCAAGTGGATTTTGGAGCGTCACCTTTTCATAATACTGCGAACGAAAATTTCGCTCATCCGTCATCCTTCTAGTCTCGTCGAAGTAGAAATAGATAGAAAAGAATTTAATTAAAATTAAACGAAATAATCAGATGGAACAAACTTTCACAGCAACATCTATATTGACGTTCTGCCTGTCATGTAAACGTAACACAACAATACACACATATGTTGTGTAATGCATATAACCTAGAAACTCTGCCGCATATATTACTGTGCTCGTGTAAGCTTTTGTTAGTTTTATCATGAAAAAAGTTTAAATTTACGTCATATTGCGTTCGCTGAGATTGAGAAGATTCACGTTTTCTTCTTACACACAATACACACATATAATTGCTTATTCATTGTCGACCCGCCCGTGTATCACTGCATAAACTGCATTATAGTTCTACATACATATATATATCTGCATCCGCAATTCTATAGACATTGATTTATTTAATAAGCATTACGATTTATTTTGTTACTTATTAATATCCTTTTTATACACATTTTATACAATTTGATCAAAAAGCTTCTTTTTTCTTACAATAGTTTTCTTTTATTAATTTTTTTTGTATTATAACAATTAGCTAAAAAGTAAATGGAATAAGTACAATGTTTTATAATTTGTTAAATTAAATAGAATAAGTAGAGTGGATTAATAAAGATATTTCCTTGTGTGATGAGATATAATGACGCGTATAATTTATGATTATCTTTTTTTAGTTAATATAATTATGTCCCAGGAAAAAAAAGATCTGGATGTAAATGAAGTCTTTGAAGATTTATTGTTCGCGGAAGAAATCGCACAAAAATCAGGCTATGAGAAAGGCTATGAGAGTGGCAGGGAACAGCTGCTAAAAGGATATCACCTCGGATATCATAGAGCCAGCATAATTGCTGCACGATTAGGATATTACAGCGGAGTATTGGAACACTATTTACAAAATAATGATATCGCTAAATGCGAAAAAGCGATGACAATAGCCAAGAAGCTCTTGGAAGATATTCGCAGCACTCTTCCCAATCACCAGGATGACAATCTGAATATTCTGCAGGCTGTGGAAGATATTAAGTTCAAATATGCCAAATTCTGTTCGTTAGCAAAAATTAGTCCGCTATATCCAGAAACAGATAAACTTGAATTTTAATATAACAATGATGACAGAATATAACCAGCACTTTGAGAAAGCGTTGGATTTTATTAATATCTATCAAGAATTGATAGATTGTCATCTAGTTGATTTTATTACCGAGGGATTATGGGACAAGTGCTTACCAGAAAAATTAAGATCAGAACTTGAAAATATTGATATGAACGATGACGTTATCTGGGCAGAAAATAATATAGATTCAGAATTGAGTAATTTCATACAATTAACAAAATCGCTTTCTTTAGAGTCATGTCCAGCTGTTATATGCGTGAATGATTTGCCAAAGCTATTACCGCAATCTTCCACGGAACGTTTGATTGAAAACAAATTTGTTTATCCAAAGTCTGAGCTCATGAATACAAAGAAGTCACATGAAATAGAAATGCTTGGAAAAGTTATTGCCGAGATAGCACTTTCCACTCGCAGTTTAGTAATAGACGCCGGAGCTGGAAAGGCGTATTTGTCGACATATTTATCAGAACATTTTAACATTCCTGTATTAGCAATTGATTCGTCGCAAGTTTGTCACAAGGGTGCAATAAATCGTCAGGAAAAGATTCAGAAAAGGAAACGAACGTTAACGAAGGTAAAAAAAATTTGACTTTATATTATATTATTATTTATCATAACATTATAAAAAATTGTTATTTTCAGATTCGATATATAGTTCAAGAGTTAGACGACACGACTAATTATAACAAAGTGGTGAATACGTGTTACCCTGATTGGAGTGTAAACGGAAATCTTATTTTGACAGGATTGCACACTTGTGGAATGCTTGTGCATTCTGTAATTAAAGCTTTCCTACATGCGAAGGACATTAATTTACTTCTTGTTGTTCCATGCTGTTATCATTTAGCGAATGAAACATTAAGCGGACGTTGGAATTTCAGTAAAAATGCCAGAATGTTAGCTCAACAATCTATTGAAAGAAGTAGATATAATAAGCATCTTTCTCCTTCGTTATTTTATAGAGCTGTATTGCAAATTATTCTACATTCAATGGGTCAGTATAAATATAGTGAAACATAAATGTAATTAAGTATATTGATATTTTCGATCATTGGATAAGCTCTTATGTCCTAAATTTAATAACGCGATATTATATCCCTGATATTTCATTTTGGCTTTACCATAATATTATGTTTCAAGACTGAATAGTAATCACTTTAAAGTAAAAAAAGCAAATGTATATATATAATGTACAATTTAGGCACAAGTTTTCCTTCAATGATCGAAAATCTTGATATTCATTTATTCTGTATCAACATATCGATTGATATTTATATAATATTGTTAATAGGATATTACAATGCTAAAGTAGGACGTAGTGGACCACTGAATAATTTCGCGGACTACGCAAAGTACGCACTATCCAAAATCGGAGTGGATAAGAATCAGGTACGTGTTAATTTTTCATTTGTTCTGATATATCATACAGAAATTTTATAAAATATATGATTTTAGATACCACCCGCATATGTATTGCAAGAAATATATCAGAATCACATGCATTTCGAATCAAGGTTGCGTTTGTTTCAAATGTTAAGAATATATATGAGCTCGGTAGTGGAAGCGGCAATCATGTTGGATAGAATAATATTTTTACAAAATAATATCAAGTGTTCCAAGGTTGCTGTAATACGTTTGTTTGATCCAACACTCTCTCCTAGATGTTATGGAATAATTGCAACGAAATAAGTACAATAAATATAAAGATATTAAAGATGTTATGAAGACAGAAAAAAAATATTAATCTGATTATAAAACGGTATGCCAATTTATTATAGAAGGTGCTCGTCACATTTTTAATACAAATATGAAATGTTTAAATAATTACTTATTGTTGTATATAAAATAATGCGATTTTAATAAAAATTTTTTCATTAAATTATTTGTCAATATTTAAATTCACGATTGACTCATTATTTGAATGTGGAACGTCTCAAATATTTTTAATTTAATATTTCAACTGAGTGTGTATATATATATATATATATGTATATATACATATATAGTTTAATATTTTATATCGCATAAATATGAAATTTACACAAGTGATACTTTTATTTATCTTAAAAATAATTACTTTTTATTAATGCATTCATCGTACATTATACATATACAATTACTTAACTCGTGATCGAGTCAAGACTTATTCTATGTTTTATTCTTAATATTATAATATTCCTGCTTGTTTTGTATATTTATAATACAATTGCATATATTTACTTCAGTGTACGAGAGCGAGTTCGTAAGTAACTCTAAGGAAATACAAACAGAAACTATAGAACCGTAATTGCACTGTATACACCTGCTCACGATTTCTACTTCGTTCTGTAATACTTTACTGTAATACAGCTATGTTCTAGAAAACGCAATTTCAATATATTCGACAAAGATTATAAGCCATATCGACTGAAACCTTTAATATCTTGTTTTGTTTTAAGCAGCCTTATATAAAAAAGGAGTTAATATTAAATATGTATAAAATACATATTTATTACTTTTATTTATAAAACGATTCAGTATTAATAAATATCCATCAAATAATTGATGTAGCTTCGAATTTTTTTCCCGAAAGATAATCACAAACGTGTGCAAATATCAAAATTTATGAAATTAATTTGTGATTAAGGGCGCGTTGCACATTATTGTTATTATTTTTCGACTATATTTTGCATTTGTCATTAATCACTCTTTGGCTTTTATCGAGACTAATCGAATTTAAGAGCATAATGACTTTAAGATTCAATTCAGTACTAAAAAAAAAATACTTCTCGTTTCCTACAAGTTAGTTTAAAATTGTTGTATTGTTTGTGTAAACACAAAAATATTGATATTTTACATAAACATACTAATAATAACACAAATTAAAGATAAATCGCATCAAAAAAACAATCAAAATTTTACATGTATATAAATGAATACTAGTGTATTAAAACATATTTCTCCTAAAAGTTTTGATATTTTTGTAAAATAGAAGCAAAATATATATACAAGATTCTATTCTATTATAAAACGTTTTTTTCTCATTTTAACATCAATGTGATTCCGATTATAACACACATAATTTAAGAGAACTATTGATTCTCAATTAATAATTTAATATTTCATTTTACTCATAGTGTTAATGTCTACCATTGTCTTTAAATGACAAACTATCACTTTGTATAACTTGTTCCTAGCATTGAGGCCTTTCTCGTTATATTTATAGTTTCTATGAATTAAAATAAATAGTTTGTGCACAAAGAAACAAGTCGCATGATCTATAAATATTAGATAAATTATGACATACAAGAATGATAAGTAATAATTACTATATCATACCTGTACAAAAGGAAAATACGATTTAAAGAATTTGCATCCTTTTCAATTGTCAATTAATGCTGCTTTTGTATACAAAAATTATGCTTACAAGGAATGTGTAAAAGCTATTTCTAGTGCTACGAATGTACGGAGATGCAAAAATATGTTGCACAATTTACATTAGCACTTGATATAAAATGTGATAATATAAATTAGTAACAAAAGAAAAGGATACGACATCAAAGTAAAGGATCAAATATTCATAAGATAATTAATAAAATACAGGTTTTCAGTTTTCATTGATGTATCATTTTGTGCCGTTGGCGAGCTGCGTAAAGAGTCATTGATTTTACTTCGCATAAAATTGTTACATCTGATTGAATAGTCGGCGCAAGAATCTTGAAAAGGAAGAATTTAATGTTACGTTTTTTGCAACATAACACGCTTGTAGTACGATTATACTCGACTCTGAGATCAACCCACGGTATTATCGCACAAGCACTGCTTGTGCAAATTGTTTGTCACAACCTAAACATTAAGTTCCATCGATAAGTCCTAAAATCAAGCTTAGTTACTGTCTTAAACAAATAGTATAATACAATATAGACAACTCTATTACAGTCGCCTGATCGAATCAGGTGCATTTCATAATAACGACCTCTTCACCTCTGATTAAGGGAAGTTTTACCGCTTGGCTAAAGTATTCTCGTCGTGTACTATATGGCTTGTCTTACATTTTTCAATAGACATTATAGCGCGGCAGAGTTACAATTGTCGACTAGTGGTGATAGCGGACCGATCTTTCCTCTTCCACTTCCTACTCGGTCTGCCTCATATTGAACGTCCAAGGACAAACCTAAAATAATAAGCACTTTGAGTCTTACATTGTTCAACATAATAAATAAAACATGGTATTTGTAAAACTTGTTGCATGTATCTCACGACTTTTGTAAGTAAAATTTTTTCGCATAAATCTCATTATGCTCATATTGTTCATTCAACAAGTCCATAGAGATTATAATTAAAACAATTTTCGATGAATCCCATCACCATAAACATATTTGGCATTTTAGCATATTTGACAACCTGTAACGTACATTTCTGATATGCGTATTTACCGGAGGGCCTCCGGGAAGTGGATGGGTGATGCAACGATCCTGTTGACATTGTATTTGATTCAGGAATAAATGCGGCTACTAGTAGCGCGCAGATCACAAGTAACGCACCAAATACGAACGGCGGCCCTGGTACAAGCTGGAAATACAATTTAACAAACATTTGATTTTTTTATTTAAGATCAACATATATAACAAAATATTTTGTCTACATATTTATATATACATAAATATATTGATTCTTTTTTCAATATTAAAGCTATTATTTTTCAATAAATAACTTTAATGCTGTACGTATAAAACTTACTGAACAGATAGGCTAACAAAAATAAACTGCTACTATGCTACTATGCTTACCTGCAGATATAATGTATGTACCTGAGGCATTATGTCAAGATGTGTACTAGTTCCCGTTCTGTTGTTTTCGTCTACAAACGACGGTTTCAAAGGGAGATTTGGTGTGTCGTCGTTAAGATCAACATGAAAAAGGTAGAATATGACACCGAACATAGCAGGTCCAAGTCCATTGCAGAGACCACGCATCCCAGTTACCATACCTTGCACTAACCCTTGTTTATCAGCATCAGAATGCATGGATACGAATGCGGAAATCGCGGGGTACGTAATGCTTGATACAGAAGCAAGTACTCCAGCAGCCCACATCATCCTTGAAATAATTAACGCTTGATAAGACTTGGCATGCTATTTTCATCGTCTTACTTAATTTTAATTATTATTGAAATTTTAATGCATAATTAATAGAGTAATATTGCAAATGAAGAAGTGATTTACCATGTTTGTGAGCCGAATCCATACCACATGAGCTGTAACATTTCAAATAACAGACCGAGCATTATAGTATGTTTGCTGCCGAGTGTTCTCATTAAGGGTCCTAATACAATCTGCGCTCCCACACTCAAGATGCCCACCACGGCGATAAATATTGCTACCATGAGATTAGAAAAACCCATAGCCAATTTTAAGTAAACAAATATACAACTATATTGTCCTGCTTCAGGGAGGTAACTCAGGAACACAGTAACACACAGCATTAAAATAGTATGATCTTTTCCAACCTGGAAAGTAAATTTAAAATAACTATATATTTATAGATTTCTTTTTTATACTATATACATATATATATTAGGTGTTGGAATTAATTCGTAGCGTTTTTAATGAAAGAATGTTATTTATTTCACATGAGCATTAAAAAATACATTAATGAAAGTACTTCCCATCACTTGTAAAACGCTACGAATTAATTCCAACACCTAATATATATATATTATATATATATATATATATACATGTACTTTAAAATACGTTACTGTACGATGCAGAAACTTGGAGAATTACCGACAAATATAAGAAAAAAGTGGAGACCATGGAAATGGGTGCGATGAGAAGATCCATGCGCATTTCAAGAAGAGACAGGATAACGAATGAGATGGTAAGGGAATAGATAGCACCATTTCCCAGGAGATCGAAAGTAAACAACTGATATGGTATGGTCATGTACAATGAATGGAAGATACAAGAGAACAAGGAAGTTGAGAACAAGAAAGAGAGGAAGACAGACTGGAGTGGCAAAAATCAATACATAAATCAATGAGTGAAAGAATGTCAACACCGGAGGACTGCGGAGATTGAAAAGGGTGGAAGTTAGGCATCGGATCAGACAACGTAGAAAAACGCTCTAAACTCACTTATAGATAGATACATATACTTTACCTTTCCAAGAGCAGCAAATGGATCAGCTTGCTCCCATGATATAGGTGCTGGTGGACGTGTTTTTTCAGGCAAACTTTCAGGTACAGCCACTAATATGAAAAACACATCCAAGACTGCGATAGCAGTTGCTAATGCTACGGCAAGATTTTCTCCATAAGTCTTCATAATATAAGCACCTAAAGCTGGACTTATCACCATACTTGCAGCAAAAGTTGCTGACACCTGAGGGATAAACAAAATAAAATTTATTTAATAAAAGTTAGATAACCAGTAATTATCTCAAATTATTTTTATTATAAAATAAAATTTAGTCCTCAAAATGCAAATATTGTCATTCTAGTCACAAAAATGATATACACGTACCAAACCATACGCTAGTGATCTTTGATTTTCTTCTGTTACATCCGCAACGTATGCAAACACCACTGAGAATGTGCAAGCGAATACGCCACTGATAGAAATCATAGCAAAAAACCACCATGTATTAATGCTCATTAGGGGAATTGGTGCGCATGTGAAGGCCACTGTGATAAGTAAAAAAAATTTTCGACCCCATACGTCAGAGAGAGCACCAATCAGTGGCGCAGAAAGAAAAGACAAGATTCCTTTGATTCCTATTATCAAGCCATTCATCAGGAACGTATGATCCGGAAATGTTTCATTCAGTACCCTAATAATAGGCATGGTTAATAGCCCCCATGCGAAGAATTCCAGAAATATTACAACCAATGCATGATAGACGCTCGCTTCGCCAACACCAGAACTCTGAAAAAAAAAAAATAAAAAGATATAACAACATATTACAAGATAATCTTTAATACATTAAGCATGTAAATTACAGAATAATTTTTTTAATGTAAAAGTGTACAAATTGCAGCATGGAAAATAAATTTCGATAACTAGATATAGTCTTCTGCATATACCACAAGTGACAGACTTGTGATATTTTAGCAGCTGACCTTGAGGTGTCTGTAGCATTGTTGAACGAATGTAGGGGGAGGTGTGAGTTTGGCTGTGGCATGATCTTGATTGTTATGTATTTCAGAACAGGTCGGGCCCAAGCCCTCTGTTCCACTGCTTGCCCCAGGGGGCATGACCCCTAAAAAATGTCGCTATATATATTTCCTCTCATATTCTCACGTTTTAATCGATACTTTTGTCGTCATTCCGCTTACAATTATGCGATAAAAAGATAGATAATCTTCTCTTAATGTCATAATAGCGGACTGTTTCCACAGTTCTGTATTAAATTTTAATTTGTGATTCAATATTATTTGTAGCTCGTTTGCTTGAATCGTCAAGTCCGCATGTTTTTTCATAGCTTTTATAATGTAACATCTAAAATAGATGAGATATTGCACCATGACTGAAATGCGTGTATTGTGTATGCATTCCACTACATCTTATCCTAATTATTTTGTAAATAGTCTCTTCAGTCATATTGTCATGACCGTTTGATTTGCCGACGTTATATTTGCATTATAAATGAGATTGTTACAATGAAGCAGTACATCTGTCTTCACTATATATTTGTTTCTCATGTCTATTATCGATAATACAAAACTTTGATTAACGATTTATATCGTTTCAATGAAACTGTCGGCTTTTACATCTATTTACTATTATTTTTGCAAATATTATTTACACGCCTCCTTATATACATACACTCCGATTTGTTGAGGTTTAAGTAAGAAATATTATTCAATCGTGAGATACAATAAGTCACTCTGCTGTCACTCTGCGCTTCCTCGTTTGCAATTATATTTACGAGAACGTGACATAATCAATCTTTCTGACAATCGGTTGTCAACGTTTTGAACTTTATTATGGCAGTGCAAGACTCAAGTTAGCGCAATCTTCCACAGCATCCTCTTAAAATCCATTCACTCTCAATGCGCGTATTTTATTATATATTTCTTAAAAATAATTCCGTGATTATCGAGTCATATGACATAATTAGTCCTGTAACGTTATCTCGCCAGACAGTTGTACAGTGCCAGATCAGTGGCGTCATTAGATTTCTTGGCAAGAATATATGAGATCCGAAGAGTAAAAGTAAAGGAGTTACAGCCCCAACGTGAAGCTTGGAAAAATCGAGTAGTATTTTTCACGCATTGCTAAATGTCGTTTTCCTTTCTACCCTCTCCTTGTGACAGAGATTCACCTTCATGATAAACGGAGAGCACGAGGTGAACGATATCGTCGGGACGCTGGCTTCCCCGAGTCCCCGAGTTCGGGGGGGTCGACTCGCGGAGTCGCGAATCGCGGCCTTGATCCGATCGCGCGCACGGTCGCGACGCGCGTGACGTCACAGAGATCCGCGGGGACGCGAGGTCGGCGACGGGGCACACTCCACGGTCTCCCTGCAGGTCGGCAGCGCGCGACGATCGACGTCCGGTCCGGGGGAGTCTTCTCGTGCGACCGGAGCGGCTTTGCACCGCGGACGGAGTCTTATCTTTCCTCCCTTTCGTCCCTTTCCCTCGTTCGCGTACGACGGCTACTACGACGAGAGAGATCTCGGACGATCACATATTTCCAGCCGAGACCCTTCGACGCGCCGTCAATCCCTCGCGCGGTCCATTCACGTCGCGCGGGACGGTTCACGCGGGGAATCAAACCTCCGCATCGCAACTGCTCCAACTGGTCCCTCATCCCCTCCCCAACGTCACCGCTTGACGATTCAACCGTATAATCTCTTCGAGCTAACTCCGGAGTCTCCGAACTCGTCCTAACCTAACGACAGGCCTCAACAGCTGGCGATTCGCTCATTCCAGGCTCCTTTTAGCTGGGCATCGCGAAAGAAAGATTTCGCATACGCTGCGGCAATATCACCATCGCGTGATTATGGTCCATTACAGTCAATTGTTGGCGTATATGGGAACGCATTGTCGAATAATTGATCGATGCGCGCGACATTTGCCTGTTTATGCGCTATATGTACATGTAGTGACGCGTCGCACACACGCACGTAAAAAATTATATGTGTATGTATGTATGTATGTATATATATGTGTGTGTGTGTTTGTGTGTGTGTGTGTGCGTGTACATATGTGACGCTGACAATATATGATAAAAACAGCGGCGTGTATGTCGTGGAATAATATTCATTTTTATCTCCTGATTTTTTTTTTAGTCAAAATAATCTTCGGCAAAATCAATTCAATAGTTACAATGGCTAGGAAAAAAATTCATCAATTGCCTTTTTCCATCGGGCTAAGCAAAGGAGAGAGAAAGAAAGAAACTAATTTAATTTATATTAAGTAAAAGTTTAAGTGATTCGTTGAATATTGACTATAAAACGTGTAAATAAATAAATTGTTTACAATACTGATCGTAAAAACAAAAATGGTAAACAAAATTTCTCTCTTTCTATTAAGATAAATGTAGAAATTATAAATCAAATTTTAAATCACAGTTGACATATAATAGGACTATCTTTCCTCTTGTCCCTTCAATTTTTTCTTTCATACATCAGATGTCCTTTGCAAGCAAATGTGTTTATAAAATAAAATGGCCTAATCAGCTGACAATACGTCACATAGGTTATGTAAATAAGTCACACAATAGTACTTTTTAAATAATTATGACGCATTTAGTCTTGCGCGAGACAAAAGAACACAATATAAAATAAAACGTATGAGAATAATAAAGATAACGATTTTTGATAATATTCAAACACATTGAAAAATGCTAAATACACACATATGTGTACATACATTTGTCATGTTTGTTTAAGAAATAATTTACATGTATGCAAATATAAAGTGTGTCAAGAATTAAGAGCCCATGAATATAAACACCTCCATTTTATTGCAATTTATAAAATATTGCAGAAATTATTTGTAATATGGAATCGCGTGGATATATTTTCGGCGAAATATACAAGGGACAAGATACAAGTGTTCCATGTATATAGTGTATGTAGAATAGAGGTTCTCGTTAGTACCAATTATGCGACATTATGTGAAGATAAAATGGAACTCGAGATAAAAGCGGTGTAGGCAAACAGATAGATAGACAGACAGACAGACATGAGACAGGTATGCTGCGAATGTTGGAGTGAGAGGGTGAGATAGCTAGGTAGCAACTTAGCAGCGGCTCGGGACTTGGGAGTCGAGTCGGGCGCCGCCACAGGAAAGAGAGGGAGGGGGAATTGTGAGATAATGATGGTGAGTGATGTCAATGAGTGAGATTTAACGAAAATCATTGGTACCGTGATGACTCCATCCTTCATAATGGATTTTCGGCTTCGTATGATCATGCCCACGACCTTCTTAGAGACCTTGGCGGGCATATTCACGCACTGCGCGCACAGACTCTTTCGCTTCTTCAATTTCATGAATTCCTAGACTCTCGACGGCACGAAAGAAGTCATTTTCCCGCGATACCGTCCTCGCACCGTTTCTCAACCGTTGTAACTCCGAGATTACTTTCAGCTAACACGGATCGTTCTCATGGTGGCATCTACATAACAGTAGAGCAAACGGCGAGAACAAACGAACGTATCCACATGCCCGCAACCAACACACAGACTATCGTCAACGGGCACGAACAATTCTGAGATATCGCGAGTCGCGAGACGATCAAACCGAATCAAGCGATATCGCCATCAACCAGCGGTTTTGCATAGACAGGTGGATTTCCAAGCGCGCGCTGTTGTGCGAGTGTTCGGCTTACTCCATTGGTCATTTTTGTTTTCAGTGTATTCGAGAAAAGCTTGGTGATATAAAAAAATAATTAGAAGTGAGTCCGTTCGTAGTCCGTTCTTAGGCTGCCGTCCCATGAAGCGGAAGTTTATAACGGAACGGAACAGCGCAATCAATCACAACTCTGCAATCATTACTCTGGTTTCTTTTCTGCGATTGTGATTGATTCGCTGTAAATTTCTGCTCCATGGGACGGCGGCCTTATTGTAAGACTGGGTTCATACCTTAACGGAAAAGCGGAAAAGCGGAAGTCAATTAGAACTCGCGGAAAGACAAAAGCAGAAAGACAAGCGAAATGTACTGTCTACTACTGCGAATTCCGCTTTTCCATCAAGATGTGAATCCGACCTTATGCGATATACAATACAATAAAAACACCTCATGGGACTCCAGCCGTAGGCCGGGTTCACACCTTGACGGAAAAGCGGAAAGCGGAAACGGGGAACTCGCAGTAGTTTCCGCGAGTTCCGATTGGCTTCCGCTTTTCCGCTTTCCGCTTTTCCATCAAAGTGTGAACCCAGCCTAACCAATCGTATAACCAATCAGAAGCGATCCACTGTTGTTGTTTCGCGTTTTATTGATTATTGATTGGTTACGCGATTACGCGATACGCAGCAAATACGTTTCATGGGACTTCACCTTAAGAGTGATGTCCCATGCAGCAAATCGTGTGTAAGTGGATTCACATATCGCTAAATGCTTGCGAAATTTGCAAACAGAGGACGATTCTGTGATTAAGTGCGTTTGGTATTACAAATCGGAGGTGTCTGTTTGTGCTGTTTTACCTCGAAAATCATTCGGCAACTCGCATCTTTCTGCTACATGTCATCTCATCTGCGTTCGGTATTAACATTTTTAGATCCAATCGAGCTACTCGATCAATCCGAATTCAAAGACCGAGCTCACAGAGGTAATGCAGATTTTCGCGTCTAAATTAAATTTATAACCTGTATATTTATGATAATGTATCCAATTGATTCGTTAACATGTACATTAATTTTTTTCAATACTTCTATTTTACAAATAATGTATTTAAACTGTTATAATGAGTCTATAAATGCTGAAACAAATGCTATCAAATAGAAATTGATAGAGTACATTATGTATGTACAATGTTTAACGAGAAAAGGAAGTTTTTAATTCTTTTGCTCTTTATGAATTTGAGATCACGTATTTGAAAACAAAGAATTTGCTAGTTCATTTTTAGATCAAAGCTTATGTTGCACATACAGAATGAAATAAAATCAAACTGTATTAATATATTAAAGAGTCTAACGAATATAAATCAAGTAATACAACTTATAAATTTTAAATTGCTGAAATTTATTTGAAATGTAGTATTTTCTTTTAAGAAAACACACTTTATGTATGAGTCTGCTACATTCATATGTAACGATCTATTTTTAGTATATAATATTATTATCAATTTTTAGTAAAGTGAAAGATATTTTCAATTAGAATATTTATTTATTTCATAAAAATAAACAATTTCATTTTATAATCTAACTTTAAAGGACAGCTCTAACTTTAAAGGACAGTTTACAGCTCTATGTTGTTCGAAATTAAAGGCTTAAATACATGTACGGAATGTAATATCGAACTTACATACCAGAGTTCTGATTGGACGGCATGTTATTCCCTGTTGCCTGTGCCTATTGTGTTCAATCCTTAATTCTTGGCATTCGGATTGCTCGAAGATCACATAATCGAACTCGTCATCTGTTAGCTCGCATCCATAGCGTTTTCGGCCCGACCGGATTTACATCAACTTAGGTTAGCAAATGTTTCGCAATTGGTTGACGTTACACGCTCTACCAATAGAAGAGCACGAAACATTGGGTTTAGACACAAACATCGACACAGTGTCGAACGCGGTGCTTTCCAATAACGACATGCCACGGCACGATTAGACACAGCATAG
This sequence comes from Acromyrmex echinatior, assembly GCF_000204515.1. The sequence continues at coordinate 592,529 of NW_011627202.1, forward strand.
CCGAACACTCTGTTATGGTTGCTAATTTTCGGTTGGCACTTTAGAGTATTTCCATTTTACACATAAAGTACGAAATAAGAAGTACATAAGTCATCTAGATCATTTTAATGTAAAAAATTGTATCTACGCATAAAATTATTATCCAACAAGAGACAGAAGTGACGGCGTGACACGGCAAATCGTTACATCCTTGTTGTTCGCCAATGTTAAACAAGGATGAGGTGACCGCTGTGTCGTAGATGGAAAGCACTCATCATTACTTCAATCTAGGTTAGTGCACTGTTTCGGTCGAGTCGAAAACGCTATTAGATTTGCCGATTTAAGCCGGAAATATATTGTATGTTTATAAATAAATATAAAAATCGTGAAATACTCAATACATTTTATTGCACTATTAGGTAAAATATGTATTTCATAATACATATTCATAATACATATATTTCAAGATATTTGCATTTTATTTTTATACTAAAATTAAAGTTCAATGGCTTTAATATGCATCAGTGCTTCCAGTCGAATTCGCCTTAATGCTTATTATACAAAGGAGAAAATGCAATGCTTTTGGCATAGTTTATTTCTGAAAAAAGCTAATCGAAAATAATCAACGCAATAGTAATATTTCGACGCAACAGATTTAAATTAAAATCAAAAGTAAAAAGACCGATGTAACAAAATAAATTTGGAGGGTTATTTCGTTATGAAAACTTCCTTCTCAAGGAAATTCCCTTGAGAAAAGGAAACTAATAAGGTTTCTTCTTTGGTCAAAGAAAGTTTATGAAACGTGAAATGAGAAACAAGAAATCCTCATTCCTCAAGGAAAGACTATGAATACGGGTATTAGCTTAAACACAATAGACACAGGCAATAGGCAACAGTGAATAACGAGCCGTCCAATCAGAGCTTTCGTGTGTAAGTTCGATATTATATCTGAGAATTCTGATTGGACAGCTTGTTATTCCTTGTTGCTTATTACTTGTACCTGTACTTGTGTTTAAGCCTTTATAAGTCCGGATCTACAATAGACTTTTAAGACTTAAGCCGTAAGAAATTGATCAACTACAATCAAATGCGAGGAAAATAATTGATTGTGATTCGTCCATTCCTTATGGCTTAAGGCTTAAAAATCTATTGTAGATCTTCAGGCTAATGCAAGAGCTGTGCTGTGGCCATATACGTTCCGTCTATATATTGGATGATTCATGGCACGAGATCGTCTGCAATGGCACCACCTAGCATCTTGCGCACGAGACTTGACGACACGTTCTCGGGCTACTCCGCCGTCTCCGACTTCGCCAGACTTCGCCAGACGCCCGACGGCCCGAGCTACGTCGATTAGTGCATACTGCCGCTTTGCGCATAGCACCGTGAGAGTGCGTAGCGTTCAGTGGTGGAAAAAAAAAAATGGTAGTTATTTGGGTGTAGTCGGGGCGAATTTTCTGCAAGACAAATGTGAGTACCGGCTGGCTAAAGGATTTAACGAGTGCCGTTTCGTTGACGCAACCGCGAGGCTAGTATGACTGGGTCCGTGTCGGAGGTAACGAAAATACGAGAGAGCGGACGGACACTGATTCTCCCCCGCATGAAAGCCCGAGACCGAAGTAGGTACTGGTTGGTTCGTGCATCTCTCTCTCTCACCTCCGTATAACATGTATATCGCGCGGACACTGGCGAGATATTTTATCAGTCAAAAATAACGGCGCGCCGCATGACGTGCCGCCGGGGCGCCGCGGCCTCGGCGCCACCTCGTCGCCCGTCGCTCGTTCCGGTCCGCCCGACGGGACGTCTCACGTCGCGCTTGCGATACGCGTGAAACGTCTCCCGACGAGCGATATTTTTGGGATAGATGTCACATTATCTCGCAGCATCTCGCAGTCGCGTGTGCGGTGTGCGGTGCCTCTGCCTGCCAGTTTAACGCCGCCGTGCTTCTCGCGCTATTCGTGCACGCGCGCGCGCACCTATCTGTGTGCAACGGATGAGTATGCGTCGTTTGATTTACGAACGTCTCTTCCGTGTGTACGTACGTGCGTATGTACTTGTCCGTGCGTGCGTGCGTGAGTGAATGCTTGCGCGCGAGATCTCCCTCGATCGCTGTCCATGTATAACGCGGCTTCCTTTACTCGTGTCAACGCGCTCGCGCGCACGCAAGCCGTTCCACTGTGTCGGTGAAATACTTAACGCATGTTCGTGCGCGCGCGCGTGTATGTCGAGACACCCTATATATTGTCATATTTTTCAAGCGGAGTATCCCACGGTGCGCTTGACAACATTTTGCGACTTTAACAAGCACAAACGTGTCTCCTCGTGTCTCTTTGTTTGCGATACGCTCGCGCGTGACGATCAAAACACCCAAATGTTCCTACGTCTCAACTGTTTCCTTCATTGACGCGTTGATATATAGTTTAATAGCAAATTGATTTGCGAGTAATATTCTCTTTAGGGTCTGTGCGTCTTATCATGCGCATGTATCTTCGTCACACTTGATTTTATTTTGTCAAACGATTAATTTTTATAATTAACAGTTAATGACAAATATCTTAATATAAGGTAGAAGAAATTGAAAACATTTCTATGTAAATTCTACAACACTTGTATCGATTTTTCTTGATTGTTTGTTTTTTCATATATTTTATAAGTATGCATCAAGAATTATAAAACAAATTAGGATAGAGAAATTTTTACAATTAGAACAATGGTACTTGTTGATGTTTGAAATTAAATATTGTATATGTTTATTTATTTGTTTATTTATTTTAGCTGTTTGTTAACGATCTAATCAAATTAAATTTATTTATTACATAAATTAATTTCTATGACTATTTGTAAATCACTTTATTGCAATACAAATCAAAGTTATCAAAGCTAATTTTGTGACATTAATATACTTTTCTTAAATTTCTTAAATTTTTTAATTTTTTTAAACAATGGGCTGTATATACAAGTATTTCAAAAATTTTTATAAAAAGTTTAAATTATATTTTATATTTGTTGTATTATTTTTTTTATTAGTCTTTTTTTTATTTCTCGACATACTTTATAAAATATGACCTTTTCTATTAAACAATTTTTTTAACAAGTATTATGTTATCAGGGCAAAGTGAAAATATTATTTTATAATAGAATTTCCATGCAATAGTTAATGTAATTGTCCTCTGATTTCAGATTCTTTCAGTTCCTTGGATACTAGAAACTTGCTAGCTAGCTCAGCAGTTTGTATGGCAGAATATATAGCCTAAGTCCAAAATGTTACAGATATGGATATTTTGAATCTTATAACAAAGACTGCTCGTTAAGAGACATATAGTCACGGTTGGGAAAATTTTAATTCGATTATCTTCAGAAGGCGATAAAAATATGAGTCTTATTAATTTTACATCAGAGCGAAATTGAGTATAGAAACACAAGGGAAAAGGGAAAGTAATTTTGTGAAATAGAATTTTAAGTAAAGTTGGTTATGTGCAATGCCGAGATGCTACAATGACAGCAAGACAGTGAGTTCAGTGAACAGCAACTATAAGCACAATACAGACGATATTATATTAACGCAATCGCATGCTTTCTCGATTGGAAGTCAATTGAATGCAGACGAAGATCCCCCAGTAATTGAAAAATCACACAGACGACTTCGGTGCGACCTTAGTCCTGTTCCTACAAGTACAAATTCCAATTTAAACATAAAACTTCTTGGTTTAAAGGTAAGCTTTCAGAATATACATTTTTACACATTTTTATCGTGTATTTTTGTATTGTTTTACACTTTACACAATTTTATACTTTGTTAAGTAAATTTTATGTTTTTAAATATTAATTTATGCCTTTCCATGTTGATGCTCGATACTCATTTTTAGCGTCAAATTAGATAATCATGTAATAAAATGACAAATATCAAGCGTCAGTTTTGATCGTGACTTATTTTGATTCTAAAAATGAACATCAAACATTAGCATGAAAAGATATTTTTTTGCTGTAATATATTGAGTGCTTGAAATAGATTCCATGTTGTTAAAAATTAGATTTAAAGGGTTTAATGTGGTATTTAAAATATTAGAAATGAATGTATTTTTAAATATTTTTTTTTTCTTATATTGTAGGGTGATAAAAGTACTCGTCAGGATCATCAGGTGAGCACTGGATCTGGGGGGCACAAAGAAAAAAATAGGGAGATCAAAAAGAAAGCAGCTATAGGCAATACAGTGCGTGGATTCTTCTCATCTGGCCACAGCAGGCAGGACAGGTATAATGATGTCTGTATCAAAAATCATGCTTCTTACATTGTCATTTGTTATATCTTATTATTAATTTCTGAACTATTTTTTATTGTAAACTATCAATCTCTTCTAACTAATTACGATATGTATTTTTTTTAAATTTTTCAAGTATTTTGTTTCTACAAAATTCTATTATTAATTGCGCATTTATGTAATCTTGTTACTATAGTAGATTCTCGATAATTTAAGGAAGAGATATAAATTTGCTCTATATATACTTACGAATGCTGCATAATCTCAAAATTATTAATAAAGTTTATACAAGTTGTAATTTGCTTCAGAAATAATTTTCAACAAATATTCAATAAATATTATACTTGTATATCAGATAATCTTCTAAGTAATATAAAAATTTATACTTATATATCAATTTATGCCTTATTAGTTTTTGAGAAAATAAAAATATATTCTGAGAATTTAAAAGCATTAATATGTTAATTTAATCTATACTAGAGCAATGTGTTAAGTTAACAATATATTTCATAAATTATATCATTTTCATTCCTTAAAATTTTCTATTCTTGGTTGTTATTAAACTTTACTAAACATTTTTCGATTTTTAATATTACTAATGAACAGTCATGAATTATTTACATATCTGACTTTGTATCCGAGTTCTCGTTTGCTTAAGCTGTCAGTGTTATAATAATGACAGTAATGATGTCGTTTTGCGTTGCGCAGCTCTTTTACCAAGTACAAAACCTGCGCAATGATAATGTAACGATATCGTTACTGTTATTAAGTTACAAAATAGAGACCGAGTTAGAAATATAACAAAAGTTTGGCACAAATTAAGAATTTTTGTATTTGATATGTGCGATATAAAAGAATAGAATGAATTGATGTGAACACAAAGTTAATGTTAAAAATTAAAATGCAAATTAAAAATACTATATTTAATTTATTTAAACTAATATGTTTAGTACTATTATTATTCAATTGAATTAATTTTCTCTTTCTCAATCATCGAGAGTATACTTAAATTATAATTACACAATAAGCTTGTTATGCAATATGATAAAAAATGCTTTATATAAATAAGTAGTTTATATTAATGTATCACACTAACTACACAAAAATATATATTATGCACATGTATATGTAACATATTTAGAAATAACCAACGATTTCTCTATATTCTACAGCTTTGACCTTTAAAATTTTTCTTTTATACTTTTAAAAACGAAAAAAGATATTTCATACACAGATATTAGATGTTTTGTCTGTATTTTCTTTTGACGTGTTTTGTACATGTGTATATTCAATCAGTAAATAAGATATGATCGGATAAATTATCCAAAATTCTGATAGGAAAGGCATGACATTTCTTGTAGATGAGTCATTTAATATCACTGGAATACTTCTTTATACATACATATATACATATGCACGCATATTAAAACAAGTGTCTTGATAATTTAATAATCCTACTGGTTATTAACATTATATTTTGAACTTTGAATTTACATTTTCTACAAATCTACATTTATTTCCTAAGATCTAAAATAAAGATATCGAATAAGTTAGATTGAGATACGTTTTATCTTATGTGAAATAAAACAAGTTTTTTATTCTTAATATATAATTATCTATGTGAAATTTTAGGTATGAGACAAACAGGCAACGTTCTTCAGGTGGAACTGGCGGTGGCTTGTCTAGTTTATGTCCTAAGCTGGTGGCCAGTGGAGATACTGGCAGCCAAAGTGGCATTAGTTTGGCAGTGGGCCACTTAGCCTCTCAAGAAAGCAGAGGCCCTTGCGCAGTTGTAACGACCCAAAGGATCCACGCACACAATCACAGACGCCAAAGAAAGCTATCTATTGTCGCGCAGGCAGGCCCTAGTGCCAATACTACTGGTGATAGGAAGGTTAGTTAAATTGCATTGGCTAAATTAACACTGAAACATTTAAACATTTGTAGTATAATACGATTAAGAAATATTATTATCATATGTTTCAAGTTGTCATACATTGTAATTTAATGTCACTTTATGTTTTATGTAGGTATTATCCAATATAAGTCGCTCGGCTAGTATTTCTAAAAAGCAAATTCGAACACAGCGACACGATCAAAGTACTGATTCTTCATCTATAACTAGCAACGGTCTTGCGACCAGCTCACCATCTTCTAAAAAAAAAGTACTATCTGCCTTGCGTATTTCTGATCGATCATCTACCCAAAGTGTGAATTCGTCATCCTTAGATCATGAAAATGATCGTAGTTTCAGTGATGCTGAAGAAGCAATCGCAGCAACGGAGAATGCGTTTGCAACACCAGGTAAATTTTTCAGGATTAAAATAAAATTATATATTATAATATATAAAGTTACTGACATTTTATTATATTATATATAGGGTCTAGTTCTACACCTTCTACACCAATTAGTAAAGTGAAGTCGGCAAAATTCAGCAAGGATGAGGGAGCAAATGTGGAACGTAATATTCTCACAGAATGTACCGATTCATCAAGAAACGCTGCAGATGTACAACATGTGATTTTAAATGAATTCGAACAAAAAAATATTATGCCAATAAAATTGTCTGCAGTACACGAATTATGCACAGTTAATCAGGAAAGTATTACAAATGATAAGCAAAAATCGTCGAGTTCTACCCTCAGCACCAAATCTATTAGTAATAGCGACCAAAAAGTTTTGAAAAATAGAAATAGAAATTGTGCAGAAAAAATGATTGAACATCATAGTAGTAAAAACATCGAAACAGCTAACATAGAAAAAGATTTAAATGATACTACGATATCGACAGACATAGAAATGAATTCTATAGATGATAATAGTGAAGGTAAACAAGAAAAAAGTAGAAAATCTATAGGGTACACGGGTAGTGGTGACGACAGTATAGATAAAGAAACTTCGAATACCGTCAGAAGCGATAAGAGAGAGAATTTAACGAGAGTCAAAAGTAACGCAGGTTTAAGCGAGGAGGTAATTAAGAATTCGAGGTTTGTAACATCAAAGGTACTGGAGGAGACGGATGCAGATACTAAAACGGATGTGGAAAAAGAAGAGGAAGAGGAAAGAGCGACAATATACGATGACGATGGCACCAGTATCAGCGATATAGTAGCGGCACAAGCGCTTCATGAATCGTTAAGTAAATTAGGTAAAGTTCCGCTGTTAGACACTGAGATGGAAGAAGTACAGAATAAAAGTTTGCGAGACGATACAAAAATGAGGGAGCGTCCTGAAAAGGATATAGTTACGCAAGAGGAAACGGTAGAAGGTTTTATCGGTCCATTACTTGACGAAAACTTCAAAGCTGATGAGAAATTATCACAAAAGACAATGGCGATGGAGGATGTGCAAAATTTACTAATGAAAGTTAAGGTGCAGACTATCGAGGACGACGACGACGAGGAGAAAGCCGTTGGCATTTCGCCGGATGGAAGATTTCTGAAATTTGAAGAGGAAATTGGTCGTGGCAGTTTCAAGACTGTTTATCGCGGATTAGATACTCAAACAGGTGTAGCTGTAGCTTGGTGCGAATTGCAGGTCAATAAGATATCTTTTTAATTAATAAATAGTAATAAGGCTCTGTAAATATAAAACAATATGGTACAAAAGAAGGGCAAAAAGCCAATGATGTAACAAAGAACTTTAATTTAAATTAACATTAAAAATTCATATAAACAATTACAATTGACAAAAACAAACATTTCGACTCCGATCGAGTCATTTTCAATGTAGTTGTAATATTTAAACATCACTCTAAACCAAAAACTGACAAGAATATTGTTTTATGACTACTTTGATTTTTGATAAAAATGACTCGCAGCGTACTACACGGAATGAAGAATACGGGATTAAAAATTATAATAGTTTTGTAATATCACGTATATATTTTTAGTTTAGAACGATGTTTAAATATTACGACTACATTGAAAATGACTCGATCGGAGTCGAAATGTTTGTTTTTGTCAATTGTAATTGTTTATATGAATTTTTAATGTTAATTTAAAGTTCTTTGCTACATTACTGATTCTTTGCCCTTCTTTTGTACCACATTTTGTTTTATATCTTTTTAAAAAATATATTGCACAAATATTTTTTAATATATTATTTTAACATAAGTTAAAGTTACTTAATTAAAGTTTATGTAGATAATGGAAATAAAATAATTTATCTCTTATTTTTTTATAGGAGAAAAAATTGAATAAAACAGAGAGGTTGAGATTCAGGGAAGAAGCTGAAATGTTAAAGGGATTACAACATCCGAATATTGTACGGTTTTATGATTATTGGGAGGTTACACTTACCCGTAGAAAATATATTGTACTAGTCACTGAACTCATGACATCAGGAACATTGAAAACGTAAGTTCTTCATTGATTATAGGGTTATTGTAATATATGTTTAAATGTTTGACTGTATATATTTTAACTTTTTGCATTGTAACAGGTATTTGAGGAGATTTAAAAAGATCAATCCCAAAGTAGTAAAATCTTGGTGTCGGCAAATCTTGAAAGGTTTAAGTTTCCTTCACTCCAGGTCACCGCCTATTATTCATCGAGATTTGAAATGTGATAATATTTTTATCACGGGTACCACGGGAAGCGTGAAAATTGGTGATTTGGGTCTTGCAACATTGAAGAATCGTAGTTTTGCAAAGAGCGTAATTGGTACACCGGAATTTATGGCGCCTGAAATGTACGAAGAGCATTATGATGAGTCGGTCGACGTTTATGCCTTCGGGATGTGTATGCTTGAGATGGCTACTAGCGAGTATCCATATTCCGAATGTACAGGACCAGCACAAATATATAAACGTGTAGTATCGGTAAGCGTGCATTGCAATATTAAATTTTTATATCAGTATAGTGCAATTCTATAGTCGTTTGATAATGATATTTATGTAGGAGGGAGATAATTATGTTTCTAAATCTTATAAACATAATTTAACGTACCATAGAGGAATGATACAACATTCTCTGAATATTGATTTGTTATTGCGTAGGGTGTTAAGCCGCAGAGCTATGATAAAGTTGAAAATCCGGAAGTACGTGATATTATAGAAATGTGTATACGTCTGAAGAAGGAAGAACGACCGCTCGTTAAGGATCTACTTAATCATGAATTCTTCGCTGATGATGTTGGACTGAAATTGGAAATGGTATCGCGGGATTCGGCGGTTGCAGATACCGAGCTATCGCGCGTCGAGTTCAGATTGCGTGTGCTGGATCCTAAAAAGCGCAGCAATAAACACAAAGAAAATGAGGCGATACAATTCGATTTTGACATACAGGCTGATAATGCAGAAGAGGTAGCGTTAGAAATGGCAAAATCCAGTCTCATATTGGAGGAAGATGCTAAAGCAGTGGCTAAGATGTTGAAATCACAAATTACCACTTTATTGAGAGAACGAGAGGAGCGTAAGGCTAAAGAAGAGAAGGAACGTTTGGATAGGGAAACTGCCGCTACAACCACAGATGTTACAGCTAATGCTGCAAATGCCGAGAACTTGTTACAACAGCAACTGCTCCTTCAACAGATGCAATTGCAGCAACAGCAACAGCAACAACAAATTCAATCTAATATTAATATTCAGATGCAAAATCCAGTCCCAATGCAATTGCAACAGACTCAAATGCCCATTCAACAACAGCAATTACAATCGACCGCTCAACAGGCTCAACAGCATAATTTACAAGCACAGCAAGTTCAATTAGTCCAGCAACAACCAATAATTCAACAGCAAACATCGGTTGTGCAACCCCAACAAGCACAACAAATACAATATCAACAGCAAATACAGCAGCAGTATCAGCAACAACAGCAACAGTATTCTCAACACGTCCCGCAAAGCTTGAATGCGAATTCTCCACAATGTTCAACTCCGCAAAACGTTCAGACTCAGCCTCAGTTTCCACAGGTGCCACAGCAGATGCAGCAGCAACAGCAGCATGTTCAGATACAGCAACAACAGCAATATATACATTTGAATCAGATGAGTGTTCCACAACAAATTCCTCATCAAATGCAGCAACAGATGCAGCCACAAATGCAGATATTGCCTCAACAGCAGCACATGCTTCAACAACATGCGCAACAACAGTATGCGACTCAACAGCAACTTCAGCATGTTCAGCAGCTGCATCAGCATACCGTTAGTTCGCCGCCTGTTCAGAATCAGCAATATTATCAACAAAGCGCTACCGGTTCCTCGGGATATGTATCAGCAGGTTCATTGTATCAGCAAACCATGCCACAACAAATATTTCATACATATACCACTTCTAATCCTTCCGGTCACGTAGAAATCTTATCGTCCACCCAAACTGCGACGCAGATTTACTCTCACACGAGTTTACCCGCAGGCACGGTATCTGCAGCCTCGCAATCGCAATACATCCCAACGGCAGGTCAAGTTCAGGCATCTGTACCGTCGGGCATAAGTGTCAATAATACATCGGCTGTGACTCACATGCAAAACGTCCCAACTTCGACAATTCCCAATATACAGAGCGCGCCTACTTTACTCAGTAATACCGGTCCACAGTCTCAATCTCAACAAAATATTCTCGTGCAAATGCAGTATTCACAAAACACGAACATCATACCTAATTCTATTTCAATGACACCCAATATGACAAATGTCCCAGCGCAATCGTCTACTAATCTTCAACATCAACATTTCCTTTCGAATGTGGATCAATGTCCGACGACTGATAGATCTTCCCTGGTAAAACAAGATACAATGGACTCGATACAATCTCTTCCGCTGGATCAACCAATTAATTTACAGCAAGATCAAATTGTTGCTACTGCTTCAGTCGCAACGGGCGTTGCACAACAGACTGTAACGTCAATCGATGGGTAAGACAAGATAGAATAAAGATGAATAAAAAATTACGAATAAAAATTAAATATTTTATTTTCCAGAGTTACGCCAGAAAATTCCGAAAGCGTCACTGCTTCCGAGAGAAGTCGAATAAAACGTTCTGGAACTAAACGTAAGAAGCCGGGCATTAAATTAACAGTCTTATCTGTCAGTAGCGGCGAAGGACAATCAATGACTGTCGAGTGCCAGTTAGATACAAGTAAACAAAAGACTGTTACCTTTAAATTTGATCGAGATGATATGGTACCTACGGACATTGCCAACAATTTGGTAAGGATATCTCAGCATCTATTTATTTTGGGTGCGTTCCACTTAACGTTCACAACGCTTGCGAGCATCATTTTATCCTTATCGTTTTCAAATATTAAACAAGGATACGACGTTAAGTGGAACGCCTTTTGTATATTATTTTCTCTCTTTCATTATTATTATTTTCTCTCTTACATTATTTACTCTCTTTTTCTCCTTCCTTAACATGTTTAGGTTGCTGAAAATCTATTGCCGCAATCTCAATGCGAGACATTCGTAGAATTAATTGAAGACATTGTTAAACAATTGCGCTTGGATCCCACACGTACCTTACCTTTAGTAGCACATGGTCCACCTGATCAATCTGCCGGTGGAAGTCCGGTTACGAGCAGACGTCCTAGGGATCGCGACCACAGTCTCGATACAGCTAAGGTATAACTTTAGTAGCTACGTATTAAAGAATAAGTTAGACATTAATATCATCATTAAAAGTGCAGCATATGGTGTAAACGATATTTACATCATATTTTGCAGAATTCTGTCATCAATTTCTTTATCACTAGACGCTATTTTACGCGTGACGGAAAACTTTTATTATGTGCTCTTTAAATATATGCAGATGTGTCCAAGACAATGCTTCGCATAAGTAATGTGATTTTCTCCTTAAATGCATCAATTTTGTATTTCCATTTAAAATCTATAAATCAGGATAGTAATATTATTATAAAATAACATAGGGGGCTTTATATGGAACAAATTTTCAATATAAAATCAAGGGTATATAATTAGTGTATATGGTTTTGTGGACGCAGCAGGTGAGACATGGCTCGCTAACACGTCAAAGCAGCCACCGATCGTCGTACAAAGTCCACCGTAGACACCGTTCGGTGAGTTCATCGATCCTACCGTCCCTTCTCCTGTTTTTCCCGCATTTCAGAGTTATATATTCGTGGACGCTTACGCATCTCATTTTTGTTACATTTTTAATCAATTATGCTCAGATTCGAACATTTATTAGGCCATTATAATTTTATCTTGTTATAGATTTACATTATGTATACAGAAACCTAAGAAAGTTTTGAGATTTAAGTTTTTATTTTTTTGTGAAAGATTCTGATTTCTTTTGTAATATAAAGAAGTGAATACCGAACGAATGATTTTGAAAAAGCTATGATTGAGAACCGATTTCCATGAATATTTGTTAAAAACCTCAGAACTTTCTTGTCATATTTACGTTATGTTTTTACATCTTTCTTTTCACAGATCATCTCATATCATTACAACGTATATATATGTAATAAAGAAATTACATATTTTGTGTGCTGTATTGATTGACTGTATTGATTTATACATTTCTGCATATTTTTATTTTATTTTTATGAAAATTTATTATTCTAAAAAAGTCTTTATTACAGAAATTATGAATATAGGTTTTATGAATTGCAATAAGAATCGTTATGTTCTCATAGGTCACTTGCTACAAATGCTTTGAAGCATTTTTTGATTGATTAATTAGTGAAATTTTTTCTTTTTATTGGTCAGTCAAATGGTTTCGAAGCGTTTGTAGCGCCAAATGGACCGCACCCATAGATACGCAAATATATTTTGCATCATAAATGTTTTGGTAATAAAGATTTAATAAGATACGTTTGATTATATGTGTGTGTGTGTGTGTGTGTGTGTGTGTGTGTGTGTGTATGTGTGTGTGTGTGTGTATATATATATATATATATATATATATATGTAAATAAGAGTAAGAATGCTTCATATTTTTTAAATATAATTGTTTATTTTATTTAAATGGTTTTGTATATGTAGATAGTTTTCTGTAAAACAAATTTAATAATAATGAATATATTTTAAAATTTATAAAATTTAAATTTGTGTGTGTCGCACGCGCGCATGTGTATACACACATTTACACAGGATATTCCAAAATTTGCGAATTAAAATATCATAAAAGTTTTAAGTAAAAAAGTTTTCAAAAAATTGAGCAAGAAATTATGTAAATTTTTTTTTTATTTTAAATAATTTTATTTTACTTAAGTAACAGTTTGTAAATTATTATATATGATCATTTATATTTAAAGTGCGCGCTTATTTATATTATCGCATGCGCGATTCGTGGATAAGTGACCGTCTAAATGTAATCTGTAATTGGCTTTATTCAAACTTTTATATCTCAAAATTTTCAGAAATTTTTTTTTTGATATTTTGATTCGTGAATTTTAGGACAGCCTGTATATATTGTGTGTATTCGTGCGCGCGTGCGTGTGTGTGTATGCAGGTCTCTTGTATTTATATTATATTTATCTTTCACAAATACATACACAGACACAATGATTTAAAATAACAACGATCATTTTCCTTTCAGAGAGACGAAACTTCAAACACTTCTACTCCAACGAAATTGTTGCCGATCGAACAAATTATTTCTCATATTGCCAATACCACTTTGGAGAAGCAACAGGTCGCTCAAACTCCTGATAATCAAGCCGGTGCCGAAAATACGTCAGCGGAAGCTTCCAGAAGGTCGTCCACATCTACACAAAATACTGACACTTTAACACCTACAAATATACCAAGTGACCCAACGGATAATCAAGAAACTATCGTTTCTGCAACGTCCGCGGAAACAGTTGTAGAAGCACAGCATAATATTCAAGATGATGCTAACAATTCAGCCTTTAAATCTTATCAAGCGTTTACAACGCATGCTCAAACTCAAATACAAGATACAATAATGAACGCAAGTCATGCGAGTGAGGGATCAAAAGAATTTCAAGAGCAGCAAGATGTAGACATAAAGGAATCTGGAATAACTAAAGAGATAAATGCGTCCGACGTTGCAGAGATATCGACTTTGACAGTACCGACGCCACTGCGTAAAATTTCTCGCTTCTTAGTTAGTCCTGTGGTCGAACAAAAAAATATCGCGGCTGAAGAGGAATCTTCTGCTGTCGGTGAAAGCATAGATCGTACAAATATCGCAATGTCACAGTCAGCATCGCAATCTGTTGCGCCTGTTGCGAACGCGGAGCTTATATTGAAAAATGAGGAACACGTGGAAGCGAATGTTTTAGAAATCCAGAGTGGAACGATGCTCGAGCCAACAAACAATAATGAAACAATCGTTCAAAGTATTCCGTATACTATGGAACAGACAGACAGTATGCAACAGATCTTGCAACCAGGACAACAGTCGATCGGACTGCAGCAGAATATTATTCAAATGCAGACTTTGCAGCAAATGACGGGACACGTACAACAAACCACGACTATCGGACAATCGAAGCAGCATACCATACTCGTTCAGGGATCTACGATAACGGCGCAGCAAACTTCCCAGCAGATACCTCAAACTGGTATGCAGCATTTCGTGCCGGTTAATTCGCAAGAGTTGCAATCTCAGCCGCTTCATTCGAACGGAATACCTCAAACGCAGGCGCAGTATCCAAGTCAAGCAATGATACAACCCGGCGTTGTAATGCAACCACCACAGCCACAACAAATTCCTGTGCAGCAGGGCATAATGCAGATGCATATACAAGCGGAACAAATGCAGGCCCAACGTCCGGCGGTGCAGCAATTTATCCCGCAACAAGTGCAGCCTCCGACACAGCAGTATGTGATGCTGTCGGGCCATATGCAACCGGTACAACCAACAACTATGGATGATCGAAATCGCAGAGTGCCGAGTTTATCCGCTACGTCCAATGCGTCCAATGTATCCTTGGACTCACAAATTTTGGAATCATCCAGCATAGCTGAAGAAAAGAGACAGGCCATGAACGCAACTAATATACCTGTAACGCACATGCAACATGTACAAGTCGTTCCACAAGATATTGTTGGTACAATATCATTGCCGCAAAGCACCATAGAAGCTGCTCAACCTCCTCATCAAAACGTGCAACATGTTCCGGGAACTTTACCTCCAACCATGCAGATACCTGCCTCTGTGCATCCGGTCGTTGCTTCAGATATTTCCGCACCTAAAGTCACCATTAAGACAAAAGAGGTGTCTTCGACGCTTCCAGATCTCGCACAAAATTTAGCAAACATACTTTCCAATCCGAAATCCAAATCTGCCACTCCTCATCCTCTAACCAGCCACGAACCAGCCGCAGTTCCTAACATTGCTGTTGCCACGTCAGTCGACCACAAACCTGTGCAATCCGAGCAATATTTTCAACCTATACAACCGGAAGCGAGTCAGCTGCAAATTCAACCGCCTGTTCAACACAATTATTCTGGGCAGATCGTGCATCAGGGATATCAGGGACAACCGAACTTTCAGCAAGCATTTCAGAATCAACAAGTGCTTCACCAGAATCAAGTACAGTCGATACCGCAATCAATTCCGTTAACAATCCCTCAACAAATTGACGCTCAATCACAGATGATGCAATCCATTCTTCAAACTGTATCAAATCAATCAATTACTCAAGGAAAATGGATTATGACTAACCAAACTCCTCTACAGCAGCCATTACGACATATACAACCAAATCAACTGCAATCGCTCCCAAATCAATTGCAGTTACAACAAATTTCTGTGCAGCCACAAATGCATCAGCAAATTATGCAAGACCAACAACACAGCGAATCTTCCGTATTAGATCAATCACATTTACATTTGAAACTTCCAGAACAACATTCAGCAAAACCTTTGGAAATTGAGAATCTGGAATCTTCGAATTTAAATAAGTATGTGTATTTACCTATTCCAACAACAATACATATGTTAAACACTTTATAGACATAGTACATATGTTAAACGCTAGTTTGCATTAAGTTTACTTCATTATTTCAGTATACGTCGTACTAGTTCTGATTGTCAGTTACTTATATCCGAAAATGAGAATTCCAGTCACGATGTGACGCCTGAGCACACTCTGGTTGAATCCATCGATTCTACATCAATTCTGCAACAACAGTTGTCGCAACCACAACAACAGCAGCAACAGCAGCAACAGCAGCAACAGCAGCAGCAGCAGCAGCAGCAGCAGCAGCAGCAACAACATCGCAAACTCAGTCAACAGAATTCGTTAGACAAAATGTCAGAGATAAGTTGCGGGAATGTCGGAAGTGGTGCAGGACCGCAAACTATAGCTGATTTGCATCAGAAACTTGTACAAGTGACTAGTCAGCCGTCGGAATCGCTGAACGTTGGTACACCACCTATAAGTTATCCTGCCACCCCTCATAATAATCAGGTGGTTGGAGGATATGACGCGTATATGCATTCTTTGCAACAGAAATTGTTTAATATTGGCATGCCAGTTTCATCCGCGAATGTCACATGCCCGTTATCTCCTCAAACAACCATACATTCCTCCACTATTCTCACCGATACGCAAGCCGAGGCAACTATCGAGGGCTCCACCATAATACAAGACAATTCTAGCGCATTTGCAGTGTCTCAAAGTGTAAGTTCTCTATGTTATATATAATACTTTATGTGCGCAATTGATGATTTTGTTTCTCTCATAAATATTCGCATAAAATTTCTTTTTAGAACGTAGAATGCTCCCTTGATAGTCCGACACCAGGAGCTCCTACAGGAACCGAAAATATGAGCCCGAGCAAAGAAAATGTGAAAATACGAACTCAAAGACCAGGATCCCGTTTGCAGGAATTAGAGCAAGAATTAGCAAAAATTCATCATAGAGGTTCAGTTTTCGCAGCAGCTCCAGTTCAACCTTTAACGCCACCTATATCAAACGTACAAACACAACAATCTGTACAAAATTTGTTAACAACCGCTCAGCCAGTATCAATAGTACCTGCGGCTACTGTTACTTCTAACATCGTGACATCGCGATCTGGTACCAATACTCCAATTCAGACAGAACTCCAAGACACTAATGAGGTAATTTTCTGCGACATTTTCGAAAATACATTACATTATTTATCTCTTTATTTTTATGTATTGCATTTATTAGTTCGATGTCACACTTTTTTTCTAAAACGTTACAAAATTATAATGGAAATCGTTTTATAATATATCTACTTTTCAAAATAATGTTGGAATATTTATCTTTGAATAATAATGTTGATGCAGAAGGCAAATTCTACTCAATCTGCTAGAAAAGTATCAAGATTTATGGTTTCCAAAGTTTCGGGTCCACCTGTTCATAGCAACGCTGCTATTAATCAACAACAAGCTACCGATGCTGTAAGGTCTCAATTACAACAAACGGAAGAATTAAAAATTTTAGAACGGCAAAATATTCTTCCTCATCATACAGATGATCTACATGGTTAGAGATTTTACTTAAAAGATGAAACTTAAATAAATATACATTAATATAGTAATAAATGTATATAAGAACATTTTTATGTATCAAAACAATTGATATATTTTCTAATTATAGGAGTATCTGCACAAATATCTTACAGTCGAGAAAATTCTATTCCGCCAACTGTACAGGCAACTTATGGTACTAACATTTCAAATCTTGAAGTAAGTTTCTTTTTATAACATTATATTAGATAAAAATATAAAAATTGTAAAATAAATTATTTTAATAAGAATAATAGAGTTAGATAAAATAATTTATTGTGGACATTACAGTCCGAAAAAGAAGAGAGATTTGTGGCTCTTACACCGAGTGAAGAATACCAATTACTTATAAAGAGGTAATATTATTTAGAATATGATATTTAGAAACCATAAATTTATTTTTTATTTAACGAAAGAAAAAACATATCTAAAATATATTAAAATAACTAAAGATAAAAATAAACTTCAAAGATTAATTTACGATTTGTGTCTATTTTTTAAGGATGTAAAACAATTTTTATTATGTATAGACAAACTTTGGAACTAGAAACGTTGCAAAAGAGACATAGAGAAGAGTTGGAACGTTTTCAACAACAGCAGCTACAATTGCTTATTCAACAACAGCAACAAGCAAGTGCGCTTCACCATCAGCATCATCCGTTGCTTTATCACACGGTTGCAACAAATATCTCCGGTTAGTAGTACAAATTAATTTCATTTCATTATACATACATACGTGTTCCTTATGTGTACAATGTATACTGATTGATTGATTGTTATTTTGTCATTTAATAGGACCTAGAATTCCAGGAACGGAAGATTATCTAATGTTTGGCACAACACCGCAAACTCCACTGCAAAAAGGGCCGAGTAACTATCCGGATACGGATGAGACTTTACGGCTTGCCATGCAGAAATTAAAGCAGCCTCCACTGCAACTTCAACCACAGCAGGCATCGGCTGGAATACCGCATGCTTATGTTATCCCAATTCCAGTAGTGCCTTCTGAAAATATGCAAAGTGTAGTTTCTCAGCAAGGTAATAACTGTTCGAATGATGTATCTGAGAGCATTGATACGACGCACAGTACAGTGATTGGAAATCCGACGCAGTACCAATTCACTCCTATATTATCAGAGGGAACGAATATCTCGTCAACAAATGTCGGATCGTTACCTACATCCGCGCCTTTACCGATATCCAGCGCGACAAGCGCTTACATTCAGTATGAGGGCCAGCCGCTACCGAATTTTCAGACTTTCAGCTGCACGCCCCATGGCGGTTTCTTTTTGCCAGCTGGCTATCGGCTAATATATACGCCGCCCACGACTCAATCTCAGCCAGCGACACCCGCCACATCTCACGTGGCAAATTCTTCACGTGATGATACGCCCCCAACGGCGGAGTTGCATCACTCGATCACCGCCGAAAATTCAACGGTTCCTCCTTCACATTTGGATCAATAACGTAACATTCGGCTCACATGCTTCTATATTTTTCGGTCGGTCTGCGTTCGTTCTTAGTTTAACGCTCGATACTTTATAGTGCAGTTTCGCATTGTTATCGTCACGAGTGTAATTCGAATATATAATTTGCTGTGAAATGCGCGCCCCCATTGCTAGACAATATCCATAAAGGTGCGAAGATGGATCGAAAAAAAGAAAGAAAAGAACGTGAGTGAAACTATATATAATGTTTTTCGATGTATGACGCACTTGCGTATATTAAACAAGATATATCAAATATTCTCGCTATCTGAGCGTGTGCATGATATTGCTATGATATGTGCCTCGCAGCGGAAGTAAAAGTGGAAAAAGGGAGGATACTGCGAAGAAGCGATATATATAATATATATAATATATATATGTGTATATACATGTATGTATATACATATATACACATACATATAAATTTTCCGAATGCAACGCAGGAACTGGAGATAGAGGCCTTTACATGTACTGTGCTTCAATGCGTTAAAAAGAAAAAAAGAAAAAAAAAAAAGAAAAATCTTCCTCCACTGAAACCTCCAAGGGATTCTATTATTGCCCGACTCCTTTAGTAGCACAGTTCACATTAGTACAGGCCTCCACTAGTCTTACGATCGAAATGGCATATGGCCATTCTGCTCGGTATATGTGTATAACTGTTACTGTATGCTGGATGTGTCAGAAAAAAAGAGATCGAATGAGAAAGAGTGATAGGTAGGGACAAGGGGCAAGGGGCAAAAAAAATAAGAATCAGAGAGAATAGAAAGGAAGAAAGAAAGGAAGTATGTAGCTTATGCGAGTATGTATGCGTATAATTGTGCGGGTATGTGTATGTGTGTGTTGGAGGTAAAAAAATAGGCAGAGAGAAATATGATTAATATAGTCACTGTTATGCTTTAATGTATTTCTAGCGATTTTGCCTATTTCAATTAAAGAAAAAAAAGTCATGTGTTACTAGTTAGCAAACCTATATATCTTTCGTTTACTATATTGATAATTATCTTCTTTTAAAACTGGTAGTAGCCGTTTTATCTACCGTTGTTTATTTTGATATATATATGATGTAATTGAGATAAATTATCTGATGCCATCTGTAGATCATTGACAAATGCGCCTGTTGACAGTTTGACTATTAACAATTTAATCGATCTAAGTGATGTATCACTGTCAACATGTTGGAGAACCGTATTAAAAATTTCCATTTTAGTTCTTGGTAATTGTGAAACGTCATTTCAGATAGCGAAACATTTAATTATAATTTTAATTCGATTATAATGACTCCTGAATATATTATACATTTTACCAATAGATCGTTATTGTTAGTTTTTTAAATCGTTTATGGATTTTTCGTTTACATTAGTATTGTTTAATAATACCGAAATTTGTTTGTAATTATCGCATGGATCGGCTATCTGTATTGTTATTACAACTATGTGTCGAAGAAGTGTTTAAAATTATTCGTTCCGATACGCGGCTCTCGCGTCTACCCTGAACTTGGTGATTTTTGTGCTGAGATTAAACCTCCTTTTAAGTATAAGGCTTCTTTTTGGTGCTTTTATATCACGATATTACATTAAAATCTGTTGAAATGTTCCCATAAGAATTGCAATAGTTTATTATATATATATATATTACATGGACTTCAAATTAGATTATTTTATATGATTATTATCTAAATGACAGATACTTATGTAAGTGTATCTAATCGTCATCATTAAGTATAATGTATGAGTTTAGTAGATATTAGTTTTAACCGAGTTTTTTAAAATTATAATGAAATTTTTTCAGCAATTCATTTATAAACGGCTACGTACCTTTTCTCTTTTTTTGATATTGATGTTTGCATTACATCTAGGAAATCTCAGTCGAGTAATTTGATATGAGAAATGGCTGTTTATTATATCAAATCTTGTTGACACCTAAGAAATACGGATAGCAAGTAGTTGATAAACGAAGCTTTATTTGTAAAGAATGGTTCTTAATGAAATTTCACGCGAATATTCTTTAGTCGTGGAAATATTAAATCGTCAGGCTAGAATCTCTTGTTTTCCTTCATATTTTTCTCGTCTGAATTTTTTTTCGAAATAAAACATCTTATACTGTTTTCCTTTGACAGCCAATGTGATTCGTTCCTAAGTTTGAATTTTTGAAGATCGAATGTCCATCGAGTCTTCTTCCGGTAGTCAATGTTGTTAGTTTCTGCATTGCATTAATAATTATTCTGCTTATTGGGAATAATACATTTTCTATGTATAAAATTAATAGTTTACTTCCAGAATTGTATTGCAATAAAAAATTTGAGATTTCAAGCAGCATGATAGTTTTAAGTAATTTAAGTAATTTCATAAACACAGAAAGAAACAATTACAAACATATTCTTAAATAATCATAATTTAATATGTATTAAAACAATTTGAAAATACAATTCGGCTATATAGAATGTTGCTTTTTATCGCGGGGATTGTTTAAAAATTCTATGTTATAAAATAAGAACATTAATAATTTATTTTAATTACCAAAAGTTTTTAGTGCTATTATATGAGACAATTTTAATAATACAATATTGTAAAACAAGCTGAAACTTTATTAACGACCTTTATCAAAACGTTAAATGTAAAAATTACTTCAATGAAACATAACGAAGAGAAATAAATATACATACAATATAGATTGGTTGTCTTTTTCCACTGCGATATCGTTGAATTAATATCAAAATAATAAAAATGTTATTATTCATATTTTTTATTATACAATAGATATATATTAGATATTATATACAATCTTAATACATTATATTTCAGGAATATCATCGAATCTTTTTAAAACTGTTTCTCTCTTTTCCACATATAGAAATTACTCCTTTTAATCATCATCTTCCTTGCAGAATTCCTTTATGCTGTAATTATAACAAGTATTACTGCCAATAAAATAATTGTAAATATTATTTTACTAGTATCATATTTTATAAGATAAAAATAAATGAAAGAATTACGTTATTGATTATAATTATTCATTATAATAGATAAATACTAATAATAAACATAAAGATTTTGATCAAAGTATTACAGACTGATATTCTAAGAACTATTAAATAAAAATAAACAATTTTCTCTGTCAAGTAGCAATTTTCTTATCACACAAAAATTTTAAAATATATTAAAATTGAATTGCCGAAATCTTGGGTGAATGTAATTTAAAAATTTCAAAAATTCTATTTATGTTCTGGATAAAGAACTTGAATGTTAAACATTATACTTACTGTTAAGTATATTTGAACAGTCGCTATAGTTAACCCTAAGATCAATGCTAGAGTGTCACCGAAATCAAAATTGGAAGCCATTGCGACATCAAAAATGCCGAATATGACGAGTATAAAATACAACCACATTTTTCTCGTAAATGATAACTGCAGAAATATATTGTATATGTATATATATATATATATATATATATATATATATATAAATTGCAAGAATGACAGCTCTTGAATTGTTTTCTTGCACTGTCGTTTGTGCGTTGTGTAATTAATATAACTCAGTATCTCCTTTTAAATCAAGTAAGTTCGTCATCAGATCAAATAGTCGCGTCTCAAATCATGTTCTAACGTTTTACGTTCGTCACCGATAATTATGTCTGTCGCTCTATTTAGCACTATGTAAATATGAACATGGCGGCCAAACTTAATAACATCGATTAATTATCGAATAGTCGCATGCGTGGAGAATTTCACCATTCCTACAATTTAGATCTGTTCGCGTTTTTAGCACTTTTTGCACTCAGCATCTTCGCTTTCTCTCTCTTCAACGCCCGAATATATATTTATCTCGTTTTAAGTGCATTTTTGAGGAGCAACAGACTCTACCATTTGTCATTAGGACAACTAGTGCAACACTGCAATTAAATGCAAATCAATTCACATATTTTCAATTAATAAATAATTTAACCCTTTTATCAAGACAACCTTAAAAGGATTAAATTATTTAACCCTAGAAATATACAAACTGAATTGCATAATTTTGCACTAGTTTTCCTAGTATAAAATGGTATTAGTAATTTACTAGATCGAGTGTACTCGCATCGAGAAATCGCATCACATATGTTGGCTATACTTCGGTTACTATCAATAGAAAACTAACCTCATAAGCAGCTTCATATTAAGACATAAATAAAAAACGAGTCTCACAGTAGTGAATCGAGAGAATGGCCGGTTCGTCGGCAAACGTAACGGTGTCGAGTATCTTGAAGAACAAGAGCTCGTTCGACGATGAACCGCGGAAGAAGAGCAGAGAAGACTGGCGAAAGGCAAAGGAACTTGAAGAAGCGAGGAAGGCTGGTACAGCCCCCGCGGCCGTTGACGAGGAGGGTAAAGATATCAATCCGCACATTCCGCAGTACATCAGCGCGACACCATGGTACTTCGGTTCTCAGGGCCCCACTCTGAAGCATCAGAGACCACAACCTGAGAAGCAGAAGCAATACAATTCGATAGATGATTGGTACAATCGCGGGGTAGATATCTCGCGAACGGCTATCAAGTATCGTAAGGGTGCTTGTGAGAATTGTGGCGCGATGACTCACAAGAGGAAGGACTGTATGGAGAGACCACGTAAGGTTGGTGCAAAGTACACTAATTTCAAGATAGCGCCGGATGAATTTACCCAACCCGAGCTGTCTATGGACTACGATGGTAAGAGAGACAGATGGGCCGGTTACGACCCTTCCGAGCACAGAGCGATTGTCGAAGAGTATCAAAAGATAGAAGAAGCCAAGAGGCAGATGCGTGCCGAGAAACTCAATGCAGAGGAAGAAAACGACGAGCAAGATTCGGACAAGGACGAAGATAAATATGTAGACGAAGTGGACATGCCTGGTACAAAGGTCGATTCCAAGCAGCGCATTACTGTGAGGAATCTCCGGATTCGAGAGGACACGGCCAAGTATCTGCGCAATTTAGATCCGAACTCCGCGTATTATGATCCAAAGACCAGATCTATGCGTGACAATCCTTATGCAGGTACGGAACGTGAAGTGGATTTCAAAGGTGAAAACTCAGTCCGTTTCTCGGGGGACACGCAGCAGCATGCTAATGCACAATTGTTTGCTTGGGATGCGCATGAAAAAGGAGTCGACGTACATTTATTGGCTGAACCTACGAAATTAGAACTATTGAAGCAGGAATATGACAAGAAACGCGACGAGTTGAAAGATAAGGCACGTGATGGTGTGATCGAGCGTTACGGAGGTGAAGAGCATCTTCAAGCACCACCGAAGGCTCTATTATTAGCACAGACTGAACACTATGTTGAATATTCGAGGTACGGTAAAATAATCAAAGGACAAGACAGACAAGTGATAAGATCCAAATACGAAGAGGACGTTTATCCAAATAATCACACATCGATCTGGGGTTCTTATTGGCAAGATGGAAAATGGGCTTACAAGTGCTGCCATTCCTTCATAAAAAATTCGTATTGCACCGGAGAATCAGGGAAAAAAGCAGCGGAAGCAGTGAGCAACAGCATGCCAGATAAAATACCATCTACGGAAGAAGTGGAACTAGATAAATCAAATATAATGGATGACAATCATTCCCTCAATAGCGAATCTTCGTCCGAGGATGATATGAAAAACAGAACGGAATTGCAGAGTAAAGCGGCTAAACGAAAATTGAAAAAACAGAAACGAAAAGAAAATCGTAAGAATAAAAAACGGAATAATGCAGAAGCTGAAGACAAACTGAAAGAAGCGCTGAGAAAGGAAGAGGAAAATACGAAGCAAGTAGACAGGATGTTGAACATAGACGAGAGGAAACGTCCGTACAACAGCATGTACGAGACAAAGGAATTGACAGCTGAAGAGATAGAAGCATATCAAATGAAACGCAAACGCGATGAAGATCCAATGGCCCATTTTCTTTAAAAATAATGTTTTACAAAACAGGACATTGATATTGTATATATGTCATGTGTAAATCTTGTAATATTTATCTTGTATTATTTTATGAAAATACTAAAAGATAGTACTTTAATGATACTAATTATATATATATATTAATTCAACAATTGCTTACAATTTTTTATTATATATTTCATTGTTCCTAATCTTTCCATATTCAAATCTTTCTAAGAAAATTAATAATTTTATTTTCCATGTCAACAGATAATTGATTAAGTTAATTGGTCATTTCAGTTTGGAGTTATGTATTCGTTTCTATTAATATAGATTAATTAATCTCACTTTAACTTGTAGTTTCTAGACGCGGAAATGCTTGTCGCGCGGCAAAATGCGACGCGATAATCAATAAATGTTAGGAGCTGTACGCTTATTGGTTACCGCGTCACAATTTACCGCACGGTAAGTGACTAGAAGTTTACGCTGCTTGGAAATGTGCTCGATCAGTCTTTCCATTCTTTAGAGAAATAGCTATGATTGGCCGGAGTTATAATATCGATGTTATGAGTTTATAACTCGGGCGTAAATCGATTTGTATATGTATACGAACAATTAATTGGCTACTGCTCCAATTTCATTGCGCGACAAACAATTTCGCGTTCAGTGTGCATAATCAGTCATAACTTAAACTGAGATTAAAATTAATCTAAATAAGTATCGGTCGTTCAATATTAGTCGGAGTTATTCGTTAAAATTTGATCGGAGTCGGTCTTAAATTCGGCAAAAAAGATATGAATTTATGTAAAACTTTGTATTTCCGCGCTTCAGGAAAAAAAGTCATAGAATTATCTCTTAGAGGGCATTGCGTGCGCTGGAGTATCTGAAATATGTGATAGATCGTCGACTTCAGATAATATTTAATCGATGACCAAGGGAAAAGCGCTAGACTGCCATATTAGAAGCAAACCGTGACTTTAGACATCAAATGTCTTCTTTCCCTGAGGCTTTATTCCCACGATCCACAATATGATGTTTCGCCGTGTTGTATTTTCGTGCCGATGATAAGTGTACACTTTGTGGGTGTTCTGTACCCAGCATGTCGTTCTGTGCGTTTTACGCGTCTGCTCTACGTTCCTTTTAACTCGAACTCCGAAAATGAAATCTTTTTCTTAATTTAACTAGGAAACCGCGTGTGAGTTAATTGCGCTGCTAGCGTGTCGAAAGTAAGAAGAAAAGCAGAAGAGAAAAGGAAGAAGTATGTTTTTTTGTTCGGAAGTTATGAGACTGGCAATGATTCGACGTTGAAGATGACATAAATCTGCGCTGTACGTATTTCTGTATAAAGGTGGAAGAGGGAAAACAAAAGAGAGAGAGACAGAGAGAAAGAGAGGAAGAGAGAGAAAGGAAGAGATGTGTCGGCGGATAAATTACTACAATTTGCTTAATAGCTAATAGACTCAAAATTACTGGTATGC
The DNA here is from genome assembly GCF_000204515.1 of Acromyrmex echinatior. The sequence continues at coordinate 619,043 of NW_011627202.1, forward strand.
TTTTACGATTCACTCACCATGTCCGTATATGCGACGATACTGCCTCTCATCTTCCTGGGATTATTAGGTAATGTGTGTGTATATATATATATATATATATATGTATATATATATATAAATATTTTGTTTAAAATTTGAATTTTTTGTTTTTCAAAACCTTATTCTCAGAAGATTTAAAGGACTTAAAGAACTTTTTCAGAGAGTAAGATAAAGAAGAGAATTTTAGGATGATTTTGATTAAACTCAGATTAATTGAATCATTGCTTAATTCAACTGGCAAAATTGCTTGCTGCACAATTTTTAACTATAATTTGTATCATTAATCTAAGCTTTTTCTCTATATATTAAACAATGAAGAATTAATTATTCTATTCATATTGACAAAATAATATTGTTTGAAAAAACTGATTAAGTTGTTCAGAACTCTGTCCAAGTTATTTTTATATATTGTCACTGATTATATTCAGAAGAATGCGCATGCCAGCTTTTTTAATTTAAATCAATTCAAATTTGAATAAAGTCGAATAATTGCAATAATTTTGCACATTTGCATTAGATTAATGTGTTTATAAATGATTATGCTACTGTCTGTCGTATATACTTGCCATTTATTCTTCAATTCTCTCTGTGAATTTAAAACTTATCCAGTAATTTGTTCCTATGTTCAGTTACATCACTGTTTTTGCTTTGTAAATTGTAGACAGATGAATAATAGAAAACAGTTTGCAAACAATTACAGTAGTAGTTTGAGATTTTTTTTTCTGACTACTCAGTTAAACAGTGACCAAGTCCTATATGCTAAACTTTGTGCAAGTTTGGTATATAGGCTAAATGTAGCAGCAGCTATAGCAGCTTTATACATATACCTGTATCTTATAAGTGTTAAGTTGTAGATTCGTTTATGTATGAAGACAAATTTTATCCTCGTTTACATTTTGACAGAGAAAATATAATATGATATATTTTAAATAAATTAGATTATTGAAAGAGCAATTAATTAAAAGTATTAATTACAGAAGCTGCAATTAATCTTTTTTAGATAAACAAAACAATTAATATAATTTATTAATTAATATTAATTAAAATAATAACGTTAATAAAAAATAATAATGTTAAAAACAAAAATTTTGATCTATTATTTTAGGAATTACATCTGCAAAAGATATTAAAGGTTCAGCCTTTTGTGAATTTTACAATGAAACAATGTGTGCAGAGAACGAAGATGAACAAGAATGTTCAGGAAAAGAAGAATGTGTCCTACATGATCCAGATAAACGTAATCATTGTTATGTATTATGGACACTGAACAGTACTACTAAAGAAACAATAATTAAATTAAAGGTTGGTTATTTATCTGGTTAATATTATTTACAGTATCCTCCATAAGTTTGGGAACACTTTACGTTTTGCAGGAAAGTCATTGTATGACAATAATATTTATACATGTTTTTTGGTTTAAATACTTCATAAGACGTTGAAATGACAATAAACATTTATCTAGAACATTATAAACTTGTACATATCGAAAATATATAGGATAATCATTTCACAACATCGAAGCGCTTAAGATTGAATTTCGCGCTTTGGTCTATTGATTTTAGTTTTCTTGAATATATTTTCTATACATGTTATTCATTATTTTCAGGGTTGCTTTTTAGATAACAATGATTGTTATGGTAAACCGCTTTGTGTAGAGAATAATATGGAAAGAAAAAATGAATTCTTTTTTTGTTGTTGCGAAGGCAATATGTGTAACCAAAACTTCTCTTGGGTTCCACAATCAACTACTAAGCCTACAGAACCATCTGTTATTCATGGTATTCAAATATGCATGGTTTATTTTGTATTTGAAAATAAATTTGTCTTTTGCAATACACTTGTAATAACATTTAAATAATTACCTTTTCAGAATTAGAACCTATGCCTAATGCAAAGCAGCAAGCAATAACACTTGCTCTTTTAATAGCAATCCCTATACTTCTTACAATTAGTTTATTTTCTTTTTGGTGGCTCTATCGTCGTCGAAAATTGGGCTATTTTAACGAGGTTGTATTTTGAGATTGTTACAAAATTTTTAAATGTATTATTTAATTTATGAAATTTATGTAAATCTCTCAGATACCAACGCTGGAACCAGTACCATTGCCACAACCCTCACCTAATCTAGGCTTACGACCAATACAACTTCTTGAGATCAAAGCTCGAGGTCGTTTCGGAGCAGTTTGGAAAGCCCAATTTAAAAATGAGATCGTAGCAGTTAAAGTTTTTCCCATTCAAGATAAGCAATCTTGGCAGACTGAACAAGAGATTTTTAAGCTTGCACATATGGATCACGAGGATATATTACACTTTATAGGTGTTGAAAAGCGTGGAGATAATCTACAAGCTGAATTTTGGTTAATCACGGCGTATCACGAAAAAGGTTCACTGTGCGATTATTTAAAAGCAAACATTGTAACATGGCCTGAGATGTGTAGAATTGCAGAGTCCATGGCAAGGTAACAGTTATTATAATAACGATAATAATCTGTAGGAATGAAATAAGATTATATAAATTGAATAAAATAATATTTTTATTGAGCTATTGTTCAATCTTTAATAAAAGCATTTTTGTTATCAGAGGTTTAATGCATCTACATGAGGAAATCCCAGCTAATAAAGCAGATGGCTATAAACCAGCTGTAGCTCATAGAGATTTTAAGTCAAAAAACGTTTTACTCAAGGCTGACATGAGTGCCTGTATAGCAGATTTTGGTTTGGCGCTTATTTTTCATCCGGGAAAACCTTGCGGTGATACACACGGACAGGTAATTTATATAGCGTTATGCATTTTATATTGATGTGAAAATAACTATAATAACTATAATAATTTATAGGTTGGAACGCGAAGATATATGGCACCAGAAGTTTTAGAAGGAGCAATAAATTTTACTAGAGATTCATTTTTACGAATTGACATGTATGCCTGTGGGTTAGTTCTGTGGGAATTAGCTTCAAGATGTACTGTACAAAATGTACGTAATATATATTATGTGTAACATTACATGTTTTACAGAGAATATGCATTTTTGCTGAATTGCGAGCTCTCAAGACTAGAGCTGTAAATATGGTTTGGATATGTGGATATCGAGGAAATGATTACCTGGATATCCTATATCCAATTTCTTGGGTTACCTGATCCTTTCATTTGGTGGACGTCGATATTACCCAGATAATCCGCATTTTAACATTTGAAAAATTGTGTTTCAAATTTGTGAATTTTCAAAATCTGAACTATCCATTACAAGAAATTGGAAGAAAACTGAATGAAACATATCAGATTATAATATGCCAAAATTTACTTTGAAGAATGATAAAAATGCGGCTGCATATGAAATCTTAACAAAATGAGAACTGGATATTTATTTTCGTATTTTTATAGTCACGCGCGCGTGCACGTACAATGACTAAAATAATCATGTATTACCCATCTCGCAAGTTAAGCGCATGTCAAAAGATACTAATTGTTTTTATTTCAATATTAGGGACCAATAGGAGAATATCGACTACCTTTTGAGGATGAAGTTGGTCTCCATCCTACTCTAGAAGACATGCAAGAAAGTGTTGTTCATAAAAAGGAGAGACCGCTCATTTTAGAAACTTGGCGTAAACATCCAGTAAGTAAAAATGTATAGAAATATTTATTTTAATTCTGTGTTCACAGAATGTGTGACAGAATTATTATCTATATATTAAAAAATCAACGAGAAATGCATATACATATTATTAATTCTATGCAAACAAATTCCTTCTGTATAAAAACTGCTAGTAGTAGAAATTTTTTTTGATAGCTGTATAAAGAACAATGTTTTTCTATCTAAAAAAAAAATAATAAAATAAAATTGAATATATAGTTTTTTAATGTCTTGAAATGTGTGTTATTTCAGGGATTATCATCAATTTGTGATACAATGGAAGAATGTTGGGATCACGATGCCGAAGCACGTCTTTCTGCTTCGTGCGTAGTGGAACGAGTTGCTACTCTTGGTAGAGCTCTTGTATTAAATTCAACTACTTTGATTCGTGTTGATAATACCAACGAGATTATTACTACCAAGGAATCTAGTATGTAGTTAGTGTCCATTAATATAGTTTATTTTAATGGTACAACCATTTTTTGTATCATAATTTTGTTATACGTATCAATGAGGAATGTTGAAACAATAGAAAAAAGACAAGCATATATCTCCGACTTTATATTTTACTATTTGAATAATTATTAATTTCTCCTCTTATAATGCTATACAAGTGATCGTTAGTTACATCATGACATTCATCCTAATAAAAGTATATCGATTACACATTACATATTTTATCTTTGCCAATGCCTCTTGCATTGATGATAGATTCACTAACATTAAAAAAGTTTGTGAAATTAACAAACATTTTTTTAATGTCTAGAAAATGTAAAGTAAAACACTATGGGCAAAATATTACACAAGTAATTATAAGGTAAATAAGAAAAATTTAAAAGTGAAATTATAATTATTTGCTGCCAAATTATATCTCAATATTACATTTTCATACACGTAAATCTCTGTTTTAAAAATAAAAAGAGCAATGTATCTCATTTTTTATTAATCCTTGCAATAACTTGCAAATATCATGCGAGAGAATGTAAGGCGACACTGCTTCCATTTAGCCAAGAATTCATGAATTACATGTTTAGAACATTTTATCGAAGATTTGGTATTGGATTGTTCGCACTTCGAAATAATCAAGTAGAAAATCAGCGTCGAGCTTGTGTGACTACTCTACCCACACAGTAAGATAAAAAAAGATCTGCGGGATTTTTTTAACATATCTTGCTAGGAATCATAGCATTATATTGAGAGCAATCGAGAAAGAGAAAAAAGGAGAAAGGGAGATATCTGGAGCATACTTTTTAAATTTAATATAATATAATCATACTGCCATATGTGTGTATATATATATATATATATATATATATATATATATATATATATTCTAGCCGTGTATATATATATATTTTTAACTATAACGCCTAAAGTACCTTTAGACTGTGTCCTCTTTTATGCGGATTATCTTTATAATTTTTATATATTTTTTATCGAGATTTTCTGAATATTCAATAGAATACTTCAGAGATATACTTATAAGTATATCTCTAGTTCATAATGAACTAGAAATATCGTAAGAAAATCGCTGTATATATGTTTCGAATATCCAGAACGATTTTAGTATATCTCGCAGATTTCCATTGCTGTATGGGTAGGTGGCTTCATCCAAATCCAGGATGGATTTCTATACAGATGGCAAATCCTTTTCACAGCAAACGTATCTAATTGAATGTTATTCGATTCGAAGTTGATCAGATAAAATTTTATGAAAGTTCTATTATCTTAAAATTAAAAATCAATTTTGAATATTCAGAAGAAGAAAAATAGAGTAAATATAGTTTTCATTGATTTTTTGAATGAAAAAAATAAAATCTTTGATATTTTAACTTAAAAATAATCCATTATAAAAAAAATCATTGTTTCCACTTGTCAATATTTTGGAAAGTTTAATTTTTTTTAATGATAAACACCAATCTGTGGAAGACTGCGTTTGACATACGATACGTATAATGTATCATTTTATCCTTCTTTGATATTCGATGAACAACAAGAATAAAATAATACATCATTCACATCACGTATGAAACAAAACGCACTCGTGACATTCTTTTATGAGAGAAATTTAATATACAGAACTTTCCTTTTCGATCACTTTTGTTATTTTTTCAAACTATGATTTATTTTATTAAATTATTGTAATTAAACTTACAATTTATAAACGAATTTCCTGCAATCTATTCACAGACACACGTAATATTATAAGATTTTAGAGTGATTTCAACTAAAGTACAATTAATTTAATTGATGATTAATAAGAAATATCTGTAGTATTTTGTCAATATAAATAGAATTTTTTATTGTTTGATGCATGAAAAGAAAAAATAAAAATCCTATTATGAGTGTTTGTGGTTAAATTAATCATCGATTATGTCAATTGGAATTTGTTTGAAACTCTGTAGTAATCGGCTTCTATATTCCGCACTTTTTCTGTGCTTTAAAATAACTTTCAAGCGAATTTGTATATTCAGATCTTTTCTTGTTAATCACAAAAATGATTTGAAATGTTATCAGTGAGGTCGTTCAAAAATGAAACCAAGAGAACTTTTCTCATATTTCGATGATACTTAATTAAATAAACGCGTAACAAGATAGAGAAAAAGTGAAGAAATTACATTATAAAAGAATTATGTAAAATCGTGAACGTAAGTGTAAAATTTATATGATTTGGAAATAATTACATATAATGTGTAATTTCCATATGCTTTACTTGTTCATGTTTTACATATTTTTCTTTTACAGAATAGAAAGGGCTTGGATACATTTTGCTCATTTGGAACTGTCATTATTCTTCAAAATAAAGGGTATTAATATTTTGAGATCAGTTTTTATCTTGTATATATTTATATGAATTTTATCGATTTATTATTATAAATTTTAAGTGCTTATAACGAATTCGATTAAAAATATAATATAATATTCTATAGACGAGATTGCGTCGATCTATTTGAAAATTTAGGTGGAAGTGTTTATTTTAATTCACACATATTTTCTCAATGTTCTTCGGATCAATAGATTTTTATTTGACATATGATTTGTATCCCTAAATGTTCGAGGAATAGTTACTGACACTTAAAACGCGCACAATGTAGATGCATACGTAATATGTGCCACACTGACATTCCTCATTGATTGTTGAAATCATGCAGTAACTTATCCCAATCGCAAAGTATGCCAAATAAAATTCAGCGAAGCATTTTTCCTGTAAAGCCACATCATGTATATCATTATAAAATGAATGATGTAATCTTATTACCGGGACTTGAACGTTAGCATTACTTATACCCGAGATGAAGACCGAGAAAATGATGTTAGATATAATAGAGTGCTTTATATGTGATAAATTTTTTGGAATTTAACGGCACACTGATTTGAAATAGCGATGGTGCTTAACTAGAATATAAATGATGTGCAGTTGATCCTACTGATTACTTCTCAGGCATAAATAATGGTAACGTCTTGGCCCTGTTTATTACAAAGTACCTGGTAGATACAATCGAATTAATAGATTGAAATTTATTAAGATTTTTTGCACGAGAGAGAAGATGTGAGCATCTTAATTTTAATTTAAATTTTATAAAATGCTATATTATTAAGTGTAAAATTTATTTTACAAAGTAGAACACTAATCATAAATTTTACGTGGCTCTAATATATTTTTCACTTTATATCCTTACTAATATATATTTTATTTTTTCAAAGCGATCAGCTTAATATTATATTTAATATAAATATAGACTGTCGAATGCGTTTTGTTTATGAGTAGAGATAATTAATACGTATGTAATACGATATAACTAAGATAATGTAGAATGTAAATTATTCATATTTACCAGCGGCACGTATGTCGCAATTTATCGAAAGGAGCAATGAAATAAGTGTTTTTATTCTAGAACCCAAAACGACAATTTCAATATATAAATCTACTAAAAGACACTGAAACACTATTGTAGTCTTGTTTTACTGCTCTTGTATGAATACGTTTATTATATATTGATAAAAAAATATAAGTAATCGCAGTAAATCGATGCTTTTATATATTTATTCGAAACTATACATAATATTTAAATAATTAGTTTCTCAATAGTTGAATAATCCTTGAATTCGATTTTAAATCCTCGATAATCGGAAACATGAGAGCGTTGGATACGGTGCTATCAACTCATTTTCAAATATTTTAATACTGTTTATTATTCGTTAATGGTTGTTCGGACTGCAGTTAATAATTTGCCAGTTATAATATTCCTGATAAATTCGAGATAGCAGAATCCCTTTCCATTTTAGTAAAAGATCTTTTTTTACGTCCGACAACATTATGTATTTGTACATATTTATAAATTGCAATAGGACTGATTTTGATCTTTGTTTAGATCTTTCTCAACAATCAAATTGCATATTTATAGTTTAATTAACTTGTTAAAGTACAAACGGCAAATTAATATAAGGATGGATATATATATATATATATGTATGTATATATATATATATATATATATATATATATAGAGTGTTTGGAAAATAATGATAAATCTTTTAGTGGTAAAATGAACTAAACTGAGAAGAAAAGTCCTCTACCATTTTGCAATTTTCGCAATAGTTAATAAGATATTAATTTACTAAAAATTGTCGAAAATTAATCTTT